>OW804102.1:52771558-53244058 GCA_942159475.1 Sthenelais limicola | reverse complement strand
AGATGTGGGTCAGTATACAAACCTTCAATAATTTAATTAATTTTTTTTTTATTTTTTTTTTTTTTTTTTTCATAATTTTTACCAGAAATATTCTAGATGTGGGTAAGTACACCAACCTTCGATAATTCAATTAAAAAAATTTTTATAATTTTTTTGTATTTTTTTCATAATTTTTACCAGAAATATTTTTTTGTAGCGAGGTAGGAAGAGATATCACTTCATAGTAGGAGTCCTGGGAGCTTTCCTCTTGGTTTTAGCGATAGTGAGGAATGTTTTATTTTTACCAGAATTAGGATCAACTCAATGGTGATGTTTCCCAAGTGCCGGGGTGAAGAAGGGGAAGCTTATCTAACTATATCCCAGACCCTAGCACTATCACATATGATTGGCACTATTTCATGTGTACACTCTTGTATTTTTACTGTATTTAATATTTTGTATTCAAACAAAAACTTTATGTAACTGGTACACTATTCTCAGCGATTGCTGATTCTTATAATTTCCATTTATACATCAAAAACAAGAACAAATTTGCAATCCATATAATGAAATACGAGATAAGAAATAATCAGAGATAATAATTTCATTTTGATTAAAGAAATGCATGTTTATTTGTAGACGAGCGGGGCGCACCTGAGAATGTTCGCTTGCGTTCCATCCGAGACAAGGCCGATGCACGGAGAGGTATCCTGGAGGTGACATGGGAGCCGTCCTGCCCATTCCTCCTCGTAGCACTGGTAATTTGATATTATTTATATTCATAACTAGAATGTATATACTATCTGACAAGAAAATCTTTGATCAGATGAAAAAAAACCAAAGACACTCTAGGTCCAAACCCTCAGATCAGATAAGAATGCTATGTCAGCTTACTTAGCTAATCGGGTTCCTGGCTTAGGACTCAGCATTTTAATGGGAACATAATGACATTTTGCGATCTTAATGGAATTATAATGGCACTTTGCGGTATGAAGCGAGAGGCTTTCCCTTCGTTTGAAGGGACTCTCTCAACTTTGGGCCTAGACTGAAAAGGGGATCTGTAACCCAAGTATAAATAAAATCCTAAAAAAAAATTCAAAATCGTCATAATCAAAATAAAGTTTAATCATTTACCCTGATAGGAAATAACCAATGAATGATAATAATAATGATGACCCGGAAACACCCCGGGTCCAACAAATAATAATTATTAATCCTTTACCTAAAGATTCTACAGCATGCTTCTTGCAATGCAACGGATATAATATATACGTTACATATTTTTTATTTCTCGTCACCATTTACATATAGATAATCAATCGGTAAGAAACCAGGTAAAACCTTTCAGCTCAGAGCTGTTATTCCCAGATTCCCTAGGCATATTTTGCTAAGACACTTGCAAGTTCAAAGGTTGTGAAAAAATAGAGGAAACAATAGAGAAAATGAAACCACAATTTGCTCGGTTCAAGAATGCATGTTTTAGCATTGTAGAGCGTAGTTGGCAGGAAATTGAATAAAGAAGGTGATTAAAAACAAAAAAAAGACACTTGCAATTTACCCTATAGATACTTAGTGTAATTGAACTGCTGTCTATCATAAAGGTAAAATTAAGAATAAGGTTAAAAGATATAAATTGATGATTATGTACCACCAACTTTTCGACAAATGAGAATTATCACTGTGTGAAGTTTTGTCAATAAAATTTATTAAAAAAAAAGATACGAGCTGCTATAAGAGTTTTATGTTTGCTTAAAGCGCTACACGGTAACGGTGACGGAGGTGGGCCACTCCAACCTAACGATGGGTTTCAACGTGGACAAGGTAAACAATACGGGAGTAATCACATACGATGTGTCCAACTGTTACCTGGGCGCCACCTACTCCGTCCAGGTGGAACCACGCACACATAACGGCAGGAAGTCTGCCCCGGTCACCATCACTATGAGTGAGTATTGGCCATGACTCAGCAATTTATTATTTTATATGTTTCTTTTTGTATCTAAATGTTGATTGTTACACTTTTTCATTTGAACCTTTAACTGGTCTTAACTTTGTATTTAAATATTTTTATTCAGAAGACAACATTATGTAACAAAGTACAGTATTGTCAGTGAATCCTGATTATTGAAAATCTCTACCATATTATGTAAATATATCAAAACCAGGATCTTCTCATAACATAGTGTACCGCTAAATGGAGTCTAAATAAAATCATTTTTTTTTAAAAAAAAACAAAAAAACACCGGCGCACGGTTCAATTCATGATATTCAATTTAGTTCTGGAAAAAAAGTCTCCAATAATTTCAAGTCATTCAGACTCTATACAATAGGTTGTATCACACAAGCTACATCCGAGCGGGAATACATGGAATTTAATTCCATAAGCTTGTCGACCTTTTTATCACATTTATTTGTACTTATGTATATCAGTAATGAATAAACAATTTTCAAATCAAACATAGTTTAAAGCTTCACTCTCAGTTTGTCATAATTAAAGTTCAATTGCATTCTCAGCAAAATCTTACCAGATTATGTATCAATATTCTGCTGCTGTTCTATCTTAATACAAGAATTTAAAGTCAAATCGGCTGAGCAAAAATATGGCCACGGGTGAGCGATAATAAGTGAAGTCATCGCAGGCAAGCAGTTCGGCCGGTCCCCGAAATATAAATGTTGATGAAGCCCTGTAGCAAAATCAACTGGAGAAAATCCTCCAAAATTTTGGTCAAGTGACTTCGATGGGTTCAAAAAGAACGGACCAAAAAGTAGAAAAAAACTTGACCAACGTGCAACTTTAACTATATTGATTAACTGGTATGTTTCCTAATAATAAACGTTAATAATAATATTTCAGACATGTTTAGCTGGTCCATCAAGGAAATGCTAATGACAAAGTTACAAGAAAAGTTGTTATGACTAAAAACTTAAAAACCATAAACAAAAAATATTCGTTTCTGAAATAAAACATCAGTGTTCTCAGTCATCTGAAATATGTTTGAAAGCTTTTCTGGCCTTTCATTTAAAAAAAAACATTGAGGAATTGCATATTTTGTATAAAAAAAAGTATTTTTATGCCTACCTCAACCTACATCTGGCAAGATGAAGTATTCCTGTAATTTGATTGAACAGATATTGTCCAACGATCAACAAATGAAATATTATGAAACATTGCTTAAGCAAACCTGATGTATATCATTATTAGCCACAGATTAGTATACCATCAAAAGTGAAATAACTAAAAGCTATAAGCCAAGCCATATTGCACTTTCTGAAAACTATATAACTGTAATAAGAGTAGAGAGTCATCCATAGTCTATGACTATGGTGATGTTGTCCTCTACTAAACTGCCTGTAAATACAGCTATGAAGAGGCCGAAGACCACCCGCTAGCAGGAGACTTCCTCTTTAACGGCAAATCCATTGCAAATAAAAGTTTTTTTCTATTCTATTCTACCTTACAGCGCCGTACTATGCTCCACTGATGTTCGAGGGACAGAACCATGACGGCATCACTAGTCTAGAGTGGAAGGATCCCCGCAAGGATGATCAGAAACACAAGCCAGACAACACCTCAGTATGTACCTCTTACATTCAGCATTACATTAATATGTGTATTATCATGTGTGGGTATACCCCCTGACACACCTCAGTATGTACCTCTTACATTCATCATTACATTAATATGTGTATTATCATGTGTGGGTATACCCCCTGACACACCTCAGTATGTACCTCTTACATTCATCATTACATTAATATGTGTATTATCATGTGTGGGTATACCCCCTGACACACCTCAGTATGTACCTCTTACATTCATCATTACATTAATATGTGTATTATCATGTGTGGGTATACCCCCTGACACACCTCAGTATGTACCTCTTACATTCATCATTACAGTAATATGTGTATTATCATGTGTGGGTATACCCCCTGACACACCTCAGTATGTACCTCTTACATTCATCATTACAGTAATATGTGTATTATCATGTGTGGGTATACCCCCTGACACACCTCAGTATGTACCTCTTACATTCATCATTACATTAATATGTGTATTATCATGTGTGGGTATACCCCCTGACACACCTCAGTATGTACCTCTTACATTCATCATTACATTAATATGTGTATTATCATGTGTGGGTATACCCCCTGACAACACCTCAGTATGTACCTCTTACATTCATCATTACATTAATATATGTATTATCATGTGTGGGTATACCCCCTGACACACCTCAGTATGTACCTCTTACATTCATCATTACATTAATATGTGTATTACCATGTGTGGGTATATCCCCTGACACACCTCAGTATGTACCTCTTACATTCAGCATTACATTAATATGT
Organism: Sthenelais limicola; assembly: GCA_942159475.1. Classification (NCBI taxonomy): domain Eukaryota; kingdom Metazoa; phylum Annelida; class Polychaeta; order Phyllodocida; family Sigalionidae; genus Sthenelais; species Sthenelais limicola. The sequence goes on along the minus strand of OW804102.1, from coordinate 53,239,717 downwards.
GTATTATCATGTGTGGGTATACCCCCTGACACACCTCAGTATGTGCTCACCTCTTACATTCATCATTACATTAATATGTGTATTATCATGTGTGGGTATACCCCCTGACACACCTCAGTATGTACCTCTTACATTCATCATTACATTAATATGTGTAATATCATGTGTGGGTATACCCCCTGACAACACCTCAGTATGTACCTCTTACATTCATCATTACATTAATATGTGTATTATCATGTGTGGGTATACCCCCTGACACACCTCAGTATGTGCCTCTTACATTCATCATTACATTAATATGTGTATTATCATGTGTGGGTATACCCCCTGACACACCTCAGTATGTACCTCTTACATTCATCATTACATTAATATGTGTATTATCATGTGTGGGTATACCCCCTGACACACCTCAGTATGTACCTCTTACATTCATCATTACATTAATATGTGTATTATCATGTGTGGGTATACCCCCTGACACACCTCAGTATGTACCTCTTACATTCATCATTACATTACCACCCTCCTGATATCTAGCATGAGTATTTCATATTATTTAAAGGGAGGTCCGGAAGACCAGTGTTCTGAGGGTTCTTTTCCTTTTCTGATGTACCTTATTTAATGTCTGAATAAAAACACGATATATGGGTCAGATGTTAAGAAAATGTACAATTTAATTTCACCAATCCTCTAAAATAACCCAAATTTCAGACGAAAATAAAGTTTAAAATACAGTTCAACCTAACCAAACAGATTGCTAGAATCAATGCAATGCCGAATATACTTGAATTTACCTAGTATTGTCCAAATTGCAGCCTAATTTAGCAGTATTTAATAAATGTGCACAGCTGCTAATTGTACATTTTCTGAAAATCTGACCCATATATATTAATTTATCACTATTTTGTATTACTGTTCAATCTACTTCATATAACAATACGTTGTCTACTTCATGCAGAGTGCAGTGTTTGAGTATGAGATTTACGCGTCTACAGATGGGAGGAGTAACCGCAGCTACCACCTGCTGCAGACCACTAACAGTACCGGGGTGTTCATCCAGGACCTGCCACCCTCCACCTACTGGCTCAAGGTCCGGGTGGCCAATGTTAATGGCTACCCTGGCAAGTTCACTGACCCCATCTCCATCCTTGTCCTCTCCCAGAGTGAGTAAATTGACTTTTATTATTATTATTATTCTCTATACATAGTATTCACTGACATCACGGCGCTGACCGCGGCTCGCCATACTGTGTGTGGCGAGCCGCGTGTGTAAACGTTAGCTGCACATGTGTGCTCCACACCTCAAAAATGCTGTTTTCCGACTGTTTTTCACTTCCAAAAGTTCTAGTGAATGTGATATAAAGTATGCTGTTAGGTTCGAAGGTCATTTTTTAGTGTGTCATGATGGAATAATGAGTATAATCACCATTATCAAACAATCGAAACGGGAAAAGCCTGTCTACGTAGACACACAGTATGGCTGCCAGTGATGATAGCCGCTGACTGTGGTGACATCATGTGAATACAATGTATTGCTCTTGTGTTAACTCTTGTAGTTCCACGTCCTTGCTCTGGTACTTCAAGGCTGAGGTAGATTTACCTGTCCAGTCTAGGCCCAAAGTTGAGAGAGTCCCTTCAAACGAAGAGAAAGCCTCTCACCTCAAACCGCAAAGTGCCATTATAATTCCATTAGAACGCAAAACGTCATTATATTCCCATTAAAACGCCATTAAAACGCCAGGAAACCGATGAGCCAAGTAGGCTGACATACCATTCTTATCTGATCTGAGGGTTTGGACCTAGAGTGTGTCATTATTATCTTCTGTTTTTGTTAACACTTTGTGTTTTACTCCGGCATCCTATGAAATAAATCAGACAAAAAAGGGACACAGCCCTCCACAAAAGAAAACATCCTATGAAATTATGCATCCATGAGATTATGCAATTTTTATAGCAAATGTCACGATGGAGGGTTCAAACTCATCCGGAGATATCAGAAAACTGAATAAACCCTACTGGGGTGAGTCCGGTTTTCTGATTTGCTATTTATTACACACTGTAATGATCATAATCTAATATATAAAGCTCTAAAGGGTATTTTGTCAGGCATGTTCTGGGAATCTGTGATGTCCCCAGCTGTTTTTCTGCCCTGTACAGTTCCGTCAGCTCTGTCCAGAGGACATTATATGGGTCAGATTTTCAGAAAATGTATTGTAAAGCTGTACATATTTAGTAAATTCTGCTAAATTAGGCTGCAATTTGGACAATACTAGGTAAATTTGGGTATATTTGGCATTGCATTGATTCTAGCAATCTCATTGGTTAGGTTGAACTGTATTTTGAACTTTATTTCGTCTGAAATTTGGCTTATTTGAGAAGATTGGCGAAATTGAAATGTACATTTTCTGAAAATCTGACCCATATGTGGTTTGTGAAGGTCAGCCTGTGCAGTGAAACAAAGTCTTCCAAACCAAAAAAAGAATTTACTGCATGAGTCACTCTAATGGACCCTAATGGGAAAACGAAAAAAATACTTACTGAATGTGGAAAGCAGATTTAAAGTGATTTTTAAAACTCCTTTTAAAAATTCTATCATGAGTTTGATTTCTGCATGTGTTGTTCATTAGGCAAATGGGCCAAGACAAGACCAAAAGGTATGCGTAGTGAATAATGTTGATTAAGGACTCACTAACCTGCTGTTGTATTGTTGTTTGATCATTGAAGCCAATAACTTAAAATTTGATTAATATTGAAGTGTATTGAAGTTTTTTTGTGTGTTTTTTTAATCACATCCACTAAGAACACTTGCTCTCAAATATGAATAAATCCCGAGATAATCCTCTCTAAAGGAATAATTCAAGTGCCTGAAGAGCTACTATTAGCGAAACCATGTTGTACCAAACACTGCCCCTATCTGGCAGTGGAAGTAATGTACTACTACCAGATATAAGGAATCTCCCCATTGAACCATTAATGCAGAGAAACCATACTGACGGAATTACACTCATTGGTTGACATCATTTACATATCACCTGGATACTATACCCAGGTAACAAGCGCACCTTTTTATGACGTCATATCAACGTCGTGAAGAGCTCCGTGAGGTGTCGGTTACCTCTCGGCTGAAGACGTTCCTAACGTCCAGTTGCATGGTAGCACGGATCGGGTCAGGGCCTACTCGCATTGTCTCATGATTAATATTGAAGTGTTGAAGCTATGCTCTTGCACGGTTCATATAGCGCCTTGAAATTCATTGAATTTTGCACAAAGACCTTGAAAAACTGAAAATTGTACCCTGACATAAAATTAAAAGCCCAAAAGTAAATTTGGAAGGATTACAGAAAAAAATATCAAAATCATAACTTTATCAAGTGTTTTATGTTTGCTTGGTCCATGCAAAACTGCACCCGTGACCTTTGATTTTTTTACCATGACAGAAATTGACGAACCTTGCTCTTAATTTTAGTTGGGGGGCCACACCAAAATTATGTTGTGAACGTTGCCAACCGGTCTGCAAACTCCTTTGAAATCACTTAAGGCGTTTCAACCATCTTTTTTTTCCCAACACCGGGTCTTTATTCAATATGCAGACAAGATTTCAAGGCAAAGCGGTTTACACTTACAGTTTACAACGCTCCGTTATCAACCATCTTACATATATCTATATCAGAGCTAGTGTCTAGTAACTGAAGATCTGAACATAGGGCTTCTCATTTGGGTCATTAGATAAAATCCCAAATATAAAAAAAAATAATAATAATAGTGGCAGCTGGTTTGCTAATAGGGAGGTTTAGCAACCACAACGCACCAACACAACACTAACGCATCCACTATTTGTACATTACTACTGCTGTGGGGATATCTCAAAAGGCATTTGAGGGCATTTCCATTGCAGGCCTCTCAAGATATCCCCACAACAGTAATAATGTACTAATAGTTAGTGGATGCGTTAGTGTTGCGTTGTGGTTGCTAAATTTCCCTAATACTGTGAATTATTTCGAGAAATTATTTTGGTGTTTAGTGTGACTCGTTGGTAGGTATTCATACTGATTAAGGAGGGACTTTGATACTGTGTGTATATTGGTTCAGTTTTTATATACTAACTTTCATTTCCTCATTAAAGTTGTGCTTCCCATCTAAATATAGAAGTACAAGAGGTGATAATGTGTTAAAAGATGGCTTTTCTGTTGTTTTCTGTTGTTGTTGTTCTCTTCTTCTTGAATCTTCTTAAAGAGATAAACCACTGTCATATGCACTGCTGCAGGCGGGAGTTCATGGAACTAACGCATGAAAAATAAGGAGTGACAATAATTTTTTCAAACTTTGTCTTGAGAAAGAACATGGTTGGGGGATAACAAAAAGCAAAAAAAATGGATCTCAGCATATTTTTTTTCATTCTAGAGACCATCAAAGTTTAGTATTTAAGTATGTGGGGAAAATGGATATTTTCTCAGTTTTTCCAAGATTTCAGACAGACAAATGACATTTTTCAGTTGAAATGACTTCTAAACATACAGGTTTACCATCATGCATGAAAGAACAGGGTATCAACATATTTTGAAAGATATTATTCAGCATTGAAAATCTTCAATATTCCTGTTTTTAACTCATCTGGATGCAGATTCAGTTGAATAACTTTTTTAAAAAGTCGGTGACCCCCATTTTTTATTGCTTGAGAGGGTAAAGCAATATGTTAGCTATGCCTATAGAGATTTTTAGGACAAAGTTATTTTCAATTATTTTTTTATACTGAAAAAACGAAAAAAATTGTCCTTTCTCATGGACTTCTATAGTGAACAACCATAAATTTCAGGGCTCTCTGAAATGAAAACTAGCCCGGTGACATATTGTTTTTATTGGCTTTTTGAATTCACATAACCTTGTTCTTTCACGAGGCAAAGTTTAAACAAAATGTTATTTTCAGTTTTTTTCCCAGTTGAACTGTGGTTTATCTCTTTAAACGTTCTTCTTCTTCTTCTTCTTCTTCCCATTCTTCTCCTTCCCTTTCTCCTCCTTCTTCTCCTCCTCCTCCTTCTCCTCCACCACCTCCACCTTCTCCTTCCCCTTCTCCTTCTCCTTCTCCTTCTTCATCCCCATTTCATCAACTATCATCTCAAGTATAACATCCCACACAACTACTCCTATACCAAACTGTATTAATTAATCATTATTTCCTGCTTATTCTACTATTGCAGACAAGGGTCACGCCAGTAGCCACTCTGCGTCCAAACCTAACCTACTGGTAGCCATCCTACCACCTGTAGGTGTACTAGTGGTCATTCTACTGGTCATTCTCGGGGTGTATGTTGTGCGCCACCAGCGTCTCCAGCGAAGCTTCCTGTCGTTCGCCAACAGCCACTATGACACGCGGTCAGGCACCACCACATTTAATACAGGGGATGACCTGGGTAAGTGATTTTTTTTTTTTGATTTTTTTTTAAACTGAAATATTTTAATGTTTGTCCACTTTCACTGTTCTGGTTGTTGCAGCAATAGCTGGTATTATACATGTAGGAAGACTTAACTGCGAAAGCTGAACTAGAAACAGCCTGATGATACGTCATGCACAACATTTTTTCTGTGTTCTTTTAATGGCTAATTTAAAGTGTCTAAACCTGAACAAGTGGACATACATTGTTTGACATGAATAAATATTTGATTTAAGTGAGAGCTTGTTTTTTAAAAGCCCTGGCCAACTTGTAATATTTTTTATTTTTCTTACTGGAACCACAAAATATAAGTTCATGAGTTATATGGAGTTAATTTAAATCTTGCATGAGGATAATATTCAACTATCTTTATGTAAAAAAAAAATTCTTCCAAACTGAGGAAGGGGAGAGATCCCCATGCCACAGCAAAAGAGAGGAATTAAAAAAAGTATCTTTATGTAAAAGGTCAACTATGATTACTCTTTGTTGCTAAAAGAAATGTCTTTAATTTTTCAGGAGAGGAGGAAGATCAGCCCATGATCCGGGGTTTCTCTGATGACGAGCCTCTTGTGATAGCCTAAATCATACGTCCACGTGCTGGCCATGTGGTCGCGTATACTTATAACATTATATAGTGACTTAATCATACATCTGCACAGATTCTCTCTCTACTCTCTCTCTCTCCCTCTCTATCTCTCTCTCTCTCTCTCTCTCCTTCTCTCCCTCTCTGAGTCAGATTTTCCGAAAATGCACAATTAGCAGCTGTACACATTTTAGTAAATTCTGTAAAATTAGGCTGCAATTTGGTCAATACTAGGTAAATTCGAGAATATTCGGTATTGCATTGATACTGGCAATATGTTTGACTTGGTTGAACTCTCTTTTGAATTTTATTTTCGTCTGAAATGTTGGTTTTTTGAGAAGATTGGCAAAGTTGAATTGTACATTTTCTGAAAATATGACCCCTCTACTCTCTCTGTCCCCCCCTCTCTCTCTCTCTCCCTCTCTCTCTCTCTCTCTCTCTCTCTCTCTCTCTCTCTCTCTCTCTCTCTCTCTCTCTTTCTCCCTATCTCTTCATTTCTCTCTTTCCTGTCTCCTATCGTAACACTTCATCAAGCTGTTAGATATCAACTCACATCTAAAGCAGGCCTTGGGAGAAGTCTATATATAGCAGTATGTAGCTCAGATATGCTCATTGGAAAGGACATGTAATATGAAGGTCGTGGGTTCGAGTCCCACTTGAGGCAGGCCTATTTTTCCTACCAAGGGTCTCAACAAATATAGCCATCTCTCACTAGAACCTCAGCAATTGGAGGTTGGAACTGGGTGAATCTGGATTACTACTGAGAAACATGATTCTGCCAGGATTAGCACCTGTTCCTTGGCCTGCAACAAAAGATGCTCATTCTATTTGGGTCAGATCGTCGGAATATACAATCGGCATATAAAATCTACACATTTTTAGTAAATTTTGTAAAAAAAAATAATGAAAAAAAAATAATAACTACTAGGTATATTGAGTATATATTTGGTATTGCGATGATTTAACAAATCTGTTCGGTTATGCTGAATTGTATCGCAAACATCATTTCTATCTTACATTTGGCTTATTTTTTAGAGAATTGAAGAATGCAAATTGTACATTTTCTGACGTCCTGACCCTTCTACCTGTCATTCTGTATCGTTGTGCAGATGTCTTTAACTAGTTATCTCCCACAAACTAAGTGCTTAAACTTGTAGTATAGTTGGTGAAACATTCGCTCGGAGACATGGGAGATACGCTACAAGCGACCGAAAAGAGAAATAATGTGATTACTTAGCCCATAACCAGAATACATATGTGTATTGTTTTCTAAACATTTTCATGTATTCTTCTGAAGAGGATTTGTTTTGTTGTCAACTTTACTGGCCTTCCATGTGCCATATGTGTGGATAGTGTAACTGAAAATAGGAAAAAAATTGGTCCCTACACTTAACATATTATGATGTTGCTCTTAAAATGGATCAAATTTGACAAGGATGTCTTGAGTATGAAAATACTATTTATTCCTGCTTATGGTTAAAACATGATTAAGTTTGAATTTGCACTCCTCGAAGACTTTTACAGAGCAAGGCTGTGATTGGCTGCAAGTCAAGGGTGGCTTGTATGCTTGTTCCTGATTGGTCCGCTTTGCTGGTCATGTGATTGTAATGCTACTCCACTATTGGTGCATTCCATTTGACTGAAGAAGTCCCTAGATTAGAGATTTGTTATTAGTTCTTTGACCCATAGCCTCCAGATGTGACCATTTAATGAAAATTAATGAAAAAGTCCCATAGCAAGACAAACCTTGTTTTCTAGTGCATTTATAAGAAGCTTCCGAAACGGACATAGTATTGTTCTTGATAGTATACTACCTTAAGGTGACTAGAATTACATTACAAAATGAAACATGTCAAAATTTGGATTTTTTTTCCCCCATAATGTATTGGATGATAATCACATATTTGAGAGAGAATTATACATAAAGATGAATTCAAATTTCTATGCACAAATTATGTTTTGTGGTCACAGTTTTAAGGCTGTGGTCTATAGGTGGATAGTGAATTATCCATGACCACCAGAATGTATTGATATTCTGACCTACAGTTCCAGTAGTATACACATCTATACATCCCTCTATTCTATGCTAGAGAAACTCACCAGGTTTGTTTTAGTTTGTGATCAGAAAATTTATAATTTCACAATCTTTATATGTTATTACATGTTTAGTGCTTATTGTACTCAATTCAAATGATGTCCATGTTTGTACCCTGAACTCTTATCAAGTCCCATTTTTAGAGGGGAAATTATTTCATTCACATAGCCCCTCAAATATGGCCGTTCTCTTTGAGCAGAAGTGGTTTGTTTTCATTTATTTGGTCACACCTAAGTATAGATAAACCAAAAGTTGATGTGTTTTATTTAAGATATTTAAAATAGCAGAATTGCTCAGTTGTTAAAACATTGACAGAGGAAAACGTGATGGCATTGATTGTTAACAGTTGTATGTTTTTATGAATACTACGAAATGGTTGTAAGTCAAATGAAAGCTAAAATGTCAAATGTGATGAGAAGGTTGTATAAATGTATGCGTGTAAGTTTCCCTGCTTGTCTATACCTTACAGAGACAGATTTGTACATTCAGGAATACTAAGATGTTTCTATGTTCATTTGGTTTACATATTTTTAACACTGTCCCTAAACAGCATTTTGCATCAAATCTGCGATTTAATTTTGATAAGCCTAAGAATTTGAATACAAATTTAACAGTTTTTTTTAGTGACCATTGATTGGAATGGCAGAGGTAGTTCAGTATGGCAACCCCGGTATCTCACAAAACACCTCACATATGACTGACAAAGAAATATTGTTACTTAAAATATTAGATAATATTTTTCTGAACTTATAAAGTGGTATACATAGCCTATTCCTGGGCCAGAGGAGAATGATTGTGTTTCTTTATCATGGAATTGCTTGTGTTTATATATCAGTATAAATATGCTTAACCATTCAAATACTGTACTGTTAAACAGCCTAAATGGGGTTGGGTCTTAACATTATACTTATCTTAACCATTGGTATATTTTGTGTAGAAATTATGCTAAAGAAATCTTCACCAGTTCCCTAACTAACTAAATTGATGTTTTCCAAGGAGACAGTTTCCAAGGAGACAGTTTCCAAATAAATATTATGGATTCAAGATTTCAATTTTCTTCCCTGTGGAGAGAGGTTCATTTTTGTGTTTATACAATTTTCACATGAGTGTAGATTACAGTTCTACCCTACAGGGTCAGTGCGTTGTGAATTTCTGTGTATGATATGTATATATGTTATGTTGAAATAATATATCCTGGAGGAAATGTGTGCTAAGTTGGTCTGCTTCACTGAAGTAGTCAGCCAAGGTTGTCAGAGACATATTAAATTGTGCAAAATATTGGGAAAGGATTACATCAGTTTTAAACATTGTCTTGCATCTGTATATTACATGTATTCAACTCTGTGATGTGCACTAATGTGGATCTGTTCTGTTGGAAGAGTTAGACATGAATATTCTGTTCTGTATCAATAACTAAATGTCTTGTTTTTATAGGCCCTAGAGTGGCCTTGGGTTGGGGTGACGTTGGTAGTGCATTAAAGCAGTCCCGGCAGTGCATTAAGGCAGTCCTGGCAGTGCATTAAGGCAGTCCCGGCAGTGCATTAAAGCAGTCCCGGCAGTGCATTAAGGCAGTCCCGGCAGTGCATTAAAGCAGTCCCGGCAGTGCATTAAAGCAGTCCCGGCAGTGCATTAAGGCAGTCCCGGCAGTGCATTAAGGCAGTCCCGGCAGTGCATTAAGGCAGTCCCGGCAGTGCATTAAGGCAGTCCCGGCAGTGCATTAAAGCAGTCCCGGCAGTGCATTAAAGCAGTCCCGGCAGTGCATTAAAGCAGTCCCGGCAGTGCATTAAAGCAGTCCCGGCAGTGCATTAAGGCAGTCCCGGCAGTGCATTAAGGCAGTCCCGGCAGTGCATTAAGGCAGTCCCAGCAGTGCATTAAGGCAGTCCCGGTAGTGCAAAACCAAACATGGACTAGCATGTATGGCCATTTGCTTCATGCCCTGTGTAAGCCTGTATTTTCTACCAGGATCTTTGGACACCTCATCATTTTACACCTCATAACTTAGAAAAAAGATTTATATTCAAGAAAATAATTCTAAAGCGTTGTAGATATAAAAGTTCGGTATGAAAATATGTACGCCCCGTAATGAACGAGTAGAATTATGGCAACTTTGCGATTGTGGAAAAAAGTGTTTCTATCTTAAATTTTTTTTTGAATTTTTTTATCTTAAATTTGAGGATTTTCCTTCAAATTGTAGGATTTGATGTAATTGTGCATTCTATGGCACAGAAATGTATCATGCATGGTGTTGAATGTTTTCATTTAAAATTTGATGCGACTCCGTTAGACTACCCAAGCTGAAGCTTAACTTGATTAACCATAATTCAAGTTCATCAATAGGGGATTTGCATAGCCGCCATCTTGCACCTCGATTTGCATTTAATTATGGGATTTATTATATCTCAGTGTAAAATCTACAGAATACCTGCCATGCTCAGCATGGAACAGTGCTCCAATGTCATTATGTTTTCTATTTTTTTTTATTCATTTAAGGCCAATAGATATTTAACAGTTACATGAAAATACGCGCTATCCTTCAAGGATGTTTTAGGGCGTCATGTGTTATACATGGTTATGTTTCCATAACACAAGCCTCCTTTCCCATCATGCATTTGGCCTTCATAAATACAAGCTACCATATTGGTAGACAAATTCTTAAAATTTTCAACAAAATATTTGCATGCCAGACCTGAATTTGAATCTATCCCAGCATGCACTGTAACAGACATGCGCAGTGGTACATTGCAAATCCCCTATAGTTTCTTGGTGTAGTTATTGGAGTGGGAGGTATGGGTGCTGCAAATAATACAGTTTAAGGTGCTTGGTAATTAAAAAAATATTAAATCTGGATTTGTATAATTACTAACTGCATACAATAATGCCATGTGGGTCTGACGAGGAATAAATGATCTGAAGAATTATAAAGTGTCAATCTACCTTGATTGATCCTACTTAACAGCCACACAGGACTTAGATCTATAGTTTCACTAGTTGAAAACCCATGTAGTTTATTCACTTCAGTACCCAGCGCCATTTTGTAGGTGTTTTATATCAGTTTCTGTGTCTGTTGTACATGTTTTACCCATGTTTAGAGGATTTAAGTAAAGAACAGAAAAATATATCATTGATAAATATGTTATTACGTTATATTACTTTCATTTGTCATACGAAATATTTTGAAAAGTATTAAATGATTTCTTTTAAAAAATCTCCTAAGAATTGGTCATCTGAACCATTGTCCATGGCTTGTTTCCAGTAGTAGTGAGAAAAACCCATCTCGTACCAATAGTTGGTAGTATACTACCCCCACTTTGGTCGTCTGTTATGGACTGGGTTAACTGGGAAGGTAACTTGTATGAACAGCCTATTCTGGGCCACTGTTGCTGGATGTAATCTTTAATCGTATCGTTACGTGTACTATTGCTTATCGTTATAACGGTAACGAGCCAAGTCTTGCTCCTGTCAATATCGTTATCTGGGGGCCACAAATTCTTTTTTAAAATACCTCAATTGAATTTAAATTAAAATTGAACCTGTTTCATCCTAATCTTTATTAACGATTACAATTAAAAATAACGAGCTCTTAACAACGATAACGAAGCGAGGAATAGCAGTGCCCTCAGTGATGGTAAAAGAAGTAGTTGTCTTGGCTCAATAGTCGGTTTACTGAAGTGTTTGTATTAAAGGGGGGTTATGCAGACATGGCGAAACCTGCCGGACCGCGGTCCGTGACCGTTGAAAGACAAGTCGGACCGGTGAAAGTAACGTTTCTCCGGTCCGATTGTCCGGTGAAAAATTTGAATGAAACGTTAGAGAAACCTTTGGAGGACCAGTGAAACCTTTGGAGGACCGGTGAAAGTTCCTTTTCACTGGTCCGACTGTCCGGTGAAAGTTCTAAAGTTTTCGCCATGTCTGGGTTATGTAGTACATTGTTTTCTTGGAGTAAGTGACTGTGAGTGTTAATGTTTGGCTAAGATCTGTGATTCCACGCCCCTGTACCGTCCAGGTTTCTTGTGAGTGAATAATTTTGAACGATGACATGATGATATAATGATCATTTATTACCTTCTGTTATTTAGGGGTCAGATCGCTAGAAAATGGACAATTTGCCTTCAGCAATCCTCTTAAATAACCCTAATTTAAGACAAAAATAAGTTTCAAAATAGAGTTCAGCATAGCCAGACAGGATTTTGGAAGCAACACAACACAAAATATATTTAGATATATATAGTATTTATCATGTTTAGCCTAATCTTGCAGAATATACTAAATGTGTCGAGTTGCCAATTGTACATTTTCTGAAGATCTGACCCATAGTCCTTTGGTGGATCATATTGTCAGGCTCAATCTTAGATATAAGGGTTCATAAGCAATTCTCTTCAGAACCCGCACTAGTTTTTTTTCCAACTTTTTTGAGCTCGCGCCACCACATCTGTGCATTTTCTGTGAGTTTAAACAGGGCTGCACAACAATTCTGTTGTTTGAATAACTCAGAATCTCCTTCCTCCCTTCAGATTGTTCCTACAGTCAGGTCCAGAAGGCAGTTTTGGACCCCTAAGTTTTAGGGGTCATTAACACTTTTAGCCTTAGTCCTAGCCTTGTGGTTAAGCTTATTGCTGGATGTGGAATCGAGGAATGTGGCCGTCTGGACCTGACTGCCTAGATAACCTCATGCACAAACAAAGCATTTGGCTTCTGTTTGTAGAGTTCCACACCAAATTTATAAATTTTATTCCATCGTCATTTAGTTCCAAACTATAAGGGTAATGGAGCAGTAGGGGTGGGAAGGTCAGATAGTCCCAGTACTATAGGGTGGTTTATATCAATCTAATTTACCCCCTAAATCTCACCCTTTATATAATGGCCTTAGTACATTAAATATTTTACTTATCAATATCATGTATTTCTCTTTATAGTGTTTGATATCGGAGGTATACATGTGATGGTGGACATATCTTTTTGCACCATGCCAAATGTTATGTTATGTTTCTGGGCAGATGGATGACTTAAATTTGATCGATTAATGGTGGGTTCTAATAATGATGTTAGAATAATTGGGTAGAAGGGTCAGATCATCAGAAAATGTACAATCCGCAGTTCTACACATTTAGGAAATGCTGCTAAGTTAGGCTGAAAAATGGCCAATACTTGGTATATCTGAGTATATTCGATATTGCCTTGATTCAGACAATCGCTTTGGTGATATTGAATTGAATTTTTAACTTAATTTTTTGTCATAAATTTGCGTTATTTGAGAAGATTGCTGAAGGCGAATTGTACATTCTCTGACGGTTTCACTCAGAAACCGATGCACCCTGTTAAGGAATAGCTCAACACTTTCTTGCAAGTGTTGAGCTGATTTTGGTGGGGCTAGAGAGGTCCTGGTCAAGTATCACGGTTCCCGCAGTCCACAAAAGTTCATTAAAAGTCATTAATTTTGAATTTGGATTTTTAAGGACCTTAAAAATAAGTCATTTTTGCTGGGCATCAGTAAAAAGTCAGTAATTTTCAATCTGAGTAAAATAAATGAATAAATTTTGATGCCGTAGAACCATAATCGTAACAAGAGCTTGATCATTGGGAAGCTCCCTAAAACCTGATTATTACACAACTTATGCTGGAAACTAATTTATCCAAACCTTATTATTCAATGAATACCACCATTCTTGCATGCTTCAACAGTCCCTGGTTTATCTTTTGTTAATTGATTTGTCTGTTTTGTGAATCCATCTGTAACTGCAAAGATTGTGTGGTATTATCCCAGAAATGTCCATATATTCCTCATCTTCTTCACTACTTCATATCTCAAGTGTTGCCAATGAAGTGGGTAAAGGAAAGATTTTGTTGAAGGTTGTCCTAAATTGCATTCCACATTTTTGTACCATGCTTTAGTAAGTGTCCCACCAGAATTGTTAGCCCTGGGTATAGCGGAACTCCACTAGAGGAAAAATGGCGGTGACAAATGTTCTTGTTGCCCACTAACAACAGTTCTTTTCATGTTTCCAATGAAAACGCAAGTGGAGAAGTGTCAGATATGTTGCCACATTCTCTGGAAACTGTTTCTGTATGGATATTTGTTGCAACGAATTAGTGGGCAACAACAAAATTTGTCGGCGCCGTTTTTCTCTCTAGTGGAATCACCCTATATCACATGTGTATTATAACTCCCGTCTTGTGTCTGACACACGATGGGGGACTTGATGTATCATTGACAAGCTGTCCAGCCCAAGTTTTGAAGTTTTAGGAAATTCACATGCAGTTTTTGGTTCCTTTGCACAAATTGGATTTAGTTTTGTGTACAGAAATGACACCAACTGTTTGATTGATTTGATGATTGATTTCATCATCGGGGAAGTGTATATAAAGGGAACAAACAGATTTTTGCCTTGGTTACATACCATGGTTTGTTTTTTATTCATAACTCATTAATTATCAAGATGATGGGAATTGTCATATTTCATGTATCTATGTACCAATTTATGACATGGCGTAAATATGAGAGAAACCAACAACCAATTACTGTAAACGTATTAATGTTCGCGCAGTATTTATTTTCGCGATTTTCGCGCACCCACATTGGTGCGCGAAAATAAATCCTGCGCGAAAGGTATAATTATTGCCTACACAGGGTGTGTGACCTACTTAGTGCGCGAATTTAAATCCGCGTGAAAAGGTGTCGAAGTAGTTAGTGCGCGAAAATAAATACGTTTACAGTATAACATTTTGTCTGAATTAGTGGTTGAATTTTGGAGGGCTGCTAAAAGCTTATATTGCCAGTGAGGAGGCGACTGGAGCCTTTGTCCAAACGCAGTGAACCTATTAAACAAGAACCCGCAACTTGGCGTTGTGTATGTTGCAGACTTGTGTGTATTTCAGTTGTCTATTTCTATTTGCTGTATATGGGTCAGATTTTCAGAAAATGTACAATTGGCAGCTCTACACATTTAGTAAATTCTGCTAAATAAGGCTGCAAATTGGTCAATTCTAGGTAAATTCGAGTATATTTGGCATTGCATTGATTCTAGGAATCTGTTTGGTATGGTTGAACTGTATTTTGAACTTTATTTTCGTCTGAAATTCGGGTTATTTGAGAGGATTGGTGAAGGTGAATTGTACATTTTCTGAAAATCTGACCCATGTGTGTATTTCAGTTGTCTATTTCTATTTGCTGTATATATGATGATGATGAAGTTGTGGGCAGTTGTCAACTCGTTATGACAATACTACTATTACTACTACCACTACTACACAACATTGTATCCCAGATGAAGGAAAATAAAGGTTGTAAATGGTCTATCACATCTTGTTGTTGTCTCATTCTCTATTAAGGCTGGGTTCCATTGCGACGCTCCTTGTCCCATTACAGGGTCTCTGCGGGGCCTGGAAAAGCTGGAAAAGCCTTGAATTTGGAAAAATGAATTTAAGGCTTTGAAATAGGGCCTGTTACAACCCCATGTTACCTACCGTTTCTATTTTTTAAAGGGTTCCCCTGCCGAAAGGGTTACGCGTGCCGAAGGCGCTTGTACTGGGTAACCTTATATAGATTCCAGTTCCAACTAGAGTCCTTTGACAGCTAGAGTCGTTTTTTCCAGCATTGAGTGTGTCAGGGGAGAGGGTCTATTTTATCAGGCCTATAGGCTCTATAATAGAAACAGAATTGGGGGGAAACCTTTCTTTCCTTGGTCATAGCCAAATTCTGGTATAAATATAGTGTGGTCTCACTTCAATCAAACATGTTTGATTTGAAACGGTTACTTCAAGTTACTTGCTCCCACTTCTATAGTAACAGGATGAGTAACAGTATAGTACAACCTGTTTTCACTTTGGTGGGGGCACAAAAAATAAATCCAACCAGTTGGTGTGACAAATACGCTTGACGCATCATCGCAGAAGCTGATATGTATAGTTATGGCTCACCGCCTCTCTAAATGATAAAAAAGGGGGAACTGGGTTGAGGCACCAGAGTCAATGTGATGATCCACCTGTTGTTTTTGTCATGAGGTGGCAGATTAATCGGGAGTAATGTCATTCCTTTTTCCACACATCGCCATCAAAGGCATGCATATTCGCCGTGACGTAATTAGTATAGAAATGGAACCTAGCCTTTACATACACATCCAAATACAGTTGATTCCCATCTCAGTAATGCAACCAACTCATAATAAGACCAGTTTAGCTCAATCGCAGTAAGGTGATAATCTAATAAAAGATAAGTTAATTCATTCCTTTTGGAGAAAAATCTTTAATCAGAATTTAATGAGGGGAATGGACATAAATTGTTATTAGGCTTCTATGAGATAAGAGGACGGATTGTATTTAAAGCTGCACTCCCAGCTATTTCCTATACAAATCTCAAATTTCACTATAGTTTAGATCACAAATGTGATCCGTTTCAGGAAAATGAGTCATAAGTCACAAAATATGGATTTTGCGATATATTCATATTTGAAAAGATGAGACGAACCCGATTCCAATGATAGTAAACATTAAGGACATCTAATAAGTACTTTTATCTTTTTAGTTAGATATTTTTATTTTTGAAAAAAAAAAACGTTTGCAATATTTCTGGGGGGATAATTACCAGTAAAGTAGCTAAATATACAATGGGATGATCTAAGAAATGCACTGATATAATTAATAAACAGTCTTGAAATTTGGTAGATGTATTCATACAACCACAAGGACTAGACACCCCAAAAATTATGACACAAACACGTCACAAATACCCCCTGCCACCTATTGTTAACTATTGGCAATTCCGAAACCAAAAAATAGCTTGACTTTGCTTGACCACCGTCTGGTCGATTCTTAAATGATTAAATTTAGACATTTATTGAACTTTTCATTAAGTAAGAGATTGATAATAGTGAGTTTGGGAACTAATCTGAATGTCAATTCAAAAGAACCATTCAATATTAATACGAGGGAAAGCAACTTTAAATAACTTTACATTTTGGAATTATGACAAGGTCACATTATGGCATAGGCTAACAGTGGCGAAAATTCCCATGCATTACACATAATAGTATAACAACGAAGGAAATGTTTGTGAAGAATACACTGTAAAGAATACTTGTTTGTGAAGAATACACTGTAAAGAATACTTGTTTATTTGTCCTTTAATCAACAATATACACATATTCTGGACATTAGGGCAGGACTCAGTAATCCATACATATTTATACAATATTCATCCATATATAAGGTATATAATGTGTAGTGTCCACAGGGAAATACATGTATTAACCCTTCATTTCAATAGCTGCTTAAATATCAATATAGTTTGGTTCACCCTGAATGTCTACAGGTTCATTTAAAAGCTTTCTATGAGTCATTACCCGTCTCATAACAATTTCCAACCACTGTTAGTTTTAAGTCTTTTATCTTCCAATAACTTTTGTAACAAGTCAATTCATTGTAACGAATCAATTCCCTGAAAAGAGGCATTCATAGGAAGACCTGTTTGTAAAGCCAGAACTGACCGACCTAATTGTAACATCATCTGCAATAAAAGAATTGTTTAATTGAATTGAATTCCCATAAATATAATCATGATATGACACTTTCTTAAAGGGACCTGTAGGCATTTAAGGGAGACCAAACCATTCTGTAGACACATCTCTCAATGTTGAGGTTCTCTGTCATCTCAGGAATATAATTCCCATCGTTCATGTAAAATGAATTCAAGAAGCAAAATATCAATCGCCTTGATAGAGATAAACCTCACTTATGATAACAAAAATACCCTTATTTTTCAGTCAAAAATAAAACTTTTAATGCCAACATTTCAACTGAAATAATTCTGTTCCTCTGCTATACTAATTATGTACATTTTACCGGTATACATTTAATCTTTGTGAAGTTAAAAGCATTTTCGATGGAAACAAGTACTAATTAAATATGATTTTTGATACAAGTTATCAGATCAGAAATGCAGCAATTCCATGCAGAAATAGGTCTATGGATCCTCCTCACTTCTTTTTTACTATGTACATGTTCATGTTAAACTAAAAACAGGTTAACGGTTAAACAATCTGAACATCTTTGTGAACCTAAAATTTAAAGTTGCAGTCTCAGTTAATGTCGGTCAAAAACTAAAGATTTTCGACTTTTTGTTCAGCTCTTCTCCAAGCCTTCTATTTTTAAGTCATTTGACATAGATTTTCTCTGGTTGTTTTTGCTACAGGCCATCATAAAAGTCTGCATTTATATTTCATAGCCATGTACTCTCTGTGGTGGCTTCACGTACTATCATTTTCTCTCGGCCTAATTTGACATAAATTTCTTGTATAAAAATACAACAGCAGCAGAATATTGATAAATACAGTCCTACAAGTCATAATACAAGTAGATTTGGTAGGAATAAAACATTGTAGTCATAGCTGAGAATGCAGATTTAAGAACCATTGGCATTCTGTCATCGTTGCAGATTTAGCCCTAAGATAAATATATAGAACCTAATGAGAATGTGGTACTCGGGACACTATTGCACTGTCTGAGATGTTTGTTTTTTTCATTGCCCACAAGCTGATAGGCGAGTGGGTTACTGAAAAAACTAACATCTCAGACAGTGCAATAGTGTCCCGAGTACCACATTTGAATTTAGGTTCTATATTTACTCCCACATTGCTATGTATAAGTATATAGCTGTGTACTGGGAGGAGGAAGGGAAAATGGCAATGTCATACCACACACGTTGAAGTGGTGCAAATTACCACACTACTCCCGCCCATACAAATAGCATGTGGTACATATGCCAACGTAGAGTAAAGGATTAGAATGATCGAAATACATGTTCTGACCTCTGTTCTTACAAAGACATTGTCTTAGAAGAAGAGTAAAATGGTTTAGTAAAGATAATGACTGTATTTCTTTCTTTATAATTTTTAAGTATAACTTAAAGCACTGAGCATAGGGTAACCGTATAGAACAGGTTATAGGTCTATTCAAGTGACATCACAATGGGAATGACTTAATCATGACAGATTGTCATTAACTTCCAATACTCTTATACTCACCGGTTTAAAATGTATAAAGATTTAAGTATACATAATAAAATCACAAAAATATCATTTTTAAAAATCAACCAAGATTTGCACCGGTAGGTTGATCCCTAATACACATATCTGTTCACAATTGAACATATATTTAAAAAAGGTAAAATTGTGGAATTCCTACATTTGAAGATACGTTAGAGGGTCATTAATTGAACGATAGTGCTCTGGTCAAGTGTTATATAATGCATGTTTCCATAATCCAAGCCTCATCATGTATTTGGTTTTAATAGATCATTTTATACAACCTATAATATTGGTGAAAACACTCTTTCAATTTTCGATAAAATTGTTGCAAAATATTTGTATAGTAACGTAACAAAAATATAAAATTACTTTCTCACTTGTTCTTTCAAAAAGAATTGCCACCGGTGTAAGTATGAAGTTACATATGCAAAAGAAAAAAAAGTTACATATGCAGGTAATATTTCAATATTTACATTCACAACATCAGTGTATATAAATCTCTGGGCAACAAGTCTCCGCCTGTTAAGATGTATTACGGTCAGATTTTCAGAAAATATACAATTGGCAGCTGTACATATTTAGTAAATTCTGCTAAATAAGGCTGCAATTTGGCCAATGCTTGGTAAATTCGAGTATATTTAGCATTGCATTGATTCTAGCAATCTGTTTGGCTAGGTTAAACTGTGTTTTGAACTTTATTAGCGTCTGAAATTTGGGTTATTTTTGAAGATTGGCAAAGTTGAATTGTACATTTTCTGAAAATCTGACCCATTAAGGCCATAGTCCACTTGGCCAATTCTCATGCGATTTTGCGCTGCAGAGGACTCTTTTGTACTCAATTATGTGATAATCGCATGAGAATCTGCTTAGTGGACAAGCCCTTAAGACAAACTTTCTATTTGAAATATTTTGTGTCATGTCAGATTATTAATGATAAGTCTTCAACAGGCAGATTTGCAGTTCAACTGTCCTTATTTCGTCAACTTGGTATAGATAGGGGGTTCTCCCAAGAAGTATAAATACCAGGGATGCAAGTCTTTATCAAGAAGTATAAATATCAGTCTTCAGTATTAGTCTTCAGAATGCTGAAATCAGCATTTTTTTTTGAGAAAAAACTACCTTGTCATATCTTCCTGAAATTCTACCATTCATAACCAAATTTCTCCAAAATTGTCAACAGTTCACAAAACCTGATTGGACAAATTCCGTCAAAAACATTTTTAATTCTCAAATTTGGTTTCTTTTCATCCTCATCTTTTAATCTGTTGAAACATCCTGTACATATAGTAAATAAAGTATATGCCCTAATTAATTAAAGAATTCGCTCTTTATCCACGAATAATTTCAGTGTATTGGGCATAAACCAGAATGCATCTATTTCTGTACAAAGATACCAGTCAATAATAAGACATATTCAGCCATAATATGTAGATATATATAATTGACCTTTATACTGAGCCAATCGGCAAGAAGCCATCATGAAAATATTAGCTAATATTATCATCTGTTATCGTATAAATGATTGCAATAGACCTTATCCAAATTAAGATTTGATGACTAGTGGAGAGGGGCCAAAGCAGAGGGTGATGGGTAATTTTGACCGGAACTGGGGCCGAGCCACCTGTGTTTACATTATGTGGGTGCAGGTTCCAATGGACGCAGAGAGGGCCCCTTATTAAAAGTTATTTTAGAGACAGAAAAACATCTAATATTGCCACCAGACTTGAGCATATATGAGACAACACCATGCCCTATCTTCATCTTAATTTATTTTCCTTAGATAATTATGGAAAATGAACAAATGTCAACAGGTCATTGTATGCGCTGTATGTATAGGTGCAGATTGGGTGCATGATACATGTGCCTGCACTGTGTGTGAGGGTGTGTGGAGGCACATACCTACAGCTGGGGTCAAAGCCCCACCCACCTTCAAACTGGCCCCGCTCTATGTAAGAAATCAATGCCAGCTGTTGCTATCTTGAGCTAAATAGATAATTTCAAATGTTCCCTATTGAGAAATCATTGTATATTACAACTCATAAACATAAATTTACAACTTGCTCTTCCCTTTAGAAGATGTGATTACTATGGACTTATAATTTACATAATTATACAGTATATGGTGGACCCTTGTATGCTTCTGATATATATAATTATAGAGAAAAGAAGCATGTGAGGTCAGTCTTTATGCCTAATTGAATTGTAGCTAAAACTTCTCAGCTCTTCAACGGGACATTCACAAGAACAACACTAATAACGTTCACAAGCCAATCTGTAGGACTTTCATATATATTTGGACGATTCTTGCTGTTTTTGTTATTGTTGTATTGGATATCATCAGGGAGGTATATACAGAGGGAGTAGAAACGGCCCATTGACTGAAGCAGGAGATGGTGGTCGGGCACATGATTTAGCCACTTCATGCCGGGTGCCTAATAACGGGCAACTTTCTAAGGAAAATTGTGTGTTCCAATTTTTGACATTTTTTGGACTATAATATGTGATGTGTTCCTATCCAGGAAAATGGGTCATAAGTCGCAAAAATGATATTTTTCAAAGTGTTTATTTTGCAAGATCACTTTATTGGAATGTTCTGATTCTTAGGGAGTTTATCACTTATAGTTACATCGATCAGTGTATCAAATCTCAGGACAATGTACCTTTTCGTTTTAAAGGTCCTCATATGGAGTATATTTAGATACTTTACTGGTTATTGCCCCCCAGAAATATTGCAAACTTTGTTTTACCAAAAATATCAAACTTAAAATATAGAACTACTTATTAGATGTGGTACTGTTTACCATCATTGGAATCGACTCAATCTCATCATTTCCAATATGGTAATATCTCAAAATCGACTTTGACTTTGCGACTTGTGACTCATTTTCCTGAAACACCTCACATATATTATCCCCCATTGGTATGTAGCAGTCCAATAGAGACTGTATGAACCCCCATATATGAATATTACCTTAACATCACTGACACTAGGTACAAGACTAGACATCAATATTAATGCTGAACAATTGTTTGTCTTGGAATGGCATTCAGCAGACCCTGTCAACACATTGTTAATATATGTTAGAGAATGCAGCTCACATATATAATAAGCTGTACAATGTACCAGAGTAGAAAGAAACATTGATACATTCTTTGGCTTGTGATACAAACAATCAGGGGTGGGGCGGGGTGGGGATTCTCAAATACAGTTCTTTTTACCTTCCAGTTAGTGATTTAATCACAATATATGTAAAGGTAGATCAAGGGAATTGGCACCTGGGTCAGATTTTCAGAAAATGCACAATTGGCAGCTCTACACACTAAATAATTAGGCTGCAATTTGGTCAAAACTAGGTATACATTTGAGAATATTCGGTATTCCATTGATTCTAGCAGTCTGTTTGGTAAGGTTGAACTGCATTTTGAAAGTCATTTTTGTCTTAAATTTGCGTTATTTGATAGGATTGGTGAAGACCAATTTTACATTTTCTGTCAATTTCACCCATCTATTGGGACCCACTTTTTAACAACAAGGGTCTATTCTGCTAATATATATATGTTTGTACTTAAAGTGGGTACCATATATTTGATTCTGGTTTCAACTTTTCAACCCAAACACTGACACTGCTCCCTGTATTATATCTAACCGTTTTATATCTATATAGATACCTTTAAGATCGAGGGCATTCGGTTCCACCATGTATGGTAAGTGTTGTATATATATTCTGCTGGTTGTTTACCATGAGAATTAGTTCATATTCACACAAACCCCACTATAAGAGCCATATAATGGTAACAGAAATAATTAAGCAGAGGAAAATGAGTCACAAGTCGCAAAATTGCAATTTTTCAATGTGACGTATTCACAGGATATATTTGTGGGAATGTTTTCATGTTTGGCATGCTAAATGCTTCTACTAGCCTGAATACATGTATATAATTTCAGGACAGTGTAATAAATATATTCATGCATTTCTAAGGTCATCTTAATGAATACATTAAGCTACTTTACTAGTAATTGCTTACCCAACAATAATGCAAACTTTTTTTCAAAAATAAAAATATCAAACTAAAAATATAGAAATACATATTAGATGTGTATAATATTAGATGTCCTACTGTTTACTATCATTAGAATCGGCTTCACCTCATCTTTTCAAATATGATGATATCTCAAAACCCATTTTTTGCGACTTGTGACTCTTTTCCCAAAACACATCACAAATACATCTGCTCTCTGTCAGAAGCAAAGTATCTTTACATTTCCTTGGTTCCCAGAAAATACATGAAGTCCATAATTCAACACTCTTCGACGGAAGGATCCTCCATCTTGATTATAAATAGTAACAGTGCTTCCTTCTGTAATAAATCTGGTTGCAGCAATTGTAGCATATTTTGAAAAACAATCACAAAGTGATATTGTTTCTTCAACATTTTTTAGTAATAGTCTTCTCGGAAAGCACAATCTTCTAGTCTGAGATAGTCGTGTCTCTTTACAGTCTGTTTCATCTCATTTGGTGCACATAGGACAAGTTGATAGGTGTGGATACATTAGTAAGTTGTTGCATGTGTGGACCTTTTCCAATTTGCGATGCCAGTGCGACCCCCGTGCGACTTCCGCGTGAGCGTCGCACACTATCAAATATTGTTATGCAATCCAACCAGATCTATATGAGACCACATGAGCACATGTATGTGCGACCTTTCATATACTAATAATTGGGAGGATGGTTTCTGGTCTTTGCACCTTGTTCTCGATGTCACCATCTTGAATCTTGATTCGCATGGAGTTATCGGCGTCCTGGGAGAGTGTAAAATCTATATAAAATATGTCTTGTTCAGCATGGACATCTATCCGTGCTCAAAGGTCAATATCCATGTATTATACATTGTCCCATCACACAAGTCCCCATCTTTCCCATGACACATTCAGTTTTCATGGTTTGTTTATAAAAGCTGCGATATTAGTGAAAACATTCTTGCAATTTTCGCTAAAAATCCTAAGTGTGTGTATAGCTGTGTATGTCAGACCTGAACTGAATTGATTCATCCCAGCATGCACTGCTGTAACAGACATGCGCAGTACGTGGCACATGCAAATCCCCTATTAATTGTACTGACACAACGCATACAATAACTGCATGATTACTACATGCTTCCAATCCACCCCAACCTGCCCCACATTCTCCTATCTATTAAACATATTATTTCCAACTTAATAAATTCAAGATTCATCCTTTCCTGTTGGTTTTCTAAAAACCACACCGTTTCTTCAAACAACACTCTCCTCTTTTTTCACAATCAAATGATTTTTTTCCTCTGGTTCGATGATCTCAGGCGTTTTTCCTTCCGAAATGGGCTGATGGTTTTCTATACTAGTTTCAATAATAGCCGTACTGCTGAAGTTGTCGCTCGTGGTCATAGAGTAGTTGTTCTTGATCTTGCCACTGGGAGCAGCACCGTTCATGGTGCTGACCTCTGATTTGTCCATAAGGGCTGTGGAGTGGGAGGGGGTGTAGAGGGAGTGCCTGGCCTTGGAGACATAGGTCGATACGGTGGCCCAGTTGGGTCGGGACGATCGGTTGCCCCCCATGTCGTTCTCTCTCATCCTCTTTATTTTCTTTTTTATTTCTGACTGTACCTTGAATTACAAGAACAAATATTATTATTATTATTATAATTAATTCATGATTATTGATCGAATAGTACACTTTCTAACGATCTGACCCTAATGCGTTTTTGAATCATATTAAATCAAAATCAAAAGTTTTGACATTGGCAGATCCCCGGGAATATTTTTATAGCAAATGCGAAGAAAATACAAAACATACATTGATAGAATAAGAGAGTACATGTACCTAACGATTTAATGTAATTTGATGTACAAGTAGGTTTAACAACCTTAATATTGGCATTAACAATTATATGTCCTCACATTGAATAAAAGTAAAATACTTGGTAGCTTGGTATCTGATATGGAATATGTTAGCATGTATATGATGTTGCTTTGAGGAATATTTTGGACCTCATTTCTTCCCAGAATCAGCTAAAACATCTATCCTTTTCCCTCTAATAAAATAACCCATAACATACATTTAGGAATCTGATAATAATTGATAAACAATACTATCAACTAATGTAAAATGTTTCAGAGGCGAGATTTGTAGGAATCCTTTAAGGCACAATTTTCCTGAAGGAGGGCATGTTTTATGCAGTGACAACCTCATTCTTCGCGATGGATTACAGGAGTCACCATTTACTGTAGAATTACCATAGTGGGTGAAGCAAGGATGAATTCACTACACTAATATATAAATATATGTGATGTGTTACAGGAAAATGAGTCACAAGTCGCAAAAAGTGGATTTTGAGATATTAACATATTTGAAAAGATCAGGCCAAGCCGATTCCAATAATAGTAAACATTAGGACATCTAATATGTATTTTTCTATATTCGAAGTTTGATATTTCTATTTATGAAAAGAAAAGTTTGCAATATTTCTGAGTGGACATCTACTAGTAAAGTAACTAGAATATAGTCAATAGGATGACCTCCGAAATAATAATATATTTAATGCACTGCCTTGAAATTTGTTACATAAATTTATATGACTTAAGGAACTAAACCACCCGAAAGGGAAAACATTCCAACAAAGAGATCTTGTAAACAGCCTACATCACTTTGCAAAATCTCATTTTTGCGACTTGTGACTCATTTTCCTGTAACACATCACATAAAACAGCAGCAAAATAGCAATAACTACAGACATACAAGTCAAACAATGAGGACATTTGTTTGTCGTCATAGCTGAGAATGCAGTTTTAAATGGCTACCAAAGCTATTGAATATGAATTTATCAAACAAGATAATGATATTGGAATACATTACCTCGCCATTCATGAAGCAGAAAAGCATGGCCACGACAATCCCCTGTAATGAGACATTGAAGAGAAAATGTAGAGAGATCAATAAAAAACAAGAAACTTCATACAACTTCAACTCTTCAATCTTCATTATTTCCTGAATGTTATTTTAACAAATAATTAGTGTGAGCTTAATGAAACTAATTTCCGTTTCCAAAGGAAACGTTTCTCGAATTCAGTTACTTTTGTCGGATGTCAAGTGATAGTTACTGTGATGTACTGTGACTGAAATTCTTTTATATCTACATAAAACAAACATTAAACTTGAACTTAAATTAAAGGATAATAAAGGGTTGAATCTCAAGTGGATTTTTGTATATCGGTTAAATGAATCCCCTTTCCCATTTTTTTTATAAGCCCCATTTCCCGAATTATTTCAATAAAAAATAACATATTGTAGTGGTGGGTATCAACTAAAAACTAGCTGTCAGGATGCCAGTGGAGTATAACTACTGCCTATACTGACCTAGGACCACACATTTAAGGTTAGGTTTAGGGTTATAGTTAGCATCAGTATCCATCCATGTACTCCACTTCACAGAACACATGAAAATACAGTGCGTAATGGTAACAATGCTCTATTAACATCCTGGCAGCTAGTATATAGATGCTTCCGTAGTGGTATTGGTTACTTTCTCTCCGAAGCACCAGGTGGAACTACCACTGTGGGCTATTTCTCTATGTCATATTACTGAGATTAGAAGTCACGCGCATTTCTATCTCTTATTATTCTCTGGCAGCATTTTACAGTGTTATTGTTTAACCTTAATGTATAAAGGACTGTGGCCTTAGTGCCCGTGTGACTGTAAATGATATCAAATCTTTTAATAATTAGTACTCCTGTTCATGTACTCCAAGACACCATGTGGTACTGTGTACCTGGATTGGTGTAGTGGTCTGAGAATAAACTTCGGACAGGTTCTGCTTACCTCTTGAGTCTGAATAAACTGAGAAACGTTGAGGAAACATTCTTTGGCTTTTATTCATTGCTAAGGGAACTGGGTCTTGTAGCGAAGAACACTACAATATGTGATGTGTTTCAGGAAAATGAGTCATAAGTCGCAAAAAATGGATTTTGAGATATCATTAGATTTGTATAAATGAGATCAAGCCGATTACAATGATAGTAAACAGTCGAATAATGTAATATGTATTTCCTGATTTTAAGTCTTTGAAAAAAGAGTTTCCAATATTTCTGGGGGTTAATAAACAGTAAAGTAACTCAATGTAGTCCTTATGAGGACCTTTAAAACGAAAAGATATATTACATAGATTGTCCTGAAATTTGATACATTGATTGATATAGCTATAAGTGATAAACCCTCCAAACATCAGAACATTCCAATAATATGATCTTGTGAAAAGAATACTTTGAGAAATATCAATTTTGCGACTTATGACTCATTTTCCTGAAACACTACAATATTATATAAAGTGAAGTACCGGTACTGTACCTGGTATGAATTAAAGAAGAGGTTGATGTAGAGGACGACCACCATGACAGTCTGGTTACTGGTGTTCTCTGGTATACCCACGGTAAATATGTAGTACACACCAAACAGTGGGATGAGCACCAGGGTAGACCGAGCCAGCTTCCTATACAATAGCACATAAGGGTCAGATTTTCAGAAAATAGACAATGCGCCTTCGCCAATCTTCTCAAAAACCCAAATTTCAGACGAAAATAAAGTTCAAAATACAGTTCACCCTAGCCAAACAGATTGCTAGAATCAATACAATGCTGAATATACTCGAATTTACCTAGTATTGGCCAAATTGCAGCCTAATTTAGCAGAATTTACTAAATGTGTACAGCTGCCAATTGTACATTTTCTGAAAATCTGAGCCACATAAGGGTCAGATTTTCAGAAAATGGACAATGCGCCTTCACCTATCCTCTCAAATTACCCTCATTTAAGACAAGAATGAGCTTCAAAATGCAGTTTAACATAACAGAACTGATACTTTCAATCAATGTGATACCAAATATACTCAGATATACCTGGTATTCATCATTTTTCAGCCCAATTTTAAGGATTCACATGTCAACTACTTTTCGGACAGACTAAAGCAACATGAAGCTCAGGGTACTATAGGTCGAGCTAGTAAAAAATCACTTGCTGTTATTTCATAGCATAAATATCGTACTGATATATAGGCTTAGTTTACTAATCTGCTCAAGAATCTATCTTTTGCCTACGATACCTATACCTGGGGGGAGAGACGCATTAAACGTATACACACTACCAACTAGCAGAAAATGAAAATAAATGTCATTTTTCAATTAAAATAAGTCGTGAATTCATGTTCCTTTTTCTCAGGCAACCTTCATGACCTGGTTTTAACTATTTCTTTTGTCAAAATATCCTTTTGTTACCGTAGTGTACCATCACTGCGGCAAAATATAGGATTCTATTCTCTTCTTGTGTGGATGGCTGATAGTAGGGCAGCTTAAGGCCATATTTGAGATGGATGTGGACGTTTGTGACAAAAGCACCAAATTTTTACCATGTGTTGACAATGGCCCTAGCTTTCAATTTTTGGTAGGCACCACTTTCTCCCGATATATTATGGCGGCCATCTTGGATTTTTAAGATCGCCATCATGTAAAATCCTACATCTTCCAATATCTCAACTTCTATACCACTTAGGATCACAATCTTGGTGTCTAAACATACATTTTCAGGGTCAAGGAACACACCTATACCATTTAAAAAAAGATTAGATTGTATTTATTAACACAAAAACAAATATATGACAAAATATCATCATCAGGCCCTATAGTGCCATCACTATAGTATACAACTGCAGAAAGGCATGTTGGAAATGCACTGAACTCTACAATTGCAATTGTAAGAAATAAGGCAAATGCTGTTAGACCCAATGATGATATATTTTCATGTATTTGGTTTTTGTGTTGTGAAACAATGTAGTCCTTCTCTTAACTTGACACTATTGTTATGGTTGATATTTATATTTTGCTTACTAACAGTTATCAACAACACTATAATTCTTGCTACATGTACACCTTGCCCCACATCCTTTTTGACTCTTGCAACTACACTTTACAAGTTCCCTGCAGGCCTTAGAAGTAACAGGTAATGTGGTCCACACAGGGACCAATTATTGCCTGACCTTGGTGATAGTCCAGCCCCAACCTTCTAGACTAGGTATGTGCTGTTTGCTTAATAGCCTACCATATTCCACTCTGGAATGAAACACTCTTGGAGTGTTGCAATAGTGCATCCTGGGTTGTTGGGAGGTTCTCCATTGTCTTCCCCTTTTGGCAAAACAACTGCTTTCTGGCCTCATCATCAATATGTTCAAGATCACTGGCCTTAATTGTCATATAGAATAATAGTGAAGCATTCAAGCAACTAGAAATGTTAAGCACTGACCTCTGTGAAATAATGGAGTGCCATGTCTGTAAAGGCTTGTCTCACATCTTGGTAGCAAAGCCACACCTCCTATGATGACTTCTTGCCTCTTCCAAAGAATGGAGATGTGGTATCACATCCTCTGAAACTGTGGAAGACAGGGAGGGCAAGGGACTTCTCTCAACCCAAGCAGTCATAGATGGCATTGATATGATGATATGTAAAGTTCTTGCCTGTACCAAAGGCAATTCAAATGTTCACATCTCTGCACAAGGTGATGAGGTAATGGATGTTGTCAATTAGGATCACCACTACATCTGTGTCAACAGTGTGCACCACACAGTTGGTACTGTCATTCAGAAGGGCATCCTATATAGGCGAATCAGCAGCCTAGTGTCTGCTTCCTCATGATCACATAGTGTCATGGATCAATCAGTTCCTCGAAGAATAGATCTTTTAGAAGATGTGATGATGATTTCGCTGTCTTTGGGGCAATCCACAGTGGCAATCTTGTTGGACAGGAATGTAAACAATTCCTCTTTTTTGGTTAGGCGACCCAAAAAGTATGCTCACTTTCCTTGGATCTTATTTTAACCGGCAACTTTTCTCCGAATTCCCTTTCCTTGCTTTTCTCTGGTGGGTTCTTTTATGCTGATAGGGATGTATTTGTCCCATATTACATCAACACATTTTGAGTTTTCTAGTTGTTTTATGATGTGTGGAACAAAGACCTGATAGTGTACTCTTCAAATGTAACAACATTGTTATTGGGGAGCACCACATCAGCTCAATCAAAAAACCTCACATCATCGAAAACTGGGGGATCATTCTGGGTGTCCTTAGTCAGAATGGTTAACAGATCTGATTTCGTTCCAAAGTGCAATTTTCCACCATGAGATAGTGAAGGAAGGAGGGGATGATTCTCATGGCTGAAGAATGTAATCATGTCGCTCACCCTGTGCTGCATCACAATGTACAAGTGGGAGAACAGCACCACACCATTATTGAGTAACAAGATTTTCCCTGCTCGTTTTGATTTGGTTCTTGCATGGCTGCGTACAATGGAAAAGAGGAAAGGCATTCTTCTAAATTGGCTCATGATTTGAGGATGTCCAATAAGTTATAACTTCCTTGCAGCCTGCTTCTTAAAATTTATCTGTGTGGACAATCCCTCTTCATGATGATAACAGCAACCTGACTCTTTATCTTTAGGTAGGTATTCCTCTTCAAACTCCTTCAGCAACCTTGCTTGTTCAGGCCCTGAGACTGTTCATTTTCTGAAGGCTGAAGGACTCTCTGTCAGACCATTTGCACCCCCTATTATCGACCCGTTGACAACCTCATTATTTTGTTCATGGGCTTGATTGATTGGAATGGTTGAAAATCTGTTTTGTGGTGGTTTTGTGGATAACCCAGTGACTGTGCTCTGTAATCTCTTTGGGAATTAATGGGGAAAGACTCTCCATATCTCGGATGTGTATTGGGATCCAACGCACACAATTGCATGGTCTAGAGCAAAATACCATGGAGCCAATGCCTTCAGACTTTCAATATAAAAATTCCCTTCTTGGTGAGATCTGATGCAGATGAGGCCTCAGAGTTCCATAGTGAAAACAGTATCCCAGTATTGGATTGTTGGACTCTTCTGTACCATTTTCCACCTCCATGCCTCTTTGACTTCCTTGAGCATTGCAACAGCCAGAACAGTCACTTGGTGAGCATGCCTTGTTTGAGTGAGGTGTGAGGCTCTCAGAAAAGAGTCAGCAAGGCCTAATGATGGAATGGATGCTTGTGTAAGTGCATTGGTCACCAAATGTTTTCCACATTGCCATCTTTATGTGCAGTCCACCTAACATTGCAATAGTTTACCTTCTCCATGAGTTCCATTGTGTGAACTTGGCAAGAATATAGAGTGGTGCATCAAAGGTGATCACTGGTATCTGTTGTGTATACTATAGTGCTAATATAGCGCCTGATGATGATATTTTGTCATATTATAAAAATTTTTGTTTTTGTTTTAATAAATACAATCTAATCCTTTTTTACATTGTATAGGTGTGTTCCTTAAAACGTATACATGTTTAGATACAAAAATTATGATCCTAAGTGGCTTAGAAGCTGAGATATTAGTTGATATAGGTTTTTGGATGATGGCGATCATGCAAATCCAATGCCATGCCGCCAATGTAGTCCTTCTCTTAACTTGACTTTTGTTATGGTTGATATTTATATTATGCTTACTAACAGTTTTGTACAACAATATAACTATCTAGCTATAGTCATATACCATAGTAATGGCGCTATGGGACCTGATGATGATATTTTGTCATATATTTGTTTTTGTGTTAATAAATACAATCTAATATTTTTTTAAATTGTATAGGCGTATTCCTTGACCCTGAAAATGTATGTTTAGACACCAAGATTGTGACCCTAAGTTGTATAGAAGCTGAGATATTGGTAGATGTAGGATTTTGCATGATGGCGATCTTAAAAATCCAAGATGGCCGCCATAATATATCGGGAGAAAGTGGTGCCTACCAAAAATTGAAAGCTAGGGTCATTGTCAACACATGGTAAAAATTTGGTGCTTTTGTCACAAACGTCCACATTAATTTGCTAAGCTGCCCTACTATGAGTCTTGGGCTTCCCCACACTTCCCGCCCCCCCCCGCCTCTAAACACACGTGGGTCAGATCGCTAGAAAATGTACAATTTGCCTCTTGAATAACACTAATTTAAGACCAAATTAAGTTTCAAATAGAGTTCAGCATAGCCAGACAGGTTTTTGGAAGCAACACAAGACAACATATATATTTAGATGTACATAGTATTTATCATTTTTCAGCCTAATTTTGCAGAATTTACTAAATGTGTAGAGCTGCCAATTGTACAATTTCTGAAGATCTGACCCATATACTATAATATTGTGTGGATAGGTTCGGATTTTAGCGAAGCTAGGATACAAATTCAGGTGATACAAACAAATGACAAATATGACATAAAATTATCAACAATTTTGCGTCTTAAAAATTGGGTTCTTACATAAACAAGTTTTAATAAAATTCAAATTACAAACAATTAGGGATAATCTTAATTTTACAGCGGCAAAATTCACCCCAAAACACATATATCCTTTTCATACATTGGTATTAAATCTATGGACACAATGTGATAGAAGTACCTCACGGAAATTTAATTTGCAAAGTCACACCCAGACAAACAAACAAATAGAAACAAGTAACCCAAGATAAATGTTGAACGCAACGGTGCCCAAACATAATAGAGAGATTTAGCAACCACAACGCACCAACACACCACTAACGCATCCACTAACTATTTGTACATTAATAGCGCTGTGGGGATATGTCGAGAGGCGCTCTGCATTGCAGGCCCCTCGACATATCCCCACAACGGTAATAATGTACCAATAGTTAGTGGATGCGTTAGTGTTGTGTTGGTGCGTTGTGGTTGCTAAATCTCCCTAATAGTACAGATGACATCAACTTAACACATCACAATAATCACCAAGTCTAGGCTCACAGCCTCTCAGATCAGATAAGAATGGTATGGCAGTGATTGGACGCCTACTGCGCTATTCTCACGGACGGAAAGTCATGTGTCTATAGGTGGCGCTGCGAACAGTGGGTTGTATTTTGAGCGGTATTAGGTGCAAGTCCCATAGAGTCCCATGACCATTTTTCAGTCAACGCTCCGGAAAAAATATAGAAAACTTTCGCAAAATAATAATCGCTTTCATTTACAAAAGTTTGATGATCCTAAAATCTTATATAAGGAGAACAAGTCGATTTCTCATCTTTTTCATTTTGAAAGATGAGGGTAAACTTAGGGGTTTTAATTTGGGAGCATATGAGTCCCGAGGTCTGCATGCAACCCATGTTGTATCCGTTACCCTTTCCGACGCAATTCATTCAAAGTTGGAAATCTTATCTTTCTTGGACAAACTATGTTGAAATTAAAAGTGCTTTGGAAGGGATATTTTTATTAAGTTATATGTAAAAGAAATTTTCTTGTTAGACAGCATAAATAATAGTAAAATGTAGATTTATTTTCTGACAACAGTACCCATTGCAATGCGGGACTCGCTTGCTGCCTGCGTCAATAGACTTTCCTGGCCCAGGAGTAGGCGTCCTAATGGCATTCTAATGGCCTTTTGTGGTCAGGAGCTAGAGGCTTTCCCTGAGTTTGAAGGGACTCTTATTAACTCTGAACCTAGAGAGACTTTCCCTTAATTTGGAGGGACTCTCTCAACTCTGAGCCTAGACTGCACTTGGTGGCACAGAGGACACGCATGCAATTTGTGTGATCATTTAGAAAATAAAATATTAAACACAAGCACCGATATATGAGAGTCCTAGATTTGTATGAAAGTGATTCAAAACTCAGGATAAGAGTGAATAATATATATTTGTGATCTCTAGATAACACCTTATCAGTTTTACTTATCTCCTCAAAACTTGAAACCTGATGGCAAAAGGAAAATATTTCATACAATACTAGATATTTCGACAAAAACAAAATTTATTTAGTTCTTTTCTTCTCAAACTACAACAAAAGTTATCAAGGGAGATGCTTCTTCCATGGCTTGCCATGTTGTAAACTTGGAAGATGTTATTCAATAAAATCATCAAAATTAATAAATTAATCAAAGGCATTTTAGGTTTCTTGACCTTTCGTTAACAAGGGTCAAATGCAATAATTTTAATATATATTTATACTTGTTACTTTATTAGATCATTACCCCCAATTTTAGAAAACTTCTGCTAAATGATGATATAATCCCCTCTAAAAGCTTGAAATTAAATTAAATATAATTTACTGGTACTTACCTATACCTGTATTTTCTGGCTTCAGGTGTGTTGTTTGTATTTCTTGCTTTTAACTTTGTAAGTAGAAACCAGACTATTGTGAGGAACACGAGGAAATTGATCTGTAAAACACAAGGGATATAATTATAGTCTAATACCTGTGCTACACCTACTCTGCAAATGACATCATTAACCATTTATGGTACAAGTTCAGAAGAGGTGGGAAATGTAGAATGAGTTTGGAGTCGGAGTGATACAAAACGAAGCCAAAGGCGTGAAAACGAGTTCTACATTTTCTTTGCCCTGTGTAGAACGAGACCACTTGTTTATTTGTATATGTACCCATTTCTTTCTTTAGATGTTTTCATTGTTCATTTGTGTGGATTATTACTGAGGAATCAAGAGAAACAATCATTGATAAAAGTTTGTTGTTTTTTAGCGTGTCCACGGCGTGTCATCATAAAAAAGTCTGGTCAATATAGCACTAGTTCTACATCAGTTCACATATATGGAACTCCCGATTGTAGAATGCGCATATACTGATATCAAGATCAGCTGAAATGAAAATGAAATAAAAAACGATCAACACTGACGTGCAATCTAGCTATGGGCCTCAATACACCGTTCTCCTGTTCCTGTGATATCACTGAACCCAAAGCAAAATTACTCGCATCACATGAAATGACAAATCCTTTTGCATAATCTGGGTATTTGAAAATGAGCTTTATGCAATCATTTGATTCATATTCTCAAATGACCCCTGACATTCATCCGTCCAGATATTTTCTCTTAGCCTTTGTTAACAGAAGTCTGGAATAAACAAGTGATAGTGATATACGACTGTGTATCAGGTAATATGCTTCCTAAAATGTGCAGTAAAACAATGGTAATTCGCCAGACCATTGAATGAATGTAGATCTTTCAGGTTTCTTGACATAGGGTAGTATTCTATAGGTTTGACTTCTCCATGGTCAGATGGTATATCCTTGCTGTTCACTACGAATCCAAGGAATGGTACCTCTGTTAAACCAAATGCACATTTCTCCTTTTTGAATTTGATATTTACTTTTTTGAAAATTCTGGATATTATCTCCAGGTCTTTCAAATGTTGTCCTTTGTGCTGATTTGCCATCATTTATGTTATAGAATAACACCAAGTGCATGTATGGGTCAGATTTTCAGAAAATGTACAATTCAACTTTGCCAATCTTTTCAAATAACCCAAATTTTCGATGAAAATAAAGTTAAAAAATACAGTTCAACCTAACCAAACAGATTGCTAGAATCAATGCAATGCTGAATATACTCGAATTTACCTAGTATTGACCAAATTGCAGCCAAATTTAGCAGAATTTACTAAATGTGTACAGCTGCCGATGGTACATTTTCTGAAAATCTGACCCGTGTGTCAAAAGCCTACCACTCAGTGGCAGACTCTGGGACTTGTTCTCAATCCCATTGGCATTACTTTATAGAAATAATTCCCAAAGAAGTACTAAAAGCAGTTTTAATTTCATTTCTTTTTCTGATTGGCAGGGCAAGGATATAAAGAAAAAACATAAAACTACTTATTTGATGTGCTAAAGGTTAACATCATTGGAATCTGCCTAAAATATTATATATGTGATATGTTTCAGGAAACTGAATCACAAGTCGCAAAAAATTGATTTTAAGATGTCATCATATTTTGAATATTAAAAAGATCAATTTTGCGACTTGTGACACATTCCCCTGAAACACATCACATATATTTCCCATCTTTTAATTTCGTATGTCAAAATCCATTTTTTTGTGACTTAAGACTCATTTTCACAATGACACAAAGTGGGAATTAATTTCCAGAAATTAATGTTCAAACAGCATTAAGGGGAGCAGTTAATGCGAAAATAACACCACATGTGAAAATGGTTGACACAAAACATCCATGATTACAGGAACCGTTTGAAAATCGGATTCAATGATGCCTGAATTGCATCCTTGTTCATTATGATTTGAGAAGAGGCTTTGTAAAATGACCGCCAAAACTAATGGAAAACCATTGTTAAACATCTATTATTAAGTTGCAGGCTGATTCACAAGTCTCCCGCCAAGGGCACTACCTTTTTGTCCAAATGTGATCTGTCACAGGAAAATGAGTCACAATTCTTCCTATCCTTGATAGTGCGAAAATAAGCTATCCCACCGTTACGCCACCTAGCTTTTCTTTTGGCAGAGATAAAGCTAAGGCCGGGGCTTCCGGTTATGGCACCCCAACCAACGAAACAGAGTAGGCTGAAACATGGTCTATTTTTGTCAGGCAGCTGAGTGTTGATGTAGTACTTGCAAAAGAAGCCTATTAAATATCCTTCCATGGCATATGTAATATGGGTTAAATAACCCAAATATCAAACGTCTAGGAGCCGGAAATGAACCGAAAGGTTTGCCATTTTGTTGTTTGTCAGTGGCGGTAGAAGCTTCCGTATCAGCCTACTGGCAGATATTGCAGCCTTCGGCACCACTGGTGTTAAATTCGCATGCTATCTGGCTAACTGGGTTCGGCAGAATTCGCATAATTTATATTTTTCAAAGTGTTTAATTTAAATCTCTTGTTGAAATGTTTCCATAGCCCTTTAGGTCGTATAAATGCATGCACTAAATCTCAAGGCAGTTTATTAAATATATTGTTGCATTTCTAAGGTCATTCTGTGGTGTATTTTGCTACTTATATTTACACTAGTAGTTGTCCAACCAGAAATATTGCCAACCTTTTTTTCATTCTCGGGTACATCTTCTCGATTTCTCGATGTTTTCATCAGTAGCCCTTTTTCTGCAACTTATGACACATTTTCCTGTGACACATCACAAATAAGGTAACAAATGCTGCCCTTGTGTTTGTTATCAAGAGGGGGGAAAGTGGCAAGACAACTCCTGGTTTTACTGTGATAATATTGTAAGTACCATGTGCACTTTAACCCCAACATAGCTGTTCCTGCCAAGCTATAGGCATGGGAACTGAAGCCCATTGGGGCACATGCAATAGATAATGCACAGGTTTATGTATGGTGCTGACACAACTGTATGGGTCTCACTAAAGCTATGTGTCCACTCACCTGATTCAATGATGATAACGCTTATAGTTAATACAACTGTACAACTGAGTGGACACAGAGCTTTAGTGAGACTGATGCATTACTCATTATGTCCACACAGCTGATTTAATGATGATACCACTTATAGTTATTCCAACTCTTGTACCAGCCATGCATTACTCTCACTAAAGCTCATATTTTTGGGGCAAATGATGCATTTTATTATACGCGCATGCTATATGAGAGGTGCTATAAGTGGGGTGCTATAAAAATATAGGACGCATCCTATTAAACTGTAGTTATATGATATAAGATTTATTATTGTAGCTCAAGATATGGCTGCGATATGAACGTTTTAATTCAACAATATCAGTAGGCCTAAATACTTCCTACTAACGGGGCTGTCAGCGGGGCTGTCAGTGGGGCTGTCAGCGGGGCTCTCTGAGACTTCTTTGATATTTTTTTAGTTATATCTGATGATATATGATCAAATTCTATGCATATAATTATGATAAATATAGAATGGAACTCACCGGCAATAATCGAAAATGTATTGGACTTGATTCGTCCACATAAGCACGATGCCGTAGGCAGAGTGCTTATGTGGATGAATCTCGTCCAATCAATTTTCGATTATTGCCGGCTTGTTCCATTCTCTCTATATATTGTATAGACCTGTGTCTCACAAATACCTCGTTAATAAGAGCCTTAATACTTAGTCCATTACTATAAAATAGCTTCAGCATGTGCATGACGTTCTTGGCCATCGGTAAAATCCAGTATAAAACGATAACATTTAAATCATGCTTTTAAAAAGGGGAGTTGCATGTCTCACTGCGCATGTCTGTTACAGTGCATCCTGGGATGGATTCTGATGAAATCTGACATACAAATATTTGGCAACATTTCTATCGAAAATTGAAAGAATGTTCTGAACAATATCACAGCTTGTATAAATGATCTATGAAAACCAATTGCATGAAGGGAAAGATAGGGTCTTTTCTTATGGGAACATGTATAACACATGGATCTTGACAATAGAGCACCGATAAACATTCCAGGAGGAACATGGCATGTTTTCTATAGATTTTAATTACAATGTACCACTAGTCCCATAACTCCATTTTTTTTTAAAAGATT
The DNA here is from genome assembly GCA_942159475.1 of Sthenelais limicola. NCBI lineage: Eukaryota > Metazoa > Annelida > Polychaeta > Phyllodocida > Sigalionidae > Sthenelais > Sthenelais limicola. The sequence continues at coordinate 53,201,248 of OW804102.1, read as the reverse complement.
TTATTTTAACTTGGTTACCCACTCCCCTTTTCGGGGTTGGTTCTGCCGGGCCAAGCCTTTCACAAATATCATTTACATCTAAAATTCAAAATGGCGGCTATGCAACTCCCCTATTGTACACTTTCTGAGGCTCTGACCCTAATGCAGTGTCTGATAACAGGTCCATCCTACAGTAAGAGTGGCAGGCTGGTTCCAGGTGCACCGTTCCCACCTGTGCCTCACCACCACCTAGCTTCATGCATTCATTCAACACTGAGCGATAATGAAAGGGTTGAATGTTACTGTTGGCTGTAATGTACCTATATCCAGCTGTAGCCACTCCCCAGGGAGGAGATGCAGCAGGCGGCACAATATTCAAGCTGTATTAATTCAGCGATATGATGGGTCAGATTTTCAGAAAATGTACAATACAACTTCGCCAATCTTCTCAAATAACCGAAATTTCAGACAAAAATAAAGTTCAAAATACAGTTCAACCTAGCCAAACAGATTGCTAGAATTAATGTAATGCCGAATATACTCAAATTTACCTAGTATTGACCAAATTGCAGCCTAATTTAGCAGAATTTACTAACTGTACAGCTGCCAATGAAAAATCTTGACCCATATATCTTTCATCCATAATTGTGTCTCTATATTTTGGAAGGTGGATGAATGATTTGCTTCACAACAAAACACTCTTATACTCTAATATCTTTCTGATACCTACCTATGTTTACTTAATGAGATTTGTAATATTAAAAGTTTAGCTGATATTGACATTTATATATCATTATTTTTTGTAAATTATTTTAGTTCAAACTTTTTTCCCGAATGAATTTTTTTAATAACCTCAACTCAGTAATAAAACATCCTCTACAGGGTTTCAGAATTAGGGTTCAGCCGCTTGGTTTGTGGCCATTGATGCAAGTGATGCTTCCTTTACAAACTCTATTTATGCGCAAGCAGGACTGCCTGGTCTGACTATTCATGTCGCACCAACTGGAGGTCGAAATTCATATATATTATCAATACAATGGTTCTGTTCGGAATAATAAAGTGAAATGAATGATATTTTAGTTTTTAAGGTTTTACAATATAATGTAAACGAGAGGGAACCCACTAAAACATCTTAATGGTGGATATGCGCATTTCCAGAGTAATATATTAAAATATTGTATTAGACTTTAATTAGATTAAATAAATCCAAAAACATCATCCCATATCCACCTTGTATGCCTTTTCCACAAGTGGTGAAAGCTTCAATACCAGTCCCTTCCATGGAATGTCTTTCTGCATTTGTCATTAGACTAGTTTTAACCTAAATTAGCGATTATTTTAAGTTTCTTCACTACCCATTTGGAGGTGACTCTCTACATGTTAACTTCCACATAATACATATATTAACAACAAAGAACAAATATGCCATTTAAAATGTGGCGAGGTATATGGCTTTGATGTGATAGAAATATATATAGTACGGACGGCACAATTCGCATTGGCCGCAGGGCAACTTCGTGCAGTATATTCAGAGAATTGAGCTTTACGCGGTTTAATGCATTACGTGGGTCAGATTTTGACCCCTACGTTTTTAGGGGTCATTAATACTCTTAGCCTTAGTCTTAGCCTTGAGGTTAAGCTTATCACTGGATGTGGAATCGATGGATGTGGCCGTCTGGACCTGACTATTTACACAATCTCCTCCAATATCCAAGAGAATACTTGAATACTTACCAGGACAATAAGTGTAATTGGTGCATTGATAATCCAGAAAAATCCGGCAGTATCATGTTTATTCCAACACCTGCAATAGATAAGGATAGAATCAATAGCAAACATATATATGGGACAGATCATCAGAAAATGTAAAATTGGCAATTCTACACATTTAGTAAATTCTGCTAAATCAGACTGAAAAGGGATAAATACTAGACATATCTGAGTATATTTGGTATTGTGTTGATAACTGTGTTTTTGAACTTCATTTCTGTCTTGAATTTAGATTGTTTGAGAAAATTGGTGAAGGCGAATTGTACATTTTCTGACGGTCTGTCCCGTATACATGATGCCCTTTGTTCTATTCTGTTCTTGGCATTTCACACATGTCATATATCGCGAAAGGACGGCCGGAACTTTTTTTTTTATTTTGTGAATAATTCTTTTGACACTAGGAATTCTCCTATTTTCAGGTCCAACAGTTTTGACTTATTACTTATTGCTATATTGATTGATGAATGGGAATGAATGATGTGAGCGATAATAAGGCTATTGGGTAGCCTTTGTTGTCTTTACGATTCTTTTGTTATCATGCTTTCAGAAATAGTGGTCAAGCTATAGGTAGTTCTTTCTGGCAGTCTTATGGGTCAGATTTTCAGAAAATGTACAATTGGCAGTTGTACATATCTAGTAAATTCTGGTAAATTAGGCTGCAAGTTGGAAAATACTAGGTAAATTCCAGTATATATTCGGCATTGCCTTGATTCTAGCAATCTCTTTGGTTCGGTTGAATTGCATTTTTGAAATTTATTTTCGTCTGAAATTTGGGTTATTTGAGAAGATTGGTGAAGGTGAACTGAAAATCTGACCCTTATATTTATTCTTTAGCTTCCTTTGAACTTCTTCTATTGAAGGGAGATGTCTGTCATAGGGTGGATGCTTATTCCACAGTGTTGCTGTTTTGTAAAGGACACTTCTTCTAAACTGTTTCTAAACACTAACAGCAGCAGAATATTGATAAATCCAGTCCTATAAGTCATAATATGAGTAACTCTTGTATAGACACATAAGGGCAGCAGAATAGTGATAAATCCAGTCCAATAAGTCATAATTAATGAGAGTAAATTTGGTAAGATTTTGTTTGTCTTAATAGTTAAGAATACAGCTTTAAAGGTCAAGTGTAAAGAAAATCTTAAAAATCGAGATGAAAGCTGTTTTACAAGGGTAGTGGTGGTAGTAATGACCTCTGATATTAAAAAATCAGAAAAGAATTCATTAACGTCCGTTTTCACAGCTTTATGATAAACGAGCTAATTGGGCTTGCTTTGTTTTGATTTAGCATGTGTATTCGCACATCAGAGCTATGACGTCATCCATGCCCAAGGCGCGACCAGTCTAACGCTACCTTCAGCAGTGTTAGGAGGTGTACTTCTGATGCATCAAAAAGAATGGAAAACATTTAGGAAAATTTAAATTTTGATATGCATACACCAGTCCGACCATATCAATTTGAACCACTTGCTCTGTCTAATACGGAATGGTCAAAAGCCTCTATGTCCAAACAGTAGTCATGTATAGTCGAACTAAAAAAGTCAATGTAGATATCAAATGTTTACTGCACCCTGGGGGCAGGGGAGAATTTGATTGATTGATTGATTGAAAAACATTTTATTTCGACCTTGGTCGCAGTGAGGGGGCATTTCTTGCGAAATATTCTTGTGTAAAATTATGTTATGTAGTCAAAATTTCATTACCCTCCCTACATAATCGTAGTTCTGATCCTTTGCAAAAAAGATGCCTCCTCCCCCTTCAGAGTCTGCACATTGTCAGTTTATCTTTATGTTGGGGCAAATTACTCCCGCTATGTTGTTTTACTTATTTTTTCCCCCAACGTTGGTATTTTATTCAGGCAAAAACAACAGATTACACTCTCACAAATCAATTGTGATTTTTGTAGTGTCCTGAAGATGCAAACTATTACAATTCAAATCATTGCAGGGAAGAGTTTGGTTATCATTATTTCTTAACTAAATTAGGCATCTATTATCTAATATAATACAGATTCTTATATGATTTAGGTATTCTTGGTGAAGTTTCTTGACATACATGAGTTCCTAAATGATGAGATGAGATGGGTCTGAGGGCTGACTATTAGTTATTTATCAATACATTTAAGGGGAGTTTTGTGAGATTGGTTGGTTACTAGATATATAATTGGTACGGTAAGTTTTAAAGTCCTAAGGATATGGTCGTCACAATTTTGGAGTTTTCTATACCTACAGAGACTATAGTCAGTTTAGATCCATATCCATCATTACAACTGGGTTTTTATGCTTTCTTTTCAATTTTTAGGGTTCTCTCACGATTGTTTTTGTATGGAAAATATACACCCAAATGTATATCTGAATAGTCTGAATATCGGCGATTTAATATGCAATTTAAATGCCAAGATGAGACGGGAGGATATTTCCGTAGATTAGTATTTTTTGCTCAAATTATGATTAGTATCTTTTGGTCTCAAGAGGCAGCGTAGCAGCCGTTTTACGGGAGACAGTGTAGCGGGCCCCTACGCTCGAAAAGGATGGCGATAACCCTGAGGGTAATGCAAATTCATCCTCTATGCCACCCCTGCCCATAAAAAAAGGTTTGCCCTCCGCCCATGTTTTGAACTAGCATTTAGTGTTGCATGCTAAAGCCTATACCAGTCGCGCTTGGACATGGATGACGTCACAGGTCGCTTGGCCCGTCTAAAGATGGCTACCCACCTTGCCGCGCTGGGCTGCGTGGGGCTCAGAAAATGGGAGCGCTTAAACACCTCTCACTGGTTTGATTTGTTAGGTTGGGTGCTAAAACTTTGTATATCGTTTCAAAATATTCCTCCGAATCCATCAAACACAAAATAAAAACCTTTACACTTGACCTTTAAGACCATTAAAAGCAAAGGACACGATGATACCTACCACTCATCCTCATAAAATATCCTCACCACCACCCAGGGAATCATGAACAGTAATGGAGTTGCTGGAAGGTAAGAAATAAAATCTATCAATGGATCAGAAATGGAAAGTTACTTACATACAAACTTACAACTCTCATGCATATATGCATTTATACAAATTGGAACAAGGCAGATGGAAGCTCTCTTGTATCTCAAGTTAAATTAGATTAGGGTGAGTAGATTCACAGATGGTGGGATTTAATACTAATATAGGGATAGTCTATAATGAGACTCGGGCAACCACGCATGCCAAAGACTACCACCAGAAAGAAATACAGCCCTGATAATTACCGACCAGGAAAACTACCACCTAAATAATGGTCAGATTTTCAGAAAATGTACAATTGGCAGCTGTACACATTTAGTAAATTGTGCTGAACTAGGCTGAAATTTGGCCAATACTAGGTAAATTCGAGTATATTCAGCATTGTATTGATTATAGCAGTCTGTTTGGCTAGGTTGAACTGTATTTCGATTTTCATTTTCGTCTGAAATGTTATTTGAGAAGATTGGAGAAGTTGAATTGTACATTTTCTGAAAATGTGACCCATATGAGTTTTGGTCATAACAGCTGAGAATGCAGCTTTAAGATAAGAGGACAATTAAAATGTTGACTTACTCCATCCTAGAATAATGTAGCAGGCCGTGTAGTTTTTACCAGAAAATACAGCCACGAATAGAAGTATGCAGAGGTACACAGCCTCCACAAATATCCACATGTGCGTAGTGAAGGTGGAGTAGTAGATGACAGATATCAGTAATTTACACTGCCAATGCTGTAACATAGAGTAAGGGATATCAGTAATTTACACTGCCAATGCTGCAACATAGAGTAAGGGATATCAGTAATTTACACTGCCAATGCTGTAACATAGAGTAAGGGATATCAGTAATTTACACTGCCAATGCTGTAACATAGAGTAAGGGATATCAGTAATTTACACTGCCAATGCTGTAACATAGAGTAAGGGATATCAGTAATTTACACTGCCAATGCTGTAACATAGAGTAAGGGATATCAGTAATTTACACTGCCAATGCTGTAACATAGAGTGAATGATGGATATCAGTAATTTACACTGCCAATGCTGTAACATAGAGTAAGGGATATCAGTAATTTACACTGCCAATGCTGTAACATAGAGTAAGGGATATCAGTAATTTACACTGCCAATGCTGTAACATAGAGTGAGGGATATCAGTAATTTACACTGCCAATGCTGTAACATAGAGTAAGGGATATCAGTAATTTACACTGCCAATGCTGTAACATAGAGTAAGGGATGGATATCAGTAATTTACACTGCCAATGCTGTAACATAGAGTAAGGGATATCAGTAATTTACACTGCCAATGCTGCAACATAGAGTAAGGGATATCAGTAATTTACACTGCCAATGCTGCAACATAGAGTGAATGATCGATATCAGTAATTTACACTGCCAATGCTGTAACATAGAGTAAGGGATATCAGTAATTTACACTGCCAATGCTGTAACATAGAGTGAATGATGGATATCAGTAATTTACACTGCCAATGCTGTAACATAGAGTAAGGGATATCAGTAATTTACACTGCCAATGCTGTAACATAGAGTAAGGGATATCAGTAATTTACACTGCCAATGCTGTAACATAGAGTGAATGATGGATATCAGTAATTTACACTGCCAATGCTGTAACATAGAGTGAATGATGGATATCAGTAATTTACACTGCCAATGCTGTAACATAGAGTGAATGGTGGATATCAGTAATTTACACTGCCAATGCTGTAACATAGAGTAAGGGATATCAGTAATTTACACTGCCAATGCTGTAACATAGAGTAAGAGATATTAGTAATTTACACTGCCAATGCTGTAACATAGAGTAAGGGATATCAGTAATTTACACTGCCAATGCTGTAACATAGAGTAAGGGATATCAGTAATTTACACTGCCAATGCTGTAACATAGAGTAAGGGATGGATATCAGTAATTTACACTGCCAATGCTGTAACATAGAGTAAGGGATGGATATCAGTAATTTACACTGCCAATGCTGTAACATAGAGTAAGGGATATCAGTAATTTACACTGCCAATGCTGTAACATAGAGTAAGCGATATCAGTAATTTACACTGCCAATGCTGTAACATAGAGTGAATGATGGATATCAGTAATTTACACTGCCAATGCTGTAACATAGAGTAAGGGATATCAGTAATTTACACTGCCAATGCTGCAACATAGAGTAAGTGATATCAGTAATTTACACTGCCAATGCTGTAACATAGAGTGAATGATGGATATCAGTAATTTACACTGCCAATGCTGTAACATAGAGTGAATGATGGATATCAGTAATTTACACTGCCAATGCTGTAACATAGAGTGAATGGTGGATATCAGTAATTTACACTGCCAATGCTGTAACATAGAGTAAGGGATATCAGTAATTTACACTGCCAATGCTGTAACATAGAGTAAGAGATATTAGTAATTTACACTGCCAATGCTGTAACATAGAGTAAGGGATATCAGTAATTTACACTGCCAATGCTGCAACATAGAGTAAGGGATATCAGTAATTTACACTGCCAATGCTGCAACATAGAGTGAATGATCGATATCAGTAATTTACACTGCCAATGCTGTAACATAGAGTAAGGGATATCAGTAATTTACACTGCCAATGCTGTAACATAGAGTGAATGATGGATATCAGTAATTTACACTGCCAATGCTGTAACATAGAGTAAGGGATATCAGTAATTTACACTGCCAATGCTGTAACATAGAGTAAGGGATTGATATCAGTAATTTACACTGCCAATGCTGTAACATAGAGTAAGGGATATCAGTAATTTACACTGCCAATGCTGTAACATAGAGTAAGGGATATCAGTAATTTACACTGCCAATGCTGTAACATAGAGTAAGGGATATCAGTAATTTACACTGCCAATGCTGTAACATAGAGTAAGGGATATCAGTAATTTACACTGCCAATGCTGCAACATAGTGTAAGGGATATCAGTAATTTACACTGCCAATGCTGTAACATAGAGTAAGTGCTGGATATCAGTAATTTACACTGCCAATGCTGCAACATAGAGTATTCAGGTTACCATTTTGCCATATATTTCATTATAGATATGCTTTCTTTAATTTAAAGAGTAATCTTTTTCAGATTTTAAACCTTGCATTCTTACCTCCTCTCATTTTCAAACTGACTCTAACCACTTTCAGCTTCAGGGTGAAATTGCCAGAAAATGTACAATTCGCCTTAACCAACCCTCTCAAATAATCCAATTTTAAGACAAAAGTGACGTTCAACATAACCAAACAGATTGTTTGAATCAAGGCAATATCAAATATACGCAGATATACCTAAGGTTGACGGTTTTCGAGTCTAATTTAGCAGAATTTACTAAATGTATTGGTCTGTCAATTGTACATTTTCTCAAGATCTGACCTTTAAACCCTAAGTTCTGTGTTCTATATTCTATTGAAGGAGCTAAGCTATAGGGAATTTGCATGTACCACTGCGCATGCCTGTCACAGTGCATCCTGGGATGGATTCTGATGAAATCTGACATACATATATTTGGCAACATTTTTATCGAAAATTTCAAGAATGTTTTCACCAATATTACAGTTTGTATAAATTGTCTATGTTAACTAAATGCATGATGGGAGAGATGGAGGCTTGTGTTATTGAAACATGTATAACACATGAATATTGACATTACAGCATTGATAAATATACCATGCTGAACATGGTATGTTTTCTATATATTTTACACTGTACCATTAGTCCCATAATTCCATGCGAATCAAGATTCAACATGGCGGCCATGCAAATCCCCTATTGAGTCAGTACAGCTACTTACTGTTCCCTCTTCAATGAAGTGTATGCCGCCATCCTTGGTGATGTTGACGTCACTCCTGAAGCCCAAGCCTTGTACAAAGAGTGAGTCTCTGAGGAAGTTACACAGGGCATGGAGGATGAAGGACAGGAACAGGTTCAGGTGGATGGTATTCCTTGTGCAGTGCAGCTTTCTGAAATATCAGACACAATATCCATGAATTCTTTAAAATAGAGCAAATGTCTGTTCCAACAAACAGGTCCAAGAGTGTAACTCATTCTGGGGGCAGTTTCATAAAAATCGTACGACTTAATCTTAAATACAAAAGCGTTGTATATGGGTTTAAGATATTGTGAATATTTACAAGAAATCTTAAATTCAAGATCATTTTTAAAAAGTATGTTACTATTTACGATGGTCTGTTAAAATGTTAATTACAGTCTGAATTGGTTATTGAATGCTTGAAATAATATCCATGTTATATATATATGTTTCCATAACACAAGTCCCCCTCTTTTCCATCATGCATTTGATTTTTATAGATCATTGATACAAGCTGTGATATTGGTGAAAAGATTATTGCAATTTTCTATAAAAATATTGCTAAATATTTGTATGTCAGATTTCTACTGAATCCATCCCATCATGCAATGTAATAGACATGCGCAGTGAGACATGCAAATCCCCTATTGGAACAGTTGTATTGGTCCAAATATAACTTTATATAATTGTAGATACAAGGGTTGCTAGAGATACCTACTTGAAGTAGACCATGATGAGTACAGCCACCACAAGGGAGACGAAGGATATGGAGTATCCTATAGTGTACATGGTCTTTAGATAGGGAAGGTGAGCCGCAAACTACAAGGAAATAGAAGAATAATGTGTTCCTGTATGTATACGTCAACCCAAAGGTAACAATGCTAACAACAGAGTGAGCCTTCCTTGGTGCCATAGATCTCCTGTGATAACACCATTAGTTTAATAACCTAAGAATGATTTAAAGTACCGGTAGTATTACGCATTCTATAACCGGGAGTTCCATATCTGTGAACTGATGTAGAACTAGTGCTTTATCGACGGGACTTGTTTTATGATGTCACATCTAAAGGAAGAAGAGGGCATATATACTAATAAACTTATGGTACTCTTTCTACGTGGGCAAGGGAAATGTAGAACTCGTTTTCTGGCGGTGATACAACACTCAGCCTTCAGCTTTGTGTTGTATCACTCCGCCTCCAAACTCATTCTACATTTCCCGCCCGCTCCGAACTCGGTTCCATAAGTGGTTAATACTTTCTATTTATCTGCCAATTGTTCTGTGCTTGGTAGTAATAGGTGGCCTCCACTATTGGCAAGTAGCAGTAAATAGAGCGGCGAATAGAGCGGCAAATAGATTGTTAACAAATGACCGGCAAGTAGCGGTGAAAAGAAAATCTATTGGTAACGCTATTGGTAATGAGCTGTTCCACTGTGGCAAGTAGTGGCAAATGAATGGCCAATGGCAATCTATTCGGCGAATGACGGCAAGTTGTGGCCAATAACTTGCCACTCATTTGCACCACCTCCTCCACTATGGCAAATAGCAAGGCCGATAGAGTGGTCAATAATTGGCCGCTCTATTGCTACTTGCCAATAGTGGAGGCCACCTATAAGGAATCTACATGGCGACCTTGAGCCATTAGATTACTGGCTGATGCTACTTACAATTTCCAGGTGATTTGGTGCTTCCTTCAGCACGTTACGGCTGAGTGAACAGCGGGTGTAGTTGGTCCAGCTCCTGTTGCCTCTGGATGAGTAGGTGAGCCACTCCCCATCCATACCACACTCACGTGTAGCCATCTCTGAAACAACAACATGCAAACTATTGCACTACTTCAATGTTGAATTGAACTGAATTGAGTAAGGCTACTGTAAAAATCTAAGGGTATTTGCCCATAGGTTCAGTGTTGTATCAAGTTGGAAGAATGAAGTCAGAGAATCAGATGTAGTTGTCAGCTTGGCCCAGCACATAGATAGATGCCTGAACCTCACATCAAGCTTTTATTTATACCAAGCATTGTACACACAAAGGATCCCAGGAATATTCCCCTCCCTGCGCTTGTCCCATTCCCATTGGCTAAGGGAGATACCTCTCTCCAGATAGACTGACCTGTCCCACCCTAATTGGACGAGGGAGGGTTGTCCATGTTTGAGACCTACTAAAGGCTGGGTTCCACTGGCCGGCTACTACTCCCGCTACTCCTCTCACTACTTTGACAGTCTTTTGCTCCCGTTTCTTTAATAGCAGGAGCAAGCAACTGAAAGTACCCGGAATGGGTGCCATTGGGACGTTACTTCCACCGCTACTTCTACCACATCTCAGAAATGTTTGCAGACAACATTTTATTTTCACATTGAAATGAATGCATCAAGTAACATGAGGGGTAATGTAGAGTGACGCCATTGCCCTGCTTCAGCTCCCACTACTTCCCGCTACCTCCCGCTACAAAGTAGCAGCCACTTCAAAGTAACATGACTTTGTAGCAGGGCCCAATAGCACCCATCCCCGTTACTCTCCGTCTTCTGCTCCTGCTTTTTTAAGCAAGAAGTGGGAGCAGAAGCTGGAGAAGTAGCCAAGCAGTGGAACCCAGCTTTTAGAGTAAACATCAAAGTGACCCAATGATAACCCTACAGCGAGTCGCTCCAAGTAGATCTCAAATAGAGCGTAATGTACATCTCGCCATTTTATAAAGGTAAAATAACCTATTTATTATGAAACAATTAGAAAACTCCAGGAAGAACTGACAAGGCAGAGGCAGTCATCCTAATTCTGAGTGGATGTAATTGTATTGTATGAGATTCAGAATAAAAATGGAATATATGGGTCAAGTTTTCAGAAAATTTACAACTGTCCTTCACCAATCTCCTCAAATAACCGAAATTTAAGACGAAAATCAGGTTTAAAATACAGTTCAACATAACCAGACAGATTTATTTAATGAATACAATACAGCATATACTCAGATATTGTCAGTATTTATCATTTTTCACTCTAATTGAGCAGAATGTGAGAGATGTGTAGAAATGTATATTGGGCATTTTCTGAAAACTTGACCCACATATTTGTGAGATGTTTTAGGAAAATGAGTCATAAGTCGCAAAAAATAGATTTTGAGATACCATTATATTTGAAAAGATGAGATCAAGCCGATTCCAATGATAGTAAACAGTCTAATAGTCTAATAAGTATTTCTAGATTTTAAGTTTGATATTTTCGTTTTTGAAAAAAAAGTTTCCAATATTTCTGGGGGTCAATAAACAGTAAAGTAACTAAATGTAGTCCATATGAGGACCTTTAAAATGAATGAACATATTAAATAGATTGTCCTGAAATTTGATACATCGATTGATGTAACCATGAGCTATCAACCCTTAAGACATTAGATCATTCCAATAATGTGATCTTGTGAAAAAAACACTTTAAAAGATATCAATTTTGCGACTTATGACTGATTTTCCTGAAACACAGCACATTTGTATCAATAAGGTACAGACGAGCGTTGACAATAGGTCAACTAGGTTCAGATTTGTTTTCACAGTCTATAGGCTGAGAGAGTACCTTCAAACTGAGGGAAAGCCTCTCGATCCAAACACTGGCTAAAATGCCATTGGCATCCCATTAGAACGCCTACTCCATGGTCAGAAAACCATTAACGCAGTAGGCGTCCAATCACTGACATACCATTCTTATCTGATCTGAGAGGCTTTGGGCCTAGACTGATCGGATGAAGGCATATGTAATCAGATTTGGACACGATTCCCAACTACAGTGAGACCACCCTTGGGACTGAACGATTTTTGGTCTTATAGTGAGGTGGTCCCATTATAGAGGGGCTAATCTAATAAGAGGACAGCAATTCTTGTGGTCTTGTGAGGTTCCACTGTATTACAATCAGTCAGATGAAAGCATTAAACCGATTTTTGTGAACTTGTGTTAGACTTAAAGGCTTGTATCTTGTTTTTAAATGTTTTTATTGGCCACATCTTTTGATACAACTACCAAAATACGCATAACACCATACATATTTTCTTTCATGCGTTGCCAAGTGATTTGATATTCATTGAATTGAAAAATCTTTTAAATGCAAATAAAAGATTTTTTAATTCAATTTCATTTCAATTAAAACTTCAGGCTAAGCAAATGTCCAATAATCTCCTCAAAAAAAAAACTCCAACAAAAACAGTAAAAATATAGAAAAATCCTCCACACATAGCAAACAAGTTTCTTAAAAAGTGTTTGTCGATAAGTCTTTTATCTCATAAGTCTGAGTAATTATGCTACATCGTTGTGAAGAATTGAAAAGTTGCGCCCCATGACAACTATACCTAGTCAATTTAAATCGTATTTCTAGTTAGTAGTTATGGGTCATATTTTCAGAAAATGTACAATTCAACTTTGCCAATCTTCTCAAATAATCCAAATTTCAGACGAAAATAAAGTTCAAAATACAGTTTAACCTAACCAAACAGATTGCTAGAATCAATGCAATGCCGAATATACTCGAATTTACCTAGTATTAACCAAATTGCAGCCTAATTTTGCAGAATTTACTAAATGTGTACAACTGCCAGTTGTACATGTTTTGAAAATCTGACCCTTATATTGCTCACATTTTATTTGTATCAGTAATGTTTCGTACAGTAAAATGTATCACCTAGTGAAATGTGTTACCAAATAAAACTGTTTAAAAAAGGCAAAGCTGGAAGAATCCTTTTCATCCAATAGATCTTACATTTCTATGCCTCGGGTGGCACTCTTTGGTAAACTTTATCCATCTTTGAGGCACTGTAAACGTATTAATGTTTGCGCAGTATTTATTTTCGCTATTTTCGCGCACCCACCTTTGTGCGTGAAAATAAGTCCTGTGCAAAAGATATGATTATTGCATAAACAAGGTGTGAGACTTCCTTACTGCGCGAATTTAAATCCGCGCGAAAATATGCCCAAGTATTTAGTATGCGACAATTTATCTGCACGAAAATAAATACGTTTATAGTACTTTTCATTCAGCACTGGCCACATTCTGTCTTTGCTCAGAGATAAAATGACACACTTGCATCTTCCCGATGCAACCCAATGCAAAACTAGATTAAATATTTAGAGGAATTTTAGGGGATTAAAGCTACCCTCTCAGATAACATTGATGAAAAAGTCCAGATTTTTTACTTTTTGTTCTGTTTCTTTCCAACCTATCTAAAAGCTTTTTGACTTAAAAACTTTACTTTTAACTTTTAGCTTTCCCCAGTCTTCATTGAAGATTATGACATAATTATGGTATGATCTTTCCATCCTCATATTAAATGGGTGAAGTCCATGAACAGCCCTTTGGCTATAACTACCTTAGGCAGAGACTAAACAGATTGATAACCTTCATTTTGGGACTGTGGGTGCACTGTTTGGTACATAACCCAGAGGCGAAACCTTTAATATAATGTTTACAAAAAGAATTGAAGACAAATCAGACGAGAAAAAACTGCCGCTCGTAAGCGATAATAAGTGAAGCCAGGAAACAGGAGCCAAAACAAAAACAACCCGATAAAATCCTCCAATATCTTGATCAGGTGACTTATAGATTGGTTGGAAAAGAATAGAACACAAAGTAAAAAATCTTTAGTTTTTGACTGATGTTAAAGCTTTACTCTCAATTAATGTCGGTTAAAAGCAAACTATTTTCTACATTTTCTTACATTCTTTTCCAACCCATCTAAATGTCACTTGATCAAGATATTGGAGGAATTTGTCGTGCAGTTTTTGCTACAGGGCTTCTAAATCATCCTTTTTTGGAGGAGCTAGACAAATCCCTTCCTATGATGACTTCACCTAATATTGCTTACTGGTGGCTGTTTTTGCTTGACTGAATCTACTTGGTATTTGTGTATAAACAGAATAAGAATAAGCGGAATATTGATAAATTCAGTCTTATATGTCATAATATAAGTAAATTTGGTAAGATGGTCTTGATGTCACAATAACTGAGGGTGCAGCTTTAACTGAGAGTGCAGCTTTAACTGAGAGTGCTGCTTTAACTGAGAGTGCAGCTTTAACTGAGAGTGCAGCTTTAACTGAGAGTGCATCTTTAACTGAGAGTGCATCTTTAACTGAGAGTGCAGCTTTAACTGAGAGTGCAGCTTTAACTGAGAGTGCAGCTTTAACTGAGAGTGCAGCTTTAACTGAGAGTGCATCTTTAACTGAGAGTGCATCTTTAACTGAGAGTGCAGCTTTAACTGAGAGTGCAGCTTTAACTGAGAGTGCAGCTTTAACTGAGAGTGCAGCTTTAACTGAGAGTGCAGCTTTAACTGAGAGTGCAGCTTTAACTGAGAGTGCAGCTTTAACTGAGAATGCAGCTTTAACTGAGAGTGCAGCTTTAACTGAGAGTGCAGCTTTAACTGAGAGTGCAGCTTCAAGTGAAGTGTACATAGAGTTCCCTTGATTCATTTTGCTCCTCTGTGTGTCTGTTGAAGTAATCATTGAGTAGCCTCTCCCCTTACCCCCAGCAGGCTTAACCTGAGTAAGGCTGGTAGGGTACAGGACGGGTAGGCAGGCTTTAATCATGTTTGTATTGCAACCTTTACTGAGATTACATTGGGTATTTTGTGGTTCACTGATAGCCAGGGTAATAGTGGATTTTTAACCTTGAGCAAGATTAAGGTTTTAATTTCAGTTATTTCATCATCTGTGTATGGATTCACGGTTCTTCTGACCATCTTTGGTGAAGCCTCTGTAGTAAAGATGCATTTGGGGCAGATTGTCACAAAATGTATAACTGGATCATCTTCACCAATCCTCCCAACTTACCTACATTTAAGAAATAAATGATGTTCAAAATACACTTCAACATAACCAAACTGATATATTTAATCAATACCATACGAAATATACTCAGAAATTCCTATTATGTATAATAACTTAGCTTAATTTAGATTAATTTTCTAAATTGTAAACCTGCCAATTGTGAAGTTTCTAACTACCTCAGTGATATAAGTTAGTGAGTTTTAGATGACAAATATATGTATTTATTCAGTAATTAGTTCAGTCATTTTCGGTTGTTACTCTTAGTTAATCCTACTGTTACTGATACAAAAACAACTCAATCTAGATCAATATAAAGTTATTTTCTGTATTAGTGAGCATCATTTGTACATTCTACACTAATAAATAGTATGATAATTCACTGTAAAGCAGTGAACATGTAAAGGATATCCCTGTCACATCACAGCAGCAGACTATAATTGTGATCTGTTACGGGAAAATGGTTCACAAGTCGCAAAAAATGGATTTTGAGATATCATCAAATTTGAAAAGATGAGATCAAGGGGATTCCAATGATGGTGAACAGTAAAGTAACTAAAATATACTCCATAGGATGAACTTTGAAACACAAAGATATATTTAATGCACAATCTTGAGATTTGATACAGACATTTATATTTAAAGTATTAAACCACCCAAAAGGGAGAACATTCCCAACAAAGAGATCATGTAAATAAATCACTTTGGAAAATCTCATTTTTGCGACTTGTGACTCCTTTTTATCTGTTATTACCAAAGTGAAACCAAAGATCTGTATTAAAGTCTGTCTATATGATCGCCGTAATACAGAAGTTACCACTGAAGGTTCCTTTTACATGGACAGGCCACCCCTTGGGAAATGTAACACCACTCAATGCTATTTGCACTGTGACCCGCCCTGGGATCGGCCTGGGATTTTGTGGTTCACTGATACGCGGGTCTGTTGGAGATTTGAATTGCTTCAGTGCTAGTCAAATTAAAGCTAAATTCTCAGCAGATTTCTTGGATAAACCAAAAATATTAGTTCTCTTTAAAAGGGTCAGGGTTCAAAATATATAATCGGTAGCCTGTGGCCCGCACGGACACAGCCGATTTTGCCCCCGATTGCCCCCCGATTTGGGTCTCCTTCCTCAAATACAAATTTCAAAATCAAAATAGCATATAATATGCTAATAAGCGTCAACTGGGAAGATATACAGCTAATTTATTACACCATTTGAAATACAGGCTCAGTCTAGGTTCAGAGTTGAGAGTGGTTGATTCTCCCAGAATCGGAACTTATGATTCATTTGGACTTCCGTGCCCCCAAATACCAAGTTGTACAGTATAGGGTGGTCTCCACTGGCTGCGGTAAGCTCTGTGGTAAGCCTTGCCATGGTGCTGTGTTGTGGAGGAGTGGCGAGGTCCCCACCACCTACAGAACCAGCACAAACCATTGCAAGGCTTACCGCAGAGCTTACCACAGCCAGTGGAGACCATCCTTATGTTATCAGTGGAAGCGCAGACTAAAGGCAGGGCTCCACCAGACCTCATGCCTATTGCAGCTAATATGCGGTTTGTTAGTTATTGTCTTTAATTAGTTGTTATGAAGAACTTGAAGAAGTGGTTTATACATAGTGCGTATTTCACTAGTGATTTACGTGGGGTTGTCATGGCAACCAATTTGTTTTTTTACTATTATTACTGGTAAAATTCAAATTTATGACTCAATTTTTTTCTATTTTCATGATTGAAAGCATGTATAATAAATCGCAACTCGTGCAATATTCATGCTTGTTCAACAAACTCGTAAGTTAACCTGTATATATGTTGCCCAATTTATCAAGACTCCTCTGATCAGCTCCATTTTGTTATAATATTCAGAATGAGAATGCACTGCAGAATGCAACCACAACGACCGCAGAGGGAAAACACGCCAGGTGGAGTCTCGCCTTATCATTTACCTGGTATCCACGCCCCATTAGAATACCCAGATATCATACAGGTTACTTATTCCATCCCACCACCGCATACATCATGTAGGTTTTATGCATGCTTTCCTTGTATATGATACCAGGAGGAGTTTGGGGGAGAGAGAGAAGCACTAGTATAAACATATCTGCTCTTTGTCCGTCTCACCTTCTTATGCCACTCTAGTCTTTACACATTTAGAACAAATGGTTCAAATGGTTTGAGAGGTTCTCTCGTTTATACACATCGAAGAAGCCTATAACCTTTTTTATTGTCTTATGCTTTAGTTTAGAAAATATTTTATTCAGGTCTACAACATTTCCACACGTATATAGTATGAATATTTTCAGGACATCCTGATCGAATTAACAGATAGAGAATTTTTTTTATACATCAACTCTACTTAGGGCAGTACATGATACGTTTACATATTCTATATAAGCTGACTTTATATAATACTACTTTTAGGTAAGGTGTAATAAAATGAAAGAAGAAAGTTAAAAACAAGGATTCCAACTTATTTCACCTTATCAATGGCGAGTTTTTGAGAGGAAGAAAAATTAAGAAACATTATGATACAGTTTTATCGACGCCGTGCTCTTTCATATTAACCATTAATAATCAAGAAATACATCATGTATTTATACATTACATTCAAGACAATGTTCCAGTGCTACTCAAGACAAAGAAAAATATTTCAATGAATAGTATACATGAAAGGAGCAACCTAATATGCGTCGTTGGAAAATGATAAATACAATGTATACATGGATAGATTTAGAATTGCGTTGATCAAAATGATTTGTTCGGTTGAACTGTATCTTAAACCTCATTTCGATGTTGGAACACTTTGAGGTGCTTACATTTAAAACATTAAAGTAGCAAATTTAATTTAGATCTATCATGTAACTTAAACAGGTTCGATTTGGGGTTTAGATTATATAATATAAATAATATGATAAATTCATTTGCCCTTATGAAGTCCTCCTGAATCGCTAAACAAAAAAAATAAGAAACGTCCAGAAAAAAATCATAAAAGAGGGCTTTATATAAAACTGCGTTGATAAGGATATAATCGTAGAAATGGTGAAACATCATTGGATTAAATTTGTAGAAGCCCCGAAGACAGACCAAAGTGAATTTTATGAATTGTATGAGGTGAATTGTACATTATCTGGCAACTTGACCCATATTATCAGTCACATATTTATCTACATGAGATATCGATGTTTATCATATTCAACGATGCTAACTACATATTATCGATGTTTATTTAACATTTTTCATATTAGCTGTATATGAAAAACCCTTATGGTTTCCTAGGCAACGCACGAAGACACCCGGGTAGGGTATACTTGCGTTTTTCTTCTATTTTTCCTATTTTTCTATTGTAAATGTAGTGGCCTCAAATGAAATAAAAAAAACAAAAACACAAAATTATTGCATTGCGGCGCTAATTAAGGTCAAGGGACCTTGTACCAGGCGTTTATTCAAGGCCCAGTGTTTATTTAAGGCCCGGGGTGGTCGTCAAAAATGCAAATTATTTAAAATTTATAAGTGTGATTTAATTACATCCATAATTATATTCCATAACTCATCGGATCGTCACAAAATTATATATAAACAGTGTAAGCCAGGCAGTTTTTCAAGGCTCAGTGGTTTTTAGTAAATTATGCTCTGCCCCCTGTCTTTATTCAAGGCCCGCCGCTTATTCAAGGAGATACGTTATGTATGTACACTTGAACATTAAACATTAACATATGCTTAACACATATATTGTGCTAATATCATCTTATGAAATCCATATTCTATAGAACAACTATCCAAATTACCTCTGACAAACCTATACTATACACCATAAATCAATACAACATTCCACCTCGCTCTATATTATATTGATTACCATGGAATTATAATTTACATAATTATACAGGTGGACCATCGCGTGCTTCTCAGAGAGGTAGCATACTGATATATGGGTCAGCTTTTCAGAAAATGTACAATTGGCAGATCAACAGATTAAGTAAATTCTGCTAAATTATACCGAAAAAATATCAACCCTATATATCTGAGTATATTTAATATTGCCTTGATTCAAACAATCTGTAAGGTTATGTTAAATTGTATTTTGAACCTGAATTTTGTCTTAAATTTGGGTTATTATAGAGGATTAGTGAAGGTGAATTGTACATTTTCTCGCGATTTCACCCATATCTTTATATAGTCTGATATATTTCAATACATTCCCTAAAGGTACGATTTGACTAGTGTAGACAATATAAGTCAATGGAGTTGACCTCAAATGCAGGAGCTCAAGTGGTTTGGCAAATAAACCTTGTCTTGATATACGCAGTTTGTTCTTATCATGTTATCTTCCGTATACCACCTCAGTACTTAACATAGGTCCCATATGATCCACCTGGTGTTGGATGAAAATGCTATTAGATTTAAACTGCACTCAGTTAACATGGGTCAAAAACTAAACATTTTTCCAATTTTATCCAACCTATCCAAAAGTCATGATAAATCTGACCACAATTTTCGTAAATTGTGACTGATTTTAGTTTCCTATAAGCCTACATAAAAGTTCACTTTTATATTTTGGAGATCCAAAATCCTTTCCTGTAGTTGCTTCATGTATTATCACTCACCATCGCTCTTCTGATTCAACTTCAAATGCTTGTATAACCATATAACAGCAGCAGAATATTGATAACTTCATTGCTATAGGACAAACAATGAATACATGGGTCAGATTTTCAGAAAATGTACAATTCAACTTCACCAATCTTCTCAAATAACCCAAATTTCAGACAAAAATAAAGTTCAAAACCCAGTTCAACCTAACCAAACAGATTGCTAGTATCAATGCAATGTCGAATATACTCGGATTTACCTAGTATTGACCAAATTGCAGCCTTATTTAGCACAATTTACTCAATGTGTACAGCTGCCAATTGTACATTTTCTGAAAATCTGACCCACATGTGGTAAGATCTTGTTGTAATAGCTGAGAGTGCAGCTTTAGTATACATGGACCAATGCTTAATGAAGTGCAGTTACAATGGTTAGGCTATAGGTTACAGCCAACAGTATTTATAAGATGCTTTAATAAGTGTCAGAAAATAAAAATGGAAGAATAATATTATAGAGAATAGACATGTTTTTATTTTATTCATTGAAAGGCCAGGAGTTATCTCTTGGAAATAAAATATCAATTTTTTTTTACACCATTGTACCAGGACTAGACCAATCGCAACTGATCCGCGTCTGGAAAAGGCGGATACCCACTGAATTAAAAATTCTTTCCGTTGCCCAAACTCGATTGTAAGTCGATGGTAATGGATGGGAGGAGGAAGCGAAGGCAGGTGGTGGGCAGTATCATTGACAGTGAGTAAAACGACAACTATAAGAACAAAAACAGAAAATAAAATAATATCCTGTATTGATCTAGCGGGCTCAATTTCTGGGTCACCGCAATGGTGGTCTTCCTCTAGTACCTGGCAGGAGGAGGTGAAACTGTAGCCACAGCCTGGTTCAAACTCACAACATGCTACTCATGCCACTGGGCCGACCTACTGCTTTAGACCACTCAGCCACCCAACATATTGCAGATATAATTTACTTTCCTGCTATACTAGATACTGCAGTCATACTGGACCCATGAAGCTTTACTTTGAGGGCAAGTCAGCCTTTACGTTATCTCTATTTCAATTTGTGTATTATCTCACACTAAGGGCTGGCAGACAGGTTGAAACATTGTGCAAAGGTATGGCTAGCTTTATAATATATTCTATTCTATGTTTCATTTCCAACTGACATACCATAGATTTTTGTGACTTATGAATGCACAGAGAAATAATGCATTCTTTCTAGGAGTGGGCCATCATTTAGGAAACAATTAATTATATGGGTAAAAGAAGCACGTGATTTTATTGATTAGTACAATCTTGAGGGCTGATCGCTGTATATTATCTCTGAATACTTATAAATCTCACTGGTGGGCGCGACAAATAATGTGTTGAAAGATTACACATAGGTAAAGCTAGCTTTATAATATCCTCTGTATAAGCAGAATGTCGCTTTTCAACATGATATGAGTGAATAAATGATTTTAGAACATTTTATGTTAGCACTAGTAACAAAGGAAAGAGGGTGAAAACTGAATCGCAAAATTGCAAAAAAACTTATGCCATTCCCTGCTGTAGTTTAGATGGACACAGTTTCTGTCTAAATGATAGGATTCTCACTTGCCAAGGAATTGAAAGGAGTGTCATTAGTACACCCATCTATCAATAAGAAAACTAAACCCTGAAAAATATAACAGAACATCCAATCAGAAAGTTACTAAAACATATTACACCTTGGTCTCAATGAAGTCTTCGTAACATTTATACACACTGCAAACCTTTACTCTATAATATTACAGGGATTGGTTGAAATAAAGACAATCCTGCAAACATGGCTGAAGCTACGTAAGTATAGTATTATCTTAACTTGTTATCTTAAGTTGAGTGTTGTGAAAAAGGAAATTGGGGAAAGTTTAATGAGCTTTATATTATATTTCACGATAATGTGACATGTTGATTATGATGTGCCAATGTAATGTAACTGTCCGTGTGAATATAACAATCAATTTGAAATTCTTTGTTTTTTTACTTGGGATAATCTGGAAGACATCAAAGGACTTCATAATAGGGGATTTGCAATGTCTCACTGGGCATGTCTACTGCAGTGCACACTGGGATGGATTCTTTTGAAATCTGACATACAAATATTTGACAATATTTTATCGAAAATTGCAAGAATGTTTTCACCAATATCAGAGCTTGTATAAATTATCTATGAAAACCAAATGCATGATGGGTCATGGAAACATGCATAACAGATTGATATTGATTTTAGAGCATTTGTTAATATTCCATGCTAAACATAACATGTTTTCTAAGAATTTAGACTGTACCATTAGTCCCATAATTCCAATGTGAATCAAGATTCAATATGGCAGCTATGCAAATCCGCTATTTAAATATGTAGATTCCACTTTTTGACCATGTTCACATCATGTTAATTGGAACATTGAGCATTTGTATTCCAACATTAATCCAAAGCTGGGCTCATGTATATCATGGTATTAATTACTGCTACCAGGAGGTTGAGATTGTGGGATGCAGAGTATGATGGTGGACAGAGGGATGTGAGCGATAATGATGCACTATTGGACAGTGTTAGTAAAGTTGCAGCCTTGTCTGAGCATCTAGATTTCACTGACTCTTTCTGGAACCTTCTGGAGCAGAGGAACATTGTGACCAAGAAACTTATGGCAAGTTTACAACAGGTAAAGTCCCTCAAGACTTGGAAAAGAGGGAAACTAATCTCAAATGAATAAAATAGGAAAGACATGTAGCAATGATTTAGATTGTCTTTGTGAATGTATAGATAACCAATACCTCCCTGTTCTGAAAATGCCTCACATTTGTCATCAATTTTTATACTTGCAAATTCTGACACACAGAAAGCTTCAGTAAACTGCATTAGTAATAGTTTCAATGGAAATAAACAATGTAATACACATATATGCAACAAAGAGAGACATGTTGTGAAATGCTACATTTATGCAAATGAACACTCTCTAGATTTGAATTTCCATAAGACATTTGAAGCAACCAGTATTGTAGCAGTAGAAAACCTTGCCATGTTCTGACCATTTTCAGATACCTAATATATTGGTGATATCTGAATGCAATTTCATTCTATGCAGCATCTCTAACTATTCAATTTCAGGTCAAAACATCAAAGCAGTTAAAGCTTATAAAGCTTGCCAATTACTTGACAGAATGTAAAGTTTTCCAATTCCATAGTTTTGTATGGGTGGTTGTTAACTCAGGACAGCACCAGGCGGCCAAGATGTTGGGATTTGAGCCCCATGATTACATTGATCAGGAGATCTTCCTTAAGTATGTACGAATACCACTTAGGGACTAGCTCCATTAGAAGGATTGACCTTGGACATGAAATGTTATTTTCTTTCATTTTAAAATATAAGTATCGCAAAAGTAACCTTCAACTATCATTATATATATTTGTTTGGGATTTTGGAGTAAGTGATTGACAAAATGCCAGTTACTATGACATGCAAACTATTAGCATGTGAGCAAACAAAATATAATTTTGTATTCTTTAGATCGTCAAGGTTCTGTTGTCCTGCATGTCGGGAGAAGTTCACAGCCAAGGCATACATCATGTCTCAATGTGGTCACTATGTATGTCGGCCTTGTGCAAAGGGAGCCACGTTCTTTGTCAATGATGATGGATCTGAGAATACTACCTGCCCTGTCTCAGGCTGTGATAAAGTCACTGAGACATCTCATGTTGATGATGAAATCAATTTGGTTGAAGACATGGAGTTCATGATGCTTGCAAGAAAGGTGCAAGAGTCCCTCTCCAAAAATACTGGTAAGACACCAGTCACACCTCAAGCAATAAAAAAGATGCAGAGAAAGATGGAAGTCATCAATAAGAAGAGCGATATATATGAGGGTTTGTCTGAAATGGTGCACAGTCATCAAGATGAATTGGTAGCCTATGTGATGGATAAACAAGAAAAGGTGAAAGCAGCTGCTGACCAGTGGGCAATAGACAACTTGGAGAAAATTAAGACAACCAAATCTGAGGTTTTTGCTTGCTTATGTTTTGTTTTCACTTGCATTTTTCATCATTCTTTATAAATTTGCTTAAGGAAGTTGCTTCAAGAGGAAAATAAAATTTGTTCATTTCCTTTCTTATTTTTTTACTAGATATATGTGGCCAATACCAAGTTCCTTGATAACAAAGATTGCTCAATCTCTGCAGGTTTTACAAATACTTAATTTTCCATCTTTGCCACATGGTTAGTCAGTAATTTGTAGGTATTGCCTTGAATTGGCGTTAGAATTATAACAAACTTAGGCAGAAATGAAAAGGACTAATGAACTCCATTTGAGGCCTGCTGTACCACTGTTTTTGCATAGTACCTCAGCTACATCTGGCACTAAATAGTCGGCCATTAACCCTTTGATACAAACATTTTAAAACTGTTTAATTATACTACTGATAGACAACATCCTGAAATGACCCAGAACCTAATAAATAAATGAGTGATTAAGCTAGACGTAACCTGTAGTGATTGTAGCCAAATTATCTCCAGGTTCTAAACAAGCTGCAGAAGACAAGAGAGTGGGGTCACCTTACATCTGATGTAGTGGGCATGTTACAAGCCAATATCCCTTTGGATGATCTGCCATTTCCTAATATGGAATTGTCTTTTGAGGCTGATTTGTTCCTGGATAAACTAAAGAGAGGTCTACCAGCTGAGGATATAGTTTCTATATTCCCCTCCATGGATGCTCCTGCATCAGGTATTATGACTGGTTTGCCACCCACTCCTCCTTTTCCCACTCCTGCGCCAACTACAGGTAGGTCAGTTTGTATTTCATCATTCATCTTTGTTTTTAGAATAGGTGTGTTACTGATTTACCCCCTTCCCAGAAAAACTTTGACCCACAAGTTTTGACCTTGCCTAACTATTGTGTGGTTTATTTATAAAATAATTGAGTATGCCATTACATGCCCCATCTGTAACATGCAGTATATATTTTTTTTTATTACATTTCAGGCCTAACATGTACAAGTGATACAAAAGATGCGTGTCCACAAAGTTAATGTATTATCGCATTGCCTTCAGTTGTACAAAAGGTCATTAGAAAAATACTACTCCATAATAATACACCTATCTAGACTATTAGATTTAACAACTCACACAAATCTTTCATGCTCAATGATATCAATTTATGTTCTCAAGCTACTCTTCCCCCACTAAGCAAGGGTTTCATACACCAAAAGGAAAACATATACATCAATTCATATGACAACTTTCCTACTTTATACAGCTATTATTCGTTGTTAGGATACCATTGATTATTTTATCCCCTAGTCCTTAGAGGGACTTTAACACATAGGGCACAATAAAATACAATTTCAGGACAGGAAAATCGAATCAGAATCTTTCTTACAACTCTTGCCTAACATTGTCATCTTGTTCTATGGATTTAGGTAGTGAATTTAGTTACATTCTTTCATTCAAAACATCTTTGTCTTCGTAGTTCAAAATGCAATGCATTCCACATTCTTAGCTCCTGAAGCAGCTTTTATGAATCCTTTCGTTTCTTGGGATAACAGTATTAGAGAAAGATAGTGGGATTTATTTGTTACAAGGAAACTGCAATGGTTTTAATGTATAATTACTCTGTTCTAGATAGTGCTTGAGGTTCTGCGCCCTTATCGCATCTAGCTCGTTAATTCCATCTGTGCTTATTTCGGCTAAGCCCGCTGTGTGGTGAAATTTAATTTCGACGAATGCTGGCCATGTTGAAAGACTTTATCGTTGGTTTCAAAATGGGAAAGCTGATTGTAAGAGCTGCAATTACTTTGTATTGCCTATCATTCCGTCAAGAACCCAAGGAAAACCAGATCTCGGAAGTCTGCCACTGCACACAAAAGCCTCTATTTTCTTGTATTTGGATCTGTTAAGACATTAGAAGGGAAATTGGCATGTCAAGCCATCTGTATCTCAACGTCAATAAAACAGTTGTAAAGCAAAAAAAATTAATATTCAAATAGCCCCCCAGTGACCCCACTATTTTTGGTCCCATTCCCATGGACTTGGATATTCTCTTATCAAAGCAACATGTGATACTGTGTTGAAAGCCTTTTGAAAGTTGAAATAAATTGATAGGCATTTACGATTACTATCCACTAGCCGATGTACATTCCCCAAATAGTCATAAACCGCACCAAGTGCACCCATATTGACAATCTGCAAAGAAATTAGTGTCTTCTAAGAATTCATACATACATTTATAAATAATCCTTTCCAGGCATTATAGGTCGTGACAGAACTCTGCAAAAGGTATATTTCTCTTGTATATATAGTATACTTTTGGAAACTATTTCAAGATTCCAAGAATGCATTTATTCTGTTCCCGCTTTAATGTATTCCATCTCTGTTTTAAAATAATTCAATTTAAATATATTTATCAATTATGTTCCTCTAAGTCACAGAAAAAGCCCAAATAATGTTAGGGATGCTCGGCTCCTCATACTCATATGGCATCTCGGCTTTCAGCTTCAGTAGGTCTACCACAAACCAATTCAAAAGCAAACATTGATCACACATTTCTTTTATCAATGAAAAAATGTGTTTACTTTCAGAATGTTTAACCAACCCGTGGCAGGAAACCCTTGACCAGATAGCTACAAAAACAATCTATCCTAGGCGGGTAGTTGTCAGGGCTAAAAGAAGCGGGATCACACACAAACGATAGGCAGATCCCTTTCCAGATTTGATATATATATATAATTATGCAGGTTAACTAACGAGTTGATTAAAAGAGCGTGAATATTCTACGCAACTGAAACGAGTTAGTTTATAGATTTATTACACATGCTTTCAATTATGAAAATAGAAAAAAATCGGGTCATAAATGGGTCAGATTTCCAGAAAGTGTACAATTGGCAGCTGTACACATTTTGCAAATTCTGCTTAATTAGGCAGCAATTTGGTCGATAATAGGTTTAAAATTTGAGAATATTCGGCATTGCATTGATTCTAGCTATCTGTTTGATTAGGTTGGACTGTATTTTGAACTTTATTTTCGTCTGAAATTTGGGTTCTTTGAGAAGATTGGTGAAGTTTAATTGTACATTTTTTGAAAATCTGACCCAAATATGACCGAAGCAAAAAACCGCCTTTATACATGACAATCAATGGGACTACACAGCCGCATGGTCGGCCTGGCTGAGGTAGTGTAAGACGGTCGCCTGCTGGGAGAGACCTAATGATTTAAAAGTTGTTCACTCTTTGTCCACTTTTCCCATAGAAATAACTAATTTACTATAAAACTATGTTACTACTTTGATAACATATTTAGGTACTAATATTCTGAAAAACGATTAGATTAGTCAGGTAATGGATAGGGAGTTCTGATACCTAAGATGTACCATTTGTACGGCGAATTGGCTAATAAGAACGTATGCAAATTACAACATGGTGAGCTACATGATGCAGATAGGTTAGCGTTCTTTGAGATACATCACCTGCCGGATCTTCCTAATCACTGGATTAATGGGCGATTAGACCCTGAAGTTGTAGGGGGAGGGCGGTTATCTGCGGGCTTAGGGACCAAACTGAGGCGTTTACACCGAGGTTTGTCCCGGGCCCCCCTACAACCGGCCCCCCCCCCCCTACAACTTCAGGGTCTAATTGCTTTAGTCTCGCATTGTTGGGATCCTCACACACACGGCCACACCCCCCGCTCACCAAGATGGACTGGGCTAAAACCCTTAGCGCTGCTCATTCCCGCTGAGTGTTCACCAGTGCAGAACGACCACATTACACCACATGTCCACAACAAACTACCAGATCCCAACAATTCAAGACTAACTCAACTGTATTAGTGAAGTCAGAATTCTTTTCCAATACATAGTATTCACTGACGTAACAGCTAGTCAGGGAATATTAAAAAAATCTGGGAACAAATTCCTTACCAAACAATTTTTTCACCAATGTGTTGGTAAAGGTGTCTACTAACATATATCAAAACATTTAAACTCAACTCCCGTAGGAGAACCCGTGACAACTGAAAATAAAAATGGCCGCCACTAAAACTCTGAAACTCCATAACTTGGGGTAGAATCAACATATAATCAAGTGTGAATACACTTTTTCTAGGTTTTAAAGCATGGGCAATCCATTGGAACATGAAAAATGTTGATACAGACAATATTTAGCAGGTTAATCTACTGATACTGGGAAAAAATGAACAAAAGATGCTAAAAATATCCCCCTGAATGTACCCTCTGAAGTAAAAAATCTATACTTCATAACTTGGGGTAGAATAAATATGTAATCAAGTGTGAATGCACTTTTTCTATGTTTTAAGGCATGGGAAATCCATTGAAATAATAATAAATTCAATATAGACAATATTTAGCAAGTTATTCTATCAATACTGAGAAGAAAAAACAACAAAATACTGTGAAATAAAGTGAAAAATCTAATTCAGATTTATGGAAGCATTCATGATCAATGACATTAGAAAACATATTTCTGCAGTCCAAACTGTAATGCAAATGTTTTTAATCATAATAAATGACATGACATGTGATACCTGAAATAAAGAAAAAAAGGCAAGTTGTCTATCTGAACTTCCATCCCAGGTTCCCTGGAGGAAGGTGAACACCTTTCCAAGTTCTTATTAACAGCAGAAGTAGGTGGTAGTATTTGTGATCTGTGAATTCACAGTAATTATATTGCTTCTATTATTGGAAAACATCTAAGCTTTCTTTTGTAATTCAGGCATGGTGGAAATGTCTAAGAAAAATCCCTTTTTCATGCCCAAAATACTTTGTCAATGTAAAAGAAGCAGTCATGCAGGATCCTTGTTTCAACTTAGGTGGGTCATATCCTTAGTGCTAGGATTGTCATATTCATCACACAAACAAATTTTTAAAATGACCTGTTTTTTGTCCTATTGGCTATGGTGATATCTAGATCAAAGTACATCTATCTATGAGCCCATGAACATTTCCTGTAGACCTATGTCTAAACAGTACTTGCTGCAAAGGTAGACTCCTTAGTTTCTTGGAGTAAAATGGTTTTACACAGTGCATGAAGGTAGTAACATGGCTCAAAACCCAATGTTGCCACCAAAGGTGGAGTTTACCAGTGATCCTGATGCATTGAAACAAGTTGGGGATCCATTGACATTGAATGACCTATAATTCTAATTTCAAATTACCCTCTGAGGGTTTTTATCACATCCTTTTTCATGTAATGTCTGGGACAGTTTACCCATTCCTTGACTCCAGAATATGCTTCTCTACTCTTTGTGCCTCATCAACATTGGGGAGCAACATTTGTGGGATGTTACACCAGTAGCAATAGTTATCAAGGTCTGGTATTAGCTGAAGGGGTTTCTGTCCATGAAGATATGAAGAAGTGCTATTCTCTATCTTCTCACTTTATTGGTCTGATATATTCGAATGATGGTCACCTGTATAATGAACAGAAGAATGTTGATCTTACCATATACAGGCAAAAGTTATTGGCTAAACAGCTCAGGTTTCCCTCTTGCCATGCCTCCATTTGATTTCAATGAACAGATATAAGATATAAGTACATAATAGTACATGCTCAATTAGAAGGGCAGTTGATGCAGCCCATGACTGATTACTCCATCAAACAATGTGAAAACAACTTTTAGAATTCATCATACACACTGGCCATACAGAAGTATATTCATTTCTTTGTTCTAATTTACTCATGTAACACTTATCAAATTGATAGGCCTGTGAACCGTGTAGGAAGGAGCTCACCGCTCCTCTCGACCTACACAACCAGCTCAACAACAACTAATATTCTGGAGAGGCAACTGGAATTTGTTTCACATAGCTGATGCAGTAAGGGATGGAAGCATCTCTGATATGGAATACAAGTATTTCTTTTTGCCAAATATGCTAAGCATACTAAAGATTTCTTCAGATTTTAACAATATCTTCGTAGTTTGAGAACAAAGATTCTTTTTTCTTGGCCAAGAGCAGTGCCTCAGAACCTCAGAATATATATATATATAAAACATCGGAATACATACTGCTGTGATTGGCCCCTTCAATCCATATTTCTGTAGGATTTATGTATGGAATTAAATTAGTATCATAGCTTTCACATTACTGTGAGTGACATTCAGAGGCAAGTTCATCAGCTGGGTATAAGATAAGATAAGATAAGATAATCTTTTATTTGTCCAGTAACTCAAAAATACAATATGAAGAGACAAAAGGGTCTACATGTCTATATGAAAAGCTAATTCCATTTCTGCCGACGGTTACCTTTAATTTTGAGAGCCTCTTTACGGTTAACGACCTAGGCTTAGAGTTATATAGACTATGAGAAAAATATAAGGTGTATCAGATGGACCTACGACTATCAAGTATTTCACTAGGTGACATTTTTGTACGAAAAATATGGTTAGATATGGTTATACCAACGATTTGTCAACAATAAACTTTGTTGGTCGTTCGTTAATTATACAAGGAGGTATCCAACATTGTACTATGTTGATCGTTTAATAAAGTAAAATGTTCTTATCTAAACCAGTGTTTACCAATCATACATCAGTTTGTTCGTTCAAAGAGATACAATATCTTTATTTTGAGTATTTGCATCGGATGTACTTCCAGAATGCTAAATAAAGTGAGATAATAACAGCAATAATAATGACAATAATGACAACAACAACATTATCTTTGAGAATACAACCTATTTTACATACCAATCATGTACATGGTTGGTTGGTCGATGACTTTTTCTCACATATAGGAGGATAAGTAGGGTCTGCGGCGGATATACTTCCATTGCATCACAAGTCATATTAGATTCAGGAAATATAAGAGGTATAGATATAGACATCGTTAAAAAGTTAATAAACAGTTGAAAAGTCATGGAATAATGTGTAACAGTGAGTATGTTGACTACTTTTTTAGACAATTGATGTCCTGGTTGGAGAGAGGGAGATACGAGGCACACATCGGTGAACTATTTACCTGGGGTATAGGCGATCAACTGAGCTTGTTTCAACATTTATTTATTTAAATAAAATAATTCTACTTCTTGTCGAAATTGTCTTTGTGTTTCTATTTTTTGCAATTTAGTTGGGAGAGCATTCCAGATACACTTGGCTTTGTAGAGGAAGCTATTTTGGAATAGGGATGAATTTGGGTGTTCCATTTTTAGGATCTTACGATTTTTTGCATGGTTTCTTGTTGGAAGATTTCGTTGGTCAACGTTTTCATCATTTTTTGCTAGGTGATAGGCACATTCTGCCAGATGCAATTTTCGTCTTAGTTCATTAGGACATATACCCAATCTCTCCATCTCTCCTTCAACATTAGTTCTTTTTTTAAGATCTAACGCTGCTCTTATGGAGGTGTTTAGCAACGATTGAAGCCTTTTTATTAGGCTTTTGTTCGTGCTGTCATAGAAAACATCTCCATAGTCAATATTTGGTAATATAATCATTTTTAAAATATCCTTTTTTACCTTTCTGGGTAACATGTATCTAGCATCTGATAGGAGTTTCACCTTCCATCTAACCTTGTTAATTATTTTACTAGTGTGAGATTTGAAGTTAAGCTTATTATCAATATCCAGACCCAGATAACAATATTCATCTGCTTGAGTTATGGGTTCATTACCCAGGATAAGTCGTTGATGTGTTTCTTTTACACTTTTTACTTGTTTTTTGGGGTGAAATATTAAGTATTTCGTTTTTGAAACATTCATGGATATCTTGTTTACTTTACACCAGGTGTCGATTCTATTCAGATCTGCTTGAAGGGCATTAGATATATTTGCTTCCGATTTGTCACTAAATGATATTACTGTATCGTCACCATAGTGTTGGACGACTGAATTTTTTACCACCTGGTGTAAATCGTTAATATATATTGAGAACAAAATCGGTCCTAAAATTGTTCCTTGAGGAACACCGAAAGTAATCTTATCCTGGGTAGATGTGTGACCATTAACTCTAACACTTTGGAATCTGTCAGACAAATAATCTTTGAACCAGCAGTTTTCTTGATCTTTCACTCCTATTTGTTTTAGTTTTTCTAATAATTTTGAATGATGGACGGTATCAAAAGCTTTTTTAAAATCGAGAAATACCGCCATAGTGATATTTCCCGAATTTAAATTCTCGTAAAAAGGCTGCAAAAGGTCAATGTGTGCCTGATTTACAGAGTAACCCTGTCGAAAACCATATTGTTTCTTATAGTATAAATTTTTGTTTTCCATGTAAGAGGACAGCTGTTTTTGTATAGTTTTTTCTAAAATCTTTGCAGGCATATTTATGCCAGATATTGGTCGATAGTTATTGGGAATATTTTTTGGACCATTTTTATGTAAGGGGGTAACTGTTGCAGCTTTAAATGCTGATGGAACAGTCGATGTACTGATTGAGAGATTGATTAAATAGGTCACTTGTAGATTAAGGGCTATGAGACAACCTTTTAATATTGCTGCCGGAATATTTTTAACTCCTGAGCTCTTATTATGATCTAGCTTTTTTGTAATCTTTAAGGTATCCTTCGGGGAGACTACTTCGAACGAGAATTTATTTGTGTTTACACTGTTTGTATTATAATTCTGTTGTTCCAGGGTGCTATTACTATCAGGCTCTGGAATTTTATCAGCCAGATTTGGACCTACATTCAGGAAATATTCATTGAAGATATTTGCAGCCTGGTCCAGATCCGATTTATTTCCATCTTTATCTAACAGAGTCACTTCTTGGGATTTTTTTGATTTATTTGGACTGATTATTCTATTTACTTTTTTCCAGATTAATCTTGGGTTGTTTTTATTTTGAGTTAGCTCTTCCTTTAGAAGCTTAGCTTTTTTATTACGGCATAGGGATCTAATTCTATTTCGAAGTTGTTTAGCCTCGATGAGAAGTGTTTTGTCCTTGTTTTTATGGGCCTTCTTGAATTTGCTGTCTCTCTCATTCATTAATAAAGTAATATCGGGGGTTAACCATTTCGTTTTTTTTCTTACTCGATGGAATCGTTGTATGGGACACATACGATCTAGATATAGAGTGATTTGTTCTAGAATTATATCCCAACATCTATCTGGGTTTCTA
Organism: Sthenelais limicola; assembly: GCA_942159475.1. Lineage (NCBI taxonomy): Eukaryota > Metazoa > Annelida > Polychaeta > Phyllodocida > Sigalionidae > Sthenelais > Sthenelais limicola. Next base: position 53,168,179 of record OW804102.1, on the reverse strand, counting down.
CATTCATAGTATACTGACCAGTCTTGGTTTACTAGGATTTCATTTAAGATCTTTTGATCGAGGCAGGAGGTGTTTCGTGCCATGAAAGAACCTATTTCATAACTATTCCTATTTTTTTTCAAGGTTATGTAGGTTGGTAAGTGATCAGAGGTAAAATTCTCAATGATTCCTGCTGAGCTAACGATTTTTGAGTTGGAATAAATATGATCTATCAAGGATGAGGATGATAGTGTTTTTCTAGTTGGATTTTTTACATGTTGGGATAGGTTATATTTATCAAATATAGATTTCATTTCTTGTTGCATGGGTATAGACATTTTTTCGTCTAGGAGGTTTATATTCATGTCCCCCAATATTATTAGATCTGTTTTTGAGTCTAGCTTGGCTAAGGTTTGATCCAGTTCTTGTAGACCTTTCATTATAGGGGCCCCTGGGGGTCTATATACATTACATAAGATATATGGTTTAGCATGACCTTTTTGCACCCTTATTATTTGCAACTCAATATTCTCAGTATTTAAGCATAGGTTTGAGAACAGGTTTGAATCGAACTGGTGGTCGTCCCGTATATAGAAACATAGGCCACCACCTCTTTTCCTACCTGCCCTGTCCTGCCTGAGGAGATTATAACCGTCCACCGTCATAGATGTATCATGAAACGATGGGTTTAACCAGGTTTCTGTGAGACAGAAAACATTTACATTCAAATTAGTTATGTGTACACATTGTTTAAAATCATTTAAGTTACTCTTTAGGCTTCGGATATTCCATCCTACAACATTGAAACCTTTTCTTGTTTTGAGACATTCAAATGAGTCAAGTATCGACTCCGACATAGATATAGAATAGTGAGATGAAAAATAACCTGAGATCAAGTTTTATCAGGAAAAACACAAAGAAGACGATAGTGGTGGGGGCAACGTCACAAAAATAGAGGTTATATATATAAAAGATAGTGTATAAGAGTAATTGAGCTATAAAACAGCATGAAATGTTACTGGTTTCTCATGGTAAGAGTAAGAGCGAGTTCTACGCTTGGGCTTGTTTACTTTTGCCAGTGAGCGATAATAAGGATTCTCAACTTTATCGAGGTTAAAACTTATTAAAGAGAATTCTGATCGAGAAATGGTTTACAGACATAGAAGATATACGTATTTTGAGATTATAATGATTCCTTTAGTTTTCTTATCATTTCTCCCTGGAGATTTCTGCCTGTAAAGCGTCTTGTTGAAATGTTCGGTGTTTCGGTGAGAAGGTCTGGAAAGCGGAAGCCTGCTCCCCACTTCCGGTCACCCGTTACCTCGTAGAATTTTTCAAACTTTTCATTTTTCAATTTGTAAGATAGTTCTTGGTTTTGTTCGAATTTAATTTTTATCAAGTCATTCAAGAGTTTTTCTTCATTTTTCGTGAAGGCTGGGGTTGGTTTGATTTCTCTTGCAAGAGCCTTCGCTTCGAAGGCCGAGCTTGCCTCGGCGATTTCTGCTGCCGCTTCAGTGCTTCCCGCGTCCGTGGCTTTCAGGCACTGGAAAGCATGCTCTACAGATGTATATGTCTCCTCTTCGTATTTGATCGGTGTTGGGTAGAAATTTGACATATAGCTGTGTGAGCCATAGTAGCCAATTGATTTTCCCCCATCAAGAATTAGTTTAGATGCTGCTTCTGGATTTGCTTCATCTGGCAGTAGATGTAAGTCTGTCACACGGAATGATTTGTCATCCCAGAGAAGATGATTATAAAATATTGTTACATCATGTTTTTGTTTTTGCATCATAGCCATACAGTTTTGAAGTACCTTCTTTTCATGTAGGAAGATTTGTAATCCCGTCTTGTTGACCCATAGTCCTTTGTAGAAGTAGTTGTGATTGTTTATTTTAAAGATACTTTCCACTAACATTTTTCTTGGTTCTGGGTTGTTAAATTCGACTAAGATTGGTCTTGCCTCATTTTCTATGAATTGTCCAATTCTATAGGCCTGCTTGATGTCCTCTAGTTTAATTTCAGTCGATGTTATTTCCATTATTAAAAGGATCTCATTTGGGGTGTCCTCGTTTGCTCTTTCTGGGAGGTCCTCGACTATTGCGATATTTGTATTGTAGTCCTCCTTTCTCTCTTTTTTCTTCTCTTTTTTGTGATCAGAGTTGTAGTTTCTCTGATCGTGGTTGAGATTTCTTTGCATGCCCCTTCCCCGATTTTGGCCATTTCTTCTTCCTTGGAATCTCCAATTATTTTCCTCAGTTTGCTCTCTCTGGTATGGGAGCCTCCATTCATTTTCCTCATGTTCATGTTGTACTCTTTGTTGTTCCAATTTGGTATTTTGATCAAGTCTATTCATGCCATGGTTGATACCTTCAGGTGTTGTGTTTTGGGGTAGCAACAGTTTTTTCTGAATATCAATTTGTTGCAGTCTTAGACGGTCAAGAGATTGTTCAATGTCTTGGTTTTTAGTATGCCAGGCTTGCTTGGTTTCATGCATGATTTTTGACAGGCTTTGGTCAATTTCTGGCTTAATTGACTTTAGAAATGTGTCATTATGCTGCTGTAGTCTGTCAAAATTTGTGTGGATAGTGTTTATTTTATTGGTGACATCGTGATTGTGATCATGGATGTGTTGGTGCATTCTGTCATTAGAGTCTATTACTTTGGAGAATTTGCTGTCCAGGGATTTTGTATAATTCTCTATGTTTGCGGCTATTTTGTGAATCAAGTCATTCTGTGCCTTCATTTGTGTTTGAAAGGCTTCTATTAAGGATTTCTCCTCTGAATCATGCCTGGTGAAAGGCTTTAGCATCATACCTGGGTTGTTTTCAGAGTCTGGGTCTTGCGAAATAGGTTGTTGCGGTGGGGTCACACTCCGTACATGATGATTTATCTGTTGGTTCGGTTGACAAGGCATAGTGGTATATGTATGGGCGAGCGGTTGCAGCACCATGCTCGGTCGTGTTTGGTCATCTCCTTGTGGCGATATTTGCTGTTGAGAAGTCATTCTCCGTACATGAGGCGCTTGATGGGGGGTCCCATAGCATATGGAACAGGGTGTTGTCCCACGTACGTATTGGGCTGTTGGTACACGTTTTGACCATACGATTTTTGAATTTGTTGCTGACTAATTTGTTGAGAAAAGTTTTGGTTCGGGTCAGGGTATCCATTTGTAGCCATATTTAGACGTTTGTTTGTGTTGTATAAACAGTTTGATAGAGTTTCTTCACTAGCGGTGAAATATATGGTTTGTGATTCCGAGTCAGGTAGGTCTAGGTCCGGGGGGGGTATGGGCGATAGCGAGATGGGTCTGTTGTCGGCAGCTTGCGCTATACGTCCGGGGTTAGGTGTCGAGGAGGTGTATTCCATAGGTCCGACATTTGGATTTCTAGTTTATCTATTGTTATTAGCGGATTTTTCCTTAATATTTCAAATCGGAGGTTGACAAGTGTCTATTCTGTGATTTATACCAGTTTTGATAGTATAATATTATTCCATTTCCATGTTATGACGTGTTTCAAATCACCTGAGCGATAATCCCATTTCTTCCCGTGGAAGGAACTAGCCGTGGAGGACCAAGATGGCGCCCACCTCCAGCATGTCCAAGCCCGGTGACTAAATGTCCGCGTTTATGTTTAATTTGGCTGGTAATCCAATATTAACACATTCCTTTTCTTCTCGATATACTTATATTCCAATATTGTTTGCTTAGTGAGAGCTACTCCTCGTTGAACTCATTTTTTGTACCCGACGTTGCCCCACGTGTAAAACTACGTCCGCATCATCGTATACCGGAAACGACCGTGCATAATATTCTGGAGAGGCAACTGGAATTTGTTTCACATAGCTGATGCAGTAAGGGATGGAAGCATCTCTGATATGGAATACAAGTATTTCTTTTTGCCAAATATGCTAAGCATACTAAAGATTTCTTCAGATTTTAACAATATCTTCGTAGTTTGAGAACAAAGATTCTTTTTTCTTGGCCATCTTCATCATCTTGCTGGTTGTCTCAGTAAGTTAGGAGCTACATTCTCTTGAATTGGCATATCCTTCAATCATGCACACCACAGCATTAAGCGATGCATATATATCTTTCTGAGCCACCCTCTAAATGATGGCTGCCATCCCATGACCTCAAGTGGAAGAAGTCCATATGTGTGCAGAAACAATCAAGGTACAAAATAGTTCACAATTACCTGTCCTTAGCCACTGATTAAAAAATGCACAGCAACTGAACTCTGAGAACCAAAGTGTGAAGGGATTGGAAAAAACATTGGAAGAAAGAATCTAGAATAGCAGAACTTCAGACCATTTTTATCCATGTGGTAGTAGACTATGATATAAAATCAGGTATTTTGGGGCAGGAGAAAAGGCGTTGTTTATCTTCAATTTTCCTTGAATGTTTGTATAGCAAAAGTAAGTTTATATGTTTACCAATGGCAGAGCTTCCCAAAAGTATATAGAGAAAGCTGGATAAAATTCTCCAATACATTCAAAGGCAACAATTCTGAACTATATCTCCTCCTGGCCCTGAACACCTAGTACAAAATTATTCACTCCAAATGCAGAAGTTTCATCTCTTCTTCCAGAAAGTTAAAATTAACCTGGAAGTCCTCCAGCTTCTGGCTATTGCAATGCTGATGATGCAAACAGCTCACTTGCTAATGATGAAAGTAAGAAAGGCATGACAGCTGTCTTACACTATAAACAAATTGACTCTTTTTGGTCCTCATTTGGTTTTATTTTGGTCCTTATCAAGTCGCACTTAAAACCATCAAAAGCATTTGCATTACAGTTTGAACTGCAGAAATATATTCCTAATACTCTTGGTCACAAATGCCTTCATGAACCTGAATTAGTTTTTTTAAATAGGGTATATTTGGGAGGATTTCTTTAGGGTCTTTTATTAATTTGTTCTTATTATCAGTAGATTAACTTGCTAAATATTGTTCAGAAGTTCAGATAGATAGACAACTTGCCTTTTTTCTTTATTTCAGGCATCACAATACCTGCAGAAATATCTTTCCTAATGTCATTCATCATGAATGCCTTCATAAATCCAATTTAGATTTTTCCCTTTATTTGACAGTTTTTTGTTGTTTTCTTCTTCTCAGTATTAGTAGAATAACTTGCTAAATATTGTCCATATTGAATTTATTCATATTCCAATAGATTCCCCATGCCTTAAAACATAGAAAAAGTGCATTCCCACTTGATTACATGTTTATTCTAGCCCAAGTTATGAAGTATAGATTTTTTACTTCAGAGGGTACATTCGGAAGGATTTTTTTAGCATCTTTTGCTCATTTTTTCCCAGTATCAGTAGATTAACTTGCTAAATATTGTCTGTATCAACCTTTGTCATGTTCCAATGAATTCCCCATGCCTTAAAACCTAGAAAAAGTGTATTCACACTTGATTACATGTTGATTCTACCCCAAGTTATAGTGTTTCAGAGTTTTAGTGGCGGCCATTTTTGTTTTCAGCTCTCACGGGTTCTCCTACGGGAGTTGAGTTTAAATGTTTTAAAATATGTTAGTAGAGACCTTTACCAATACATTTGTGAAGAAATTTCTTGGTAAGGAATTTGTTCACAGGCCTTTTTTCTCCTAAAATTCCCTGACTAAGCGCTGGCCGCGGCTCGCCATACTGTGGGTCAACCCCAGTAAACATTAGCTGGACATGTGTGCTCCAAGCCTAGAAAATGCTGTTTCCGGCCGTTTTCACCTCTGAAAGTTTTAGCGAATCTAATATAAAGTATGCTGATAGGTTCGATGGTCATTTTTTAGTGTGTCATGATGGGGAAATAAGTATAATAGCCATCTTTTAACCCTCAGAACGGGAAAAGCCTGCTGATCTGTTGCCTCCCGCTCTCTGTGTCGCCACACAGTATGACTGCCAGTGAGGATAGCCGCTGACTGGGATGTTTGTTACTTTCGACCTGCCTTGCAATATGATGCCTGGTCAAGTAATATGCCCACTGTTCATCAGAATGCTAAAGCCTCACTGTGTAGTCGGATATCATCATGAAAATAATATGAAGAAAATATCTGAACAACTTGTACACATATATTGGATGTAAATACATATCTAAGGGTGATTTGTCACATAAAACCTAACATAACATAGCATTTATTCCATGATTTGGCCATGAGCGGACAGTATAATCGATATACTTGCCGCTCACAAGGTGGACAATATAAATCCTGTGTATTGTACAGTGACGTCACGACCGTTCGTGACTATGAGGACAACACAGTTTGATGAAATTAATGCAAATAAAGTTGTTTTAAGGTAAGAATCATGGAATAAAAGCAAGAATAGCAAAGTATCGCGTATGAGGGGGGCTATATTCTCCGAGTATGGCTGAAAACAACGAGGCTGTAGGCCGAGTTGTTTTTCGGCCATACAAGGAGAATATAGTCCCCCGAACTGTGCTGTTCTTGCTATAATATATGATTATTTATGGTTTGTATAGTACGGTACAACAGCGTCAATAGGGAATAAGGAAATGGTGGAGTGATTGAAGAGGTGGAAAAAAGAGCTAAAAGAGCTATTGAGCTATAAAATATAGATAAACAGATAAAATATCTAGACTTCACTAGCTTTTCTTCCAACATCAAATATGATTATATAACAATGTTTACTCCACGTTGATGTATATATGTACCCAGATGCTATTTGTATGGGCAGGAGTAGTGTGGTAATTTGCAGCAATTCAACGCATGTGGTATGACTTCCTGTCCCTAGTAAACATAGCCATATAAGGTAAGCATAGCAACGTGGGAGTAATTATAAAACCTAGATTTGAATGTGGAACTTGGGACACTATTACACTGTCCTCGATGTTTTTTGTTTTTTTCGTAACGCACTTGCCTTTCGGCTCGTGGGCCATGAAAAAAACAAACATCTCGGACAGTGCAATAGTTTCCCTTGTACCACATTCTCATTAGGTTCTATCTATATACACACATGTATCTACACCTTACCTAATTAGTTAAATGAATATGTGTTTACCGGATTTACTGAAGACATAAACTTATTATCAACGGTAAGATTGCCTTCATTTGAGTGTTGAAGAGAGATAAACGATATATATATATATGGGTCAGATTTTCAGAAAATGTACAATTGGCAGCTGTACACATTTAATCAATTCTGCTAAATCAGGCTGCAATTTCATCAATACTAGGTAAATTCATGTATATTCAGCACTGCATTGATTCTAGCAATCTGTTTGGTTAGGTTGCACTGTATTTTGAACTGTATTTTCGTCGGAAATTTGGGTTATTTGAGAAGATTTGCAAAGGTGAATTGTACATTTTCTGAAAACCTGACCCATATGATAGATGATGATGAGGTATATCGTTATGTACCATTACATAATATTGACTTGAAGGAGACCAACCCTCCAGTCAAAATGGGTGACTAGCAATGTAACAACATTGCCAGAATAAAGCAGTAACATACCAACCATTAAGGTTGTGGTCTTTTCCATCAATGAATTACATAACATTGCCCAACCTAAGCATAGTTATATTAATTATAAATTAACACCCACTCATTATTATTACCCTATTTCCAAAATCGCTAGTAATGCTAATGGCATAGCATTTCTTTATGTATGCTTACTAACTAAAGTCTGTATGCGGATATAATCTTATGAAATCCATATTCTCTAGAACTACTAGGCAAATTGTGGCAAACCTATAATATACAAATTATGAATCAAAAGGACACCTGATGTTATGTTAATATAGTCTGATATATTCTGATACACTCATTAAAGCTTGAGTGTAGACAATATAAGTCAATGTGGAACTTTGTTGACCCCAATTGCAGGAGCTCAAGTGGTTTGGCAAATAAACCTTGTCTTGATATACGCAGTTGGTTCTTATCATGTTATCTTCCGTATACCACCTCAGTACTTAACATAGGTCCCATATGATCCACCTGGTGTTGGATGAAAATGCTATTAGATTTAAACTGCACTCAGTTAACATGGGTCAACAACTAAACATTTTTCCATTTTGTCCTACCCAAAATCCTTTCCAGAAATACTGGCAGCATTTTTTTAAAATAAATTTTCTGAAGTAAATTTGGTGAAACATTGTTTTTGTACTAGTCGAGAATGCAACTGTTATATGCATGAGGCAATGCGTAATAAACTTATTTTACAATAGGTAACTGCCAACAGTATAAGATGTTTTAATAAGCATCAGAAAATAAAAATGAAAATTGTAAGCAGAAAACATGTTTTTTCTTCTCTGAAAGGCATGGAGGAATATCGAAATAAGATATTGCAGATATAATATACTTACATGTGATCATACTGGACCCATGAAGCTTTACTTTGAGGGCGAGTCAGCTTATAGTTTATCTCTATTTCAATTGCACATTATCTCACACTAAGGGCTGACAGACAGGTTGAAACATTATGCGAAGGTATGGCTAGCATTATGATATTTTCTTTACAGTAGTTCCTTATATTTAGTGACTTATAACAGTGATTTATTCCTTATAAAAGTGAATCACAAAACCATAATAATTCTAACTCAATCTCAATGAATTCTGCATAACATTTATGTATAGGCCTACTACAAACTCATACCCTATAAGTATTCCAGGAATTGATTGAAATAACGACAATCTTGCAAACATGGCTGAAGCAGTGTAGGTACCATCATCTTAACCTTTTAGAAATTATAAATTGTGAAATAAGAAGTTGGGGCAAAATGTATTGAGCATCATATTATAATTCGTAATAATATGACGTGATGATTACGATGGGCTAATACAATGTAACTGTCCATGCAACTATAACAATCAATTTTGCATCGGGAAGACATGAAAGGACCTTATAATTATATGGATTCCACTTTTTGACCATGTTCACATAATGATATTTGGAACATTGAACATTTGTATTCCAACGTTTATCCATGGCTCATTTCTGGCCATTTATAACCTTATGTATGTGATTGTATTTACTACTGCTATTAGGAGTTTGAGATTGTGGGATGCAGAGTATGATGGTGGACAGAGGGATGTGAGCGATGATGATGTACTTTTGGACAGTGTTAGTAAAGTTGCAGCCTTGTCTGAGCATCTAGATTTCACAGAGACTTTCTGGAACCTTCTGGAGCAGAGGAACATAGTGACCAAGAAACTCATGGCAAGCTTACAACAGGTAAACTACCTAAAGTCTTGTGAAAAGAGGGAAACTTATCTCAGATGAATAAAATAGGCATGTGACGAAGCAATAATTTAGAATGTCTATGTGAATGTATGGCTAATAAAAACCTCCCTGTTCTAAACATGGCCCAGATTTTTCATCAATCTTTATACTTGCAAATTCTGACACACAAAAAGCTTCTGAAGAGGCAAGTAAACTGCATTAGTAATAGTTTCAATAAAAATAAACAATGTAACACTGATATATATCTACAATAAATCAAACATTTAAATCAGGGTGACGTGGGTTTTGTAAGATAATATAATTTATCCTCTTTGATCCTTTTTTCATGATGTATTAGAATGAGATATGGAAATAAAACTATTACAATACAATACAATATAATGCAAAAAAGAGAGAAATGTGAAATACTACATTGATGCAAATGAACACTCTCTAGATTTGAATTTCCATAAGGCATTTGAAGCAAGCAGTATTGTGGCATTTTTTTTTATTATTTATTTAAGGCTAATACATTAGAAAGGAAGTTATTGATAGAAAAGCTTGCAATGTTCAGACAATTTTCTGAGAGATATCTCATTTATTGGTGATATCTGAATAAAGTGTTAGTCTAATGCAGCATCTCTAACTATTCAAGTTCATTTCAGCCAAAAACATCAAAGAAGTTCAAGCTTATAAAGCTTGGCAATTACTTGTCGGAATGTCAAGTTTTCCAATTCCATAGTTTTGTATGGGTGGTTGTCAACTCGGGACAGTTCCAGGTGGCCAAGATGTTAGGATTTGAGCCCTGTGATTACATTGATCAGGAGATATTCCTCAAGTATGTATGAGTACCACTAGCTTCATGAGAGGGATTTATTTTTTTTCATTTTCAAATACAAGTATCGAAAAAGGGACCTTCTACATTTTATTATATATTTTGGGGGATTTTGGAGTAAGTGTTTGATGAAATGTTATTATGACATGTAAACTACTAGCATGTAAGCAACAATTTTGTATTCTTTAGATCATCAAAGTTCTGTTGTCCTGCATGTCGGGAAGTGTTCACAGCCAAGGCATACATCATGTCTGAATGTGGTCACTATGTATGTCGGCCTTGTGTAAAGGGAGCCACGTTCTTTGTCAATGATGACAAATCTGAGAATATTACCTGCCCTGTCTCAGGCTGTGATAAGATCACAGAGACATCTCATGTTGATGGGGAAATCAGTTTGGTAGAAGATGTGGAAATCATGATGTTTGCTGGGAAGGTGCAAGAGTCCCTCTCCAAGAGCTCGGGTAAGAAACAAGTAACAAGTCAAGCAATTGAAAAGATGCAGAGAAAGATGGACGTCATCAATAAAAAGAGCAATATATATGAGGGTTTGTCTGAAATGGTGCACAGTCATCAAGATGGACTGGTAGCCTATGTGATTGATAAACAAGAGAAAGTCAAAGCAGCTGTTGACCAGTGGGCAGTGGACAACCTGGAGAAAATCAAGGCAAACAAATCCGAGGTATTTGCTTGCTTATGTCTGGTTTACAGTTACATACTTCTTGTTATTGATCATAATGTTTCATTAGTGAGTTGATTCTAGTGGATAATGAAGTCAGATTTTCATTTCCTTATCTCACATATTTACTAGAGAAATGTGGTCAATGCTCAATAAAGTGATGAAAAAGATATTTAATTTGCTATTTTCTGCATGTTTGTCAGTATCATTGTCAGTATCTTTTAAGTGTGAGTTGCTATAACTTTGAAGGGCCAGGGACTATAATCACATTAAGTAGAAACTGAAAGGATTAATAACCTTCATTATACGCACATTGCATGGTGTGTATTTCACTAGTGAATTACATGTCATTGTCATTGCAACCAATTTTTGCTACGCAACTCGTGCAATATTCACCTCAGGATTGTAACCTAACAGTGCACTAGCAGTCCGTCAGTGTCCATAATTAATCCTTCAACTATCAAATACATTATTCTAAATTTAAGTTTGAAACTGTTCTACCATATTATCCATGTAATATTCCCCAAATTCAAATAAATGAATAATATGTCACTTCTGAGATTGGGTGTGAACTCTCCCTTGTGGGCGAAAGGAGGTAGAAATAGCGCGACCACAACATGCGTTGACAATATATGCACTTCTGCTGGCCTATGCACCACTCGCCTCCTTTTGTTAATGCTTTCATGGTGGTAAACGTTTTAATCAGGCATTAACCAAAGTTCCTTTAGCCTGTCTAGCATAATCAGAGCATGTAAATTCCAAACTCTGTAGACATTTATCAACAACAACAAAAGTAGCCAGTCACTTTGCACCATGTTGTGTACTTCTTAGCTACGGAACTGGAAGGATATGTGCAGAATGCCTCACATCGGAAATAGTTTTTATCTACCTCTTATACAAGATAACACCCGATCTTGGAAGCAACATATTGAGTAAGCTAGATGTAACCTGTAGTGATTGCTGAATCATCTCCAGGTTGTAACCATGCTGCAGCAGACAAGACAGTGGGGTCACCTTACATCTGACCTAGTGGCCATGTTACAAGCTAACATTCCTTTGGCTGAGGACCTGCCATGGCCTAATATGGAGTTGTCGCCAGAGGCTGAGGTGTTCCTGGATAAACTGAAGAGAGGTCTACCAGCTGAGGATATAGTTTCTACATTTCCCTCCATGGATGCTCCTGCATCACATATTGTAACTGGTTTGCCACCCACTCCCTCTTATCCCACTCCTGCTCCAACTAGAGGTAGGTTATCATTGTTCATGCTTGAAGATAATGCAAGTTTCCCTGTTTTTAGAATATTGCCTTGAGGCCCCCCCAAAACAGATATGTTTACGATTTACAACCCTACCCAGAAAAACCTTAACCCATCTAAACACATTTTGATCTTGCGTAATATTTTTTGTGAATCTTTAGAAAAAAAACACCAATTAAACCAGGAGCTTCTTGTGACCAAACAAGGTCTAAGTTTTCCTAACTAGAAAATCCCTAAAAGAAATAGATCTTGCTTTTCAGTTCCTGGAACTGGGTTCCATGAAAAAAGGCCACTACCTAGTTTTCAGCTACTATTTTGTTTTTGTCATTGGAATATATTCATGAAGGTGAGAAAACAAATCAGAGAAGCAAACTCGCCCCTCCCCTACTAGGAAGATTCTTTTTTGTTAAATGACCCCTATGCATCAATAGGGTCTAGAATAGGCTCAACTCAACAATAAAAACTGATCAGTTAGTATGGGTGGTCATGCTTCTACTTTGTATAAGTGGGTGTTCTTTCTATGTATCAGGATAATTTATATATAGTCTGAAAATAAAATGTATTACTAACTGCTGCATTGATTTTAGTATGATTTTGATTAAGTCTGTAACAGCACTAAACAAATCTAAACTCTATGAATCTTAAAGTGCTTATTGCCGTTCTATTATGATGACATAACAAATAAGACTTGGTACATTAAGTTGTATGACCAATAACCAATGTGGTGCTGTGTTACATATCACATGCTCTTTGTGAGCAAACAAGGATTAACATGAGGCTAGCATGCTAAGCATAGACCAATAGTAATAGTACATGTGTATAACTAACTTGTGTCCATAATATTGAGCAATTATGGTGTATTGATATGACTTATCACATCACTTATCACATCACATGGGCCAGGTGCGATGTATGGACCGGAAATAAACAATCCCCATAGACTTAGCATTGTGTGCTATAAATATTGTATTGTATATTGTTTATTTCAGGAATCAGCTAGTATTAAACATTTATAATATACTAGCAAAGTACCCGTCCTCTGGACGGTCACCCTCTCTCCCCACACTTCCCCCTCTCCCTCTTTTCCCTCCCCCTTTTCTCTGACTTCCCAACCCCATCTCTGATTCCCCCCTCTCCCTCCCCTCTTCTTCATGCTCCCCCCCCCCCCACACACACACTTTCTTTCCCTCCCCTCTCTCCCTTACCCTACATCCTCTCCCTTCTATCTCTCCCCCCCCCCCTCTACAGTTACATTTTACCTCAATAATTGCGAAAATCCAAGTTTTAACTCCTAATTTCACCAATATTGAATAAATAAAGATATTTCTTTCCTTTATATTTCATTATGAGCAACACAAACCTCACTGTTTCTTAGCTTTCCATCACATTGAACCTTATTCCTGATCTAAACACCCATCCTTCAACTGTAATCATTTAGGAAATTTTCCTAAATTTGGCTGAAAAATGATGAATACCGGGTATATCTGAGTATATCTTGTATCTCATTGATTAAAAGTATCCGATCTGTTATGCTAAACTGTATTTTGAAGCTCATTTCTGTCTCATATGTGGGTTATTTGAGAGGATTGGTGAAGGTGAATTGTACATTTTCTGAAAATTTGACCTATATAATTGTAAAATATCAGATTCTAAAGCCTTGGCAAATTGAAGTAAATTCCACCTAGAATATTTATTCAGATTCTATACATGGGCCTATAACTGGAAATTTTGACCCAATTTTTTCAATTTTGGTTAGGTCCCCCTGGATGTAGGTTGTAGGAAATGACGTAGTATCTCACAGGGGGTTTCCCAGGCTATAAATAGAGTGTAGAGATTGCAATTTAAAAAAGGCTTCAAAATCACATTTCCACCCCAAATACCTTCACAAACCACAGACGACGACATCCAGAGAGGGGGGACAGACCTCTACAGATGAGTAAAGTGGTTTGTAAAATAACACATTCCAAGAACATTCTGGACAAAGAAAACCTTCTTTCTACCATTTCTTTTCTACCTCCTTTCCTAGAAATCGCTCTAGCCGTATATTATATGGATAATAGAACATAATGATATATACACCATTAAGAATTCTTCTGGGCAGCCATAGCTCTTCCAGAGGGCCCTTGATAATTGTAGTCATTCCATACATCACCCGATCAGAGGTTTAAAATTATGGTGGGCATAAGTGATTTTCTGGGTCCGATTGATAGATATCTGGTCTTCTGAATTAAGATTTTTTAAAATGGGGAAAGGACAGAGAATAATTATGTTTGCAATGCTAAGTCTTTGAGAGTTTTGGGCAACATGTCCACAATGCATTATCAAACTGCTGTAGCGGTGCGACTCAAAACATCGCAACCTTGGACTACTTACGCTCCCTATTGTGATCATTGCTACTACTTGAACAGCAATGTGTATGTTGGATTCTTTTGAATAAGTCATTTTGATTCCAGATATCAGTTGCAAAATAAAAGATTCACATATGATGATTTATGTTCAGTATCTACAACAAAATCTACCATTTACTTTCTTCAGCCAATCTCCTTTCTGAGTGGATGGTTCCAAATGAGAACACACAATATCTACCTAGAGTAGCAGGGAGTCCTACTGGACAGTTTCTGGTAACTTCAAGAAAAGGACTGTATCAAGTGGATTACAATGCTGCTACATCCCAGTGCACTGGTAGACTGATATTCCAAACAGTTCCTGGAACCGCAAATCAACGTCATCGTCAATATGATCCATATCATACCATAAGACTTGACACTGAAAGTCTTATTGACATAAGTGTGGGCCATGATGGGACCTGGATTCTCTCTCAAAGTGATGGTAGCTTGTGGCAGCAAGATGCTCTGCAGGGCACAAGTAAGACAAACATTCCAGGTGTAAACTGTCACACTGTAACTATACATAAATCTGGCATATATGTAAGTGATCAACATTCACAACACATCTTCTCCTTTGACAGAAACTTTGACAAACAGACACAATACACCATAAGTAATGTATCAAACTGCAAATATAAACATATTCAGGTGACACAGAGAGGAGATATCTTGGTAACCCTACCATACAGTAACACAGTGTGTATCCTAGACCCACGTACAGTGGAGCAGAGGTACATCCAGGATAAGGCACCTGGAGGCAACAGGCTCAATTATCCATGCGATGCTTGTAGTGTTAGTGATGGTCACTACATACTTGTAGCTGAATGTAGTGCTAGATGTGTAAGTGTGTTTGACTATGGAGGTCATTTCCTCCATGAGTTAGATGTTGGAATAGGTCATCCATATTCTATAAGTGTGCTAGAAAGACAGGGTAAGGATGCTATGTTGGCTGTAGGTATGGAAGGGGGCATTGTAAGGATATTTTCCTTAAAGTAAACAGTGATAATGGAATAAGGCAAGTGCTGGTAATAGAGAAGTAAGAATATTGATTGAATTGTCACATGAATAGGATGTAGTGAGTGTTGTGCATGTAACTGAAAATAATATAAGACCTTATACTAACTACCAGAGATTTGCACTGCATACATGGTAGGCCATCCATTTTCTTTGAAGAATATGTAACAGTCAATTTAAGAAGGCTAACACAAATATAACCCTTTGTAGTAAATAATGAATGCAATCTAATGAAATGCAGTTGAAACCCACTAATGTAACCACTGTTTGGACTGAACAACCTTTGGGCACATAGTGAGGTGGTCGCATTTGAGGCGCTCTCAGACTAGGTAGGGAGTGGGGTGGTTGGGGGAGGCGGGTATTGAAGGAGTATTTAAAGTGGTCTAAATGGAACTTTACAATGGTGTTTCCTTAATGAACTAATGCGATTTGGGTAATGTCTTTTGAAGCATCAATATGAAAGAAATATGCAAATTGCATGCCTACTTAATTATTTTGTTGTTTAACACTGACGTGTTATTTCTTATGTGCGGCCTGACTGTGCCAAGCTGAGCCCAGGTAGCATTGGCATTTTTTAAGTTGGTGATGGTAGGAGCAACTACAAAGTTGTAAGCTATAACAGAAGGGGAACAGATGGGGCTTGCTTGTATATTCTTGTGTTATTATACTTGGGTTTTCTATGCTTGTATAATCATATTAAATCATGTGTACTGGTCTGTTCATACACTATTGCCGTATGTGACCCTGCTAGGACTAGGCAGAATATAAAAGCTTGGTTTACCCAAGGGTAGGCAGAAATTTCCTGGCCAGATTCTGTACTAAGATCTATCAAAATACAAGCCTACAAGAAATGAGAGTTGAATTTATTCAAATAGTGCATATGTGCCATTCTATCTATACCTCATGAACCGTGTTATCAATTCGGTCTTATTCTTATGTTCAAAGATAACGCAATGAATCTATATATATTGTGTAAATATTGTGAGAATGCATGAAAACATGTTGCGTTTTCCTATCTCTGTATTTCCTCTTGAGTCATTGCAAATGAAAGTAAACAAAGACAATGTATAGATCCACTGCTTCGAAAAACAATAAATATTCAAGTTTGAAGAAAGTATGGTGAAGAGTTGATTTATTTGAGTCATAGTTAATAAACCACTATTAAATTACCAGTCAAAATATCTGACTACCAATGTTACAATAAAGGCCAGAATAAAGTAGTAAAATATAGAAGATGAACTCTGTGGTGATTTCCTCCATAGAACTACATAATATTGCCCGACCTAATCTCAATTATATTATTTTTTAGTAGATGATTCGGTGGATAGTCCCATAACTAGCTGTTCCACCAAAAGTGAGAACACTTTTTTTGAGAAGTGGTCAATATCACTTTCCGCCAAAAGTGATATAAGAACACTTATAGCTAATTGGCTGTTTCTACTTACTTAGTATTTGAGTTGTTTTAAAGACATTTGAAAGCTATCCATCCAAATTTGTCTACTACCAAGCCTGGTGAACACCTAATTCCACTATCTACCTACTATTATAAATATCTATTATCATCTGTATTATAACAACAACAAGGTAAGGAGCCTAGGACCAAAAATGTACCTGTCATTTATGGATGTTTCTTGTGAAATAAAAGGGACTCCATTGAATAATTAAATTATGAAGAAGGAGAAATGTTCTCTGAAACGTTGGTCATACAACAATAAAACAACTTAAGCAAAACTAACTTGCATCGTCTTTCTTACGGTTTTGGTGTTTATTTCATAAAATCAATTAAATTATTGTTTCCATAATCTGATAGATTAAAGAACCAACTTTTCAAGTATAGCCATAGATAAAGTAGCTGATTTATTTCATCTTGTATCATACACTTCAAGTTAAGGCCACCATTTCTAAGAGTGTATGAGTGATACTCACACCTGCCACTAGGGTAGGTTGGTTATGCTGCATCCCCCAAGGGGGCACTGGCAGCTAAACATCTTAAATGTCACATTCTCACAGTATGTCTAATCTACTGGATAGGTAGTTCCACTATCTATAAATATATTCTTCCTATTAAACACATCTTGAGGAATATGGATTATATGTTTCAGAGCTTGCCTTACCAGTTAAAACATCCTCTAGGCAGTTGATATTCTAATTCTCAGGCGGCTGAGACTTTACAGCTTGTTTTTGAAAAAAATATTAATTTTCATCATTCTCCTTCTTTTCTCAGATTCATTCACTCACATACACACCCTCAATCCCTTCATGGCAAAATTTTGTTGAAATTGTATTCCCAGCTAGCTGTACATACATCCCATTCAAGTGACTGTCACTTGAATGGGTTGTATGCACAGCTGTCCCTGTTCACGCGTACACAGTAGCCAGGTATAGGGTTGATGGTTCGGCTATAAATGTACTAAAAGGTATTTAATTAAATGCTTTTATTTGAATGAATTATCTAATATCCTTAGTTATCCTGTTATCCTGCAGCTTATAACCACAATAGAAACCTAATCCTAAACCAAAATTACTCATTGTTTCATCTATAGGACTGAATTGATCAATATTCTGAACCTGGGAATATATGAAGTTCTATCAGTTGAGAGAAAATGACTGCCAGAGGGCGATAATAAGTCAAAGAACTGCAGGAAAGCATTGTGGCAGGTCTCCAAACATAAATTTTGAGGACTTTTGTGAAGTGCTGAAGCAAGAAAACTCCTTCCAAAATGTTAGTCAAAATTTAATTACTTTTAGACGGAAAAGAATGGAAGAAAAAACTTGTACATGTGTAATCTTTAAGTTTTGATTGATGGTAACTGAGAATGCAGCTTTAATGATAACTGTGTCAGACGCCCCAAGGTAGCCACTTGTAGCATTAGTGCACAACAATGTAATGTGACCTGTATGTATGTATGCATGGGTTTGCCACATGTGAGATAAGAGTGTCAATACAGAGCCTGGTTTACACCACTCCACACCACTACTACCCTTCTCCAGGTGATTAGGCAGCTGTACTACTGGTATCTGCTCACATCTGCTCACCCTGGAGCTACTGGTAATGTACAGGAGCAAGGTTGAAGGTAGGCCACACTCTAAGAAATAAGAATTCAGGAAGCGTGCTGATTATTAAAAGTAAGTGATAATACAATACACATTAGGGTACTGTTATGTACACTAGTATACTTCCTAGATGTATGTAAGTATTGTAACTCTGCATTCTTGAATATTTTCTGTTTACCTGTGATATTAACACTATTTCAGGCAACAGTTGAAAAAATATAAAGAATTAAAAAATAAAAGACCTCCTGCAACTTCTACATCTTCTTTCTGACTCCTGTACCACCCTGGTACCTCATATAACTCCTCCATAACCTTCTCTATTCTACCTCTTCCTGAACCTCCTCTTGTACCTCCTCCCATACCTCCTCCTGTACATCCCCCCCTAGTACCTCCTCCTGTACCCCCCCCCCCTCTTCCAGTATCTCCTCCTATATCTCCTCCTGCACATCCTCCAGTACCTCCTCCTGCACCTCCTATACAGTAAACAACTATCTGAAGTAGGTAATATACAAGAATCCATAGTATGAATATCTAGCTTCCACCTGGCAATACTGACTCTAGATAACACCTGGATATTGTTCATATAACTAACTATTACTATAAACTAACTGGGACCTGTTGCATACAACATCATTATACTAGTATATCTAGGATAAGGGAAGAAGATTATCAGTAATTATTACAAGTGACTATGCCGAAAGTTTACATTGAGTTTACATGATGTTGTGTGAACTGTATTGAATATTCCTCCTCAACCTTATGAACTTTAAGAATAATTGAGTGTTAACATAAATATTTTAACCTGATGAAGGGCAAACCAGCCCAAAAGCTAGTGATAATATAAAACAACACAACTTATATTAGGGTTTTTTCCTACCTATGACGAAACCTATAACATTAACCAGGAACAATGATATACAAACTTACCTTGTTACCTTGTAACATGTATACATGTTCATTGTAATACATTATTTACAGATAAGTTTCAGTTTAGACACTATTGCAGGAGCTCAAGTGGTTTGGCAAATAATACACATTGAAACACATTTTGTTCTCATCATGTTATGGTCAGTATACCACCTCAGAACACCACATATATGTCCAATATGATCCACCTAGTATTGGATAAAAATGTTTGTAAAATATATCCGCACTCTCAGTTAACATGGGTCAAAATCTACTGATTAGCTCATTTTTGTTCTTTTCCAACCAATCTGAAAGACATGAATTTGCCCAAGATTTTGTCCAGAAGTAAATCCGCCCAGATGGTGTACGGTAACTGCTTGGCAGGTTAGTTTAGTAAGATTATTGTGCTCAGGGTCTCTAGCCTCCCCCCCCCCCCCGCCCTCCTCCCGCACAAAGCTGTTGATTCTTCTGCTGACAAGTGTTGGTCATGCTCTGCTGAGCCATGACCAACTGCACGGGTAGCAGTGGAAGGTGATCGGTCGTTATTCGGCACTGTTTGTGAGCCCCCTAGAAACGGTATGTAATGCGGTAACCACATTTTTTGTTTGTTTTTTCAATATGGCCTTATGAAACAATTCCATCCGTCCAAATTGTAGAATAGTATCACTGATATTGATAATAGCGAAGTTTTACGGGGAATATACATCGGAAAACACATATCCCCTCACCGGGCATAAGTATCTAGCGAGAGACCCGATTTATTGGGCATAGTTTGAAATGTTAAATATTCAAGCTACGCTATGTAAACATAGGCAGATTGAAGCCGGCCATCAAGGTGTTTTTGCTAGAGGACTTGACAACCATATTTATTTTGGTGAATTCTTGTATTTATTCTACACATATAACAGTAGCAGATTATTCATAACTTCAGTCATAACAATTTGGTAAGATTCTGTTGTTGTAATAACTGAGAATGCAATCTTAATATGCGTGAACCAATGTGTAAAGATGAACTCATATCATTTCAGAAGTTGGGATAAAGTATGATATCATGTTTTGTATATTGTAATATGTAATTCAATCATTTATAAGTCATTGGGGAGTCTTTATCTCTTTATGTTATAAGTAGCTAATATCCAGCATGGAGACGGCAGCCATATTCCCATCTTTCTATGCGAAAATGATGTCAGTCTAGCAAGGCAAACATCCATCTCTTGTAAGCTACTGTAATGCCATTCAGCAAAGTATGCTTTTTAAAAAAAATATTTCTTTTGTAATATCAGGCAATACTGAGAATATCATCATGATGAAATGTCTTTGTTCCTGAATAGACATGTTTTTCAAATCAAATCAAATTATTTGAGAGTGGTATGGTGTGCTCATCTACCAAATTAGTTTGTGTCTCACACTTCTTTTCAACAATACCCTTCTGTGAGACATATGGATTTAACACCAGAACTATAGTGGCAACCCCATGGATCTCTTTCTACATTTCCCAAATAGGACCAAGCAAGCTGCAAAGAGGTATGCTGGCACACTCATTAGACTATACTGCCCACATACTGACCACAGCTGCCCAGTAGTTAACCTGACCATTTTATATGTGCCATTATGGAAGCACCCCAGGATAGAGCGGGAAAGAGCAGGAAAGAATTTACATGATTGATTCTGGCATAACCATAATTCAGTTTTATCACCAGCAATTGTTGCAGCCCAGTGTTTTCCTTTAATAAACTGTAATCAAAATAGGCAATAGATCACAGCCAACAGTTCAAGACATTTCAATGAGAATAGATGAGAGATTATTTGGCCGGGATGTAGAGTTATCTGTAGAAAAGATATTGGAGATATTATTTACTTACATTTAATATTACTGGACCCATGAAGCTTTACTTTGAGGGCTAGTCAGCTGATACTTTATCTCTATTAGAATACATGTGTGTATTATCTCACACTAACGGCTGACAGACAGGTTGAAACATTACACAAAGGTATGGCTATATATATGGCTAATATATTCTATACAGTTTCATGCACCATTGGTAATTGACATATCTTAGATTTGAGTGACTTATGAATGGAAACAAAGAAATAATTCATTCTTTGTAGGATTCATTGCATTTATTCTTAGAAAACAACTGAATTATATGGGTAGAAGTAGCACTTTATTTCATTGATCTTGAGGGTTTACCGCCTTATATTATCTCTGAATACTTATCTCAGTGGTGGGTGTGGCAGATAAGTAGCAACTTTGTACAGAGGTGTGTGTGTGATTAATCTCATGACATCTTCTATACAATCAGATTCTCTGTTTTAAATAAGATACAAGGGAATTATTTATAAGATTTCATGTTAGTATTTAGTAACAAAAGAAAAGAAACAGGGTTAAAACTGATTCACCTGTTAAGAACAAAACCATACTAGTTCTCACTTATACTATTCTTTGCTGAAGTTTATATGGGCATAGTTTTTGTCCACTTTGAGGATTTGGGTGTGGTGTACATATCACACCCATCTATTGATAGGAATACAAAATCCTGATAAATAAATACAGTATCAAATTAGAAAGTTATTAAAACATAAAACACCTTAGTCTTGATGAAGTCTTCATAACATTCATCTATACTACAAACGTATACCATATAGATATTCCAGAATATTCCAGGTATTGATTGAAATAAAGAGAATCCTGCAAAGATGGCTGAGGCAATGTAAGTATCACCATTTGAACATTTTTCGAAATACTTAACTGTGAAACAGGAAATTGTGGAAAAGTTAATGAGCTTGATATTATATTTCATAATAATATGACATGTTGATTATTATTTGTATACAAACATTTACCAAAAGCCAGACTCATTAATCGGCATATATAACCTTATGTATGTGATGGTATTTACTACTGCTACCAGGAGTTTGAGATTGTGGGATGCAGAGTATGATGGTGGACAGAGGGATGTGAGCGATAATGATGCACTATTGGACAGTGTTAGTAAAGTTGCAGCCTTGTCTGAGCATCTAGATTTTACTGACTCTTTCTGGAACCTTCTGGAGCAGAGGAAGATACTGACCAAGAAACTCATGGCAAGTTTACAACAGGTAAAGTCCCTATAGACTTGGAAAAGAGGGAAACTAATCTCAGACAAATAAAATGGGGAAGTGACTAAGCAATAATTTAGATTGTCTATGTGAATGTATAGATAATCAACACCTCCCTGTTCTAAAAACGGCCCAGATACAGGGACACAGAAAGCTTCTAAAGAAGCTAGTAAACTGCATTAGTAATAGTTTCAATGAACAAATATGCAAAAAAGAGAGAAATGTTGTAAAACACTTTATCTATGCAAATGGACACTCTCTATATTTGAATTTCCATAAGACATTTGAAGTAACCAGTGTAGTGGCATTAGAAAGGAAGTAACTGATAGAAAAGCTTGCAATGTTCAGACAATTTTCTGAGAGATATCTCATTTATTGGTGATATCTGAATAAAGTGTTAGTCTAATGCAGCATCTCTAACTATTCAAGTTCATTTTAGCCAAAAACATCAAAGAAGTTCAAGCTTATAAAGCTTGGCAATTACTTGTCAGAATGTCAAGTTTTCCTATTCCATAGTTTTGTATGGGTGGTTGTTAACTCAGGACAGCACCAGGCGGCCAAGATGTTAGGATTTGAGCCCTGTGATTACATTGATCAGGAGATATTCCTCAAGTATGTATGAGTACCACTAGCTTCATGAGAGGGATTTATTTTTTTTCATTTTCAAATATAAGTATCGAAAAAGGGACCTTCTACATTTTATTATATATTTTGGGGGATTTTGGAGTAAGTGTTTGACGAAATGTTATTATGACATGTAAACTACTAGCATGTAAACAACAATTTTGTATTCTTTAGATCATCAAAGTTCTGTTGTCCTGCATGTCGGGAAGTGTTCACAGCCAAGGCATACATCATGTCTGAATGTGGTCACTATGTATGTCGGCCTTGTGTAAAGGGAGCCACGTTCTTTGTCAATGATGACAAATCTGAGAATATTACCTGCCCTGTCTCAGGCTGTGATAAGATCACAGAGACATCTCATGTTGATGGGGAAATCAGTTTGGTAGAAGATGTGGAATTCATGATGTTTGCTGGAAAGGTGCAAGAGTCCCTCTCCAAGAGCTCGGGTAAGAAACAAGTAACAACTCAAGCAATTGAAAAGATGCAGAGAAAGATGGACGTCATCAATAAGAAGAGCAATATATATGAGGGTTTGTCTGAAATGGTGCACAGTCATCAAGATGGACTGGTAGCCTATGTGATTGATAAACAAGAGAAAGTCAAAGCAGCTGTTGACCAGTGGGCAGTGGACAACCTGGAGAAAATCAAGGCAAACAAATCCGAGGTATTTGCTTGCTTATGTCTGGTTTACAGTTACATACTTCTTGTTATTGATCATAATGTTTCATTAGTGAGTTGATTCTAGTGGATAATGAAGTCAGATTTTCATTTCCTTATCTGACATATTTACTAGAGAAATGTGGTCAATGCTCAATAAAGTGATGAAAAAGATATTTAATTTGCTATTTTCTGCATGTTTGTCAGTATCATTGTCAGTATCTTTTAAGTGTGAGTTGCTATAACTTTGAAGGGCCAGGGACTATAATCACATTAAGTAGAAACTGAAAGGATTAATAACCTTCATTATACGCACATTGCATGGTGTGTATTTCACTAGTGAATTACATGTCATTGTCATAGCAACCAATTTTTGCTACGCAACTCGTGCAATATTCACCTCAGGATTGTAACCTAACAGTGCACTAGCAGTCCGTCAGTGTCCATAATTAATCCTTCAACTATCAAATACATTATTCTAAATTTAAGTTTGAAACTGTTCTACCATATTATCCATGTAATATTCCCCAAATTCATATAAATGAATAATATGTCACTTCTGAGATTGGGTGTGAACTCTCCCTTGTGGGTGACAGGAGGTAGAAATAGCGCGACCACAACATGCGTTGACAATATATGCACTTCTGCTGGCCTATGCACCACTCACCTCCTTTTGTTAATGCTTTCATGGTGGTAAACGTTTTAATCAGGCATTAACCAAAGTTCCTTTAGCCTGTCTAGCATAATCAGAGCATGTAAATTCCAAACTCTGTAGACATTTATCAACAACAACAAAAGTAGCCAGTCACTTTGCACCATGTTGTGTACTTCTTAGCTACGGAACCGGAAGGATATGTGCAGAATGCCTCACATCGGAAATAGTTTTTATCTACCTCTTATACAAGATAAAACCCGATCTTGGAAGCAACATATTGAGTAAGCTAGATGTAACCTGTAGTGATTGCTGAATCATCTCCAGGTTGTAACCAAGCTGCAGCAGACAAGACAGTGGGGTCACCTTACATCTGACCTACTGACCCTGTTACAAGCTAACATCCCTTTGGCTGAGGACCTGCCATGGCCTAATATCGAGTTGTTGCCAGAGGCTGAGTTGTTCCTGGATAAACTGAAGAGAGGTCTACCAGCTGAGGATATAGTGTCTACATTCCCCTCCATGGATGCTCCTGCATCACATATTGTAACTGGTTTGCCACCCACTCCCTCTTATCCCACTCCTGCTCCAACTAAAGGTAGGTAAAATTTCATCATTGATGCTTGAAGATAATGCAGTTTCCTTTGTTTTTAGAATATTGCCCTGAGGCCAAAAAAATC
Source organism: Sthenelais limicola (assembly GCA_942159475.1). Lineage (NCBI taxonomy): Eukaryota > Metazoa > Annelida > Polychaeta > Phyllodocida > Sigalionidae > Sthenelais > Sthenelais limicola. The sequence continues at coordinate 53,143,182 of OW804102.1, read as the reverse complement.
CCCATGTGCATAATATTGTGCAATCATGGTGTAATGGTATTGATATGACTTATTACACATCACATGGGTCAGCTGTGATGTATGGACCGGAAATAATCAATCCCCATAGACTTAACATTGTGGGCTTTAAATATTGTATTGTATATTGTTTATTTCAGGAATCAGCTGGTGTAAACATTTATAATATAATATAACATAGTCTATAACAATATGTTTGCCAATGACAATTTACACTGAAAAACAGGAGCAGCTCCCTTCTATGGCAGCCATAGCTCTTCCAGAGGGTCCTTGGTAATTATATTCATTCCATGCACTGCCACATCCAAGGTTTAAAATTATGGTGGGCATAAGTGATTATTGATGGATATCTGGTCTTCAAAATTAAGATTTGTTAAAATGATGAAAGGACAGAGAATAATTATGTCTGCAATGCTACGTCTATGAGAGTTTTGGGCATCATTTCCACAATGCATTATCAAACTGCTATTTATTTTCTTCAGCCAATTTCCTTGCTGAGTTGGAGGTTCCAGATGTACCTAGAGTAGCATGGAGTCCTACTGGACGGCTTCTGGTAACTTCAGGTAAAAAACTGTACCAAGTAGATTACAATGCTGCTACATCCCAGTGGACAGGTACACTGATATTCCAAATAGTTCCTGATAAAGCAAATCAAGGTCGTTTAGGAATTCATGGACTCAATTTGATCAACACTGAAAGCTGTATTGACATAAGTGTGGGCCATGATGGGACCTGGATTCTCTCTCAAAGTGATGGTAGCTTGGTGGAGCAAGATGCTCTGCAGGGCACAAGTAAGACAAACATTCCAGGTGTAAACTGTCACACTGTAACTATACATAAATCTGGCATATATGTAAGTGATCAACATTCACAACACATCTTCTCCTTTGACAGAAACTTTGACAAACAGACACAATACACCATAAGTAATGTATCAAACTGCAAATATAAACATATTCAGGTGACACAGAGAGGAGATATCTTGGTAACCCTACCATACAGTAACACAGTGTGTATCCTAGACCCACGTACAGGGGAGCAGAGGTACATCCAGGATAAGGCACCTGGAGGCAAGACGCTCAATTTTCCATGGGATGCTTGTAATGTTGGTGATGGTCACTACATACTTGTAGCTGAATATGCTGCTGGATGTGTGAGTGTGTTTGACTATGGAGGTCAATTCCTCCATGAGTTAGACGTTGGAACAGTTCTACCATTTTCTATAAGTGTCCTAGAAAGACCTGGTCAGGATGCCATGTTGGCTGTAGGTATGCGTGGAGGAATTGTAAGGATATTTTCCTTAAGGTAAATTATGTGACATTGTGATATGGCAAGTGCTGGCAATAGAGAAGGAGGCATGTTGCTTAAATGGTCACATGATTGTACATTTTCTTAAAACCTTTTTATTTGCATAAATCATGGAAAACATTAATGAATACACTCTAATTAGGAATTAATCTGAAGGCAGAGGGACTGCAGTATTAATGCATGGTCAAAATCATTGTCAATGTAAATGATTGCACATTGATCTTCATTGATTTTCTGAAACCCTTTTGGTTTAAGCACCCATTAATCTACCATTAGGTAGAACACAATGGAACTGGAACATATTCCATATTGCTTCTGAAGTTAACATCATTTAATACCAGCTGGAAATATAGCTTTAATTTGACTAACACTGAAACAATTCAAATTAGTGAATCACAAAATCCCATGCCGATCCCAAGGAGGGTAACAATGCAAATAGCATTGAGTGGTGTTACATTTCCCAAGGGGTGTCCTGTCCATGTAATAGGAACCTTCAGTGGTAACTTCTGTATTAAGGCGATCATAGAGAGACTTTAATACAGATCTTTGGTTTCACTTTGGTTATTGTAGTCAGCTGTTGTGGTATGCATTATGTTAGTTTGAGTGATGTGACAGGGATCTTACAGGGATTTACTGACATAACGTGAATTATTTTACTTTTTATCAGTGTAGAATTAAGAATTGTAACATATATTGATCTATATTGAATTGTTTTCTTATCAGGTACAGCCTGAATAGCTGAGAATAACATCGCATGAAATAAGACCTCTTATTTAACAAGTGTACTGTGAGTCTGAACTGAGAATTGGCATATTTCAAAATATTGAGGTGAATAATTAAAATATTATTGATAATAATATCGATTGTGATATTTTTTAGTTCTGTTTGAAGCATAAAAGTGACTAGTGATATACTTGACAACCAATAGAAACAAGGGAATAAGGCTAATGTAAATAAATTATACTCTTAAAAAGAACAACAGAAAGTAGCATGGGGCCAAAAATGTAACTGTAATTTATGTACACTTTTTCTGGAATAAAGGGAACTTTGGGTTCCATTGAATACTAATAATAACGTTGACTTGTTTATCTGATAGATTAAGGAACCAACTTTTCATTGATAAGCAATGTGACTAGAAATGAAGTATAGTTGTACATAAAGTAGCTGATATATTTCATCTCATATCATACACTTCAAGTTTAAGGCCACCAAATCTAAGAGTGTATGAGTGATACACACACCTGCCACTAGGGTAGGTTAGTTACACTGCGTCCCCCAAGGGGGCACTGGCAGCTGAGCATAAATATCATATTCTCACAGTATGTATACTCATAATTTATGTAGGTAATATACTGGATACGTAATTCTACTATCTTATAAATATATCCTTCTTATTAAACATATCTTGATAAGTATGGGTATTTTGGTTTCCGAACTTGTTTTTGAATACATCCTGACAGTAGTTGATATTCTAATTCCCAGGCTCTCCATATGTTTTGTTAACCTGGGAATTCCACTAATTAAGATTTAGATCCTAAAAGGTACAATTAATTGTCATCATTCTTCCAGATTTCGTCATAGATTCTGAGAGCCAAAGGTTGTTTATCAAACATATCACAATCACGATTATAATTGCTTTTGCATTTGCAAGGTAAGGCAACATTACTGACACCTAGTGCACTTTCACCACACTAAGTGTTTCACCCACTTGCATACACACCCTCAATCCCTTCAAGCCTAAGCCTTGTTAAAGTTGCATTCCCAGCCAAATCTACCAAAAATTGTTTTGTTGTTATAAATGTTCTTTTTTCCATTTCAAATGCAGTTACATGATCGAAAATAGGCTACAACTTTCGGTGACATCAGAATTCTTCCAAGAAGGCCCTGATAAAAATAAATGAACAATTTCAACATTTATCTGTTACCGTATTTATACAAAATACATGATTAATGCTCTTAACTCCAAACATCCTTTAATGCTTTCCTCTTATCAGGATTTCCAGGCGGTTCACTGGAATGAATAATTTGCGCAATGATCTCTCATGGAGAAGTATAGCCCTGATTCCTTTGATATTCTCTCATGGTGACTTTCAAATGAGTTGGGAATGAATAGACCACACAATAGAACATTTCATTTTTAGAAAAAAAAAAGTACTTTGTTGCTCTTATTTCGCCTTTTAATAAATGATAATGATTTGGAATGTAAGGCAATTGAGCATATGGAACTCTCGTGCCAATGTTTATGACAACTGTGTCAGATGCCCCCAAGGTAGCCACGTGTAGCATTAGTGCACAACAATGTAATGTGACCTGTATGTATGTATGTATGGGTTTGCCACATGTGAGATAAGAGTGTCAATACAGAGCCTGGTTTACACCACTCCACACCACTACTACCCTTCTCCAGGTGATTAGGCAGCTGTACTACTGGTATCTGCTCACATCTGCTCACCCTGGAGCTACTGGTAATGTACAGGAGCAAGGTTGAAGGTAAGACACACTCTAGGAAATGAAGGCTGTGAAAACAACCTAACTAAGACTATGCCTTAACATTTTAACTTTGTAATGTTTAGACAATACAAATGTTTTACAAAAATCCTACTTTTGTAGTCCATAACATTATTTATTATCCCAATGCAGTTTTTTGGACTTGTTTCTAACTTTAACTCTAACATATTGCAGGAAACGTAAATGATTCCCCTTATAGTCAAACTGATTTAAGTCAATGTTTAGTGGGGGGAAGCCCTTTAACAATCTAAGATTTCAAGATGGTCACTCGGTTATTAAGCTGGGTGCTATTTTTAAATTGAAAATTCAATGTATTATTTTTATTATAAAATCTGGCAGAATCCGTCAAATTGAATGAAATTAGTGTCAAATTATGTTCCTGATTGAGCAAAAGCTGATATTTATAGAAAACGTCAAGACGGCCGCCATTTTCAACATGGCCGCCATTTTCAAGATAGCCGCTGATGTTTAATGCTTGGAATAGCGGTCATTTTGGCTTAGAAGTGTGTACATTGTAGCTCTTCAGGGTATTTGATATATATCTAGAATATTCATAGATTACAACAACACAGTGGTGTAACAACATGACCTTGGGTAAAAACCAGCTCCTTGATGTAGAATTGCTCTGGTGAGTGGAAAGGATTTGTTGCTATATTGAATAAAGAAGATGTCGTAAAAACAAAAAAAAACACAAAAAAAACAGCTCTTACTGAGATTAACCCCACCTGTTTGAAAATTGATTAAAAAGATAGAAATTGAAGAGAAATCTGAACTTACCATTGATGAGGAACCTGTTGACGTAGCGGGGACAGACTTGCTGCCCCATGGTGCCGGCCCGCGTGTAGTTCCAGCACATGATACCGTCCCACACCGGCTCACAGTAACTCTCTCCTGCAACCAATGCACCACAACAATCAGCATTAATTGTAATATTAACAGTTTTACTGATTCATTGATTTGCACTTTTATTTTATCCAAATTTACAAATCTCCCCAGATAGCTTTCTCAACAACAAATGCAGCGAAACAGTAATTGTTAATTACAATATCCTAAGAGATACAGATTTTTTGATTTTTTTTCAGACCTTTTTTGTTTTCATGAATTTTATTGATATAATTTTCACAGCTAGTGTGTGCTATTTCTCATTCGTCAAGTTCAATGTTATATTATACTGATTATCTAAATATATACATCAAAATAGAATAATTTAGAATAGAGTATTTAGATGACAATAAGTATGGTCCTTGCTCGTTTTAATCTTATACAGTACCACAGGCGCCATCTGACGAATATAGTAATTTATTGATAGTTGCAAAATATGGATTTTGAGATATCACCATATTTGAAAAGAGGAGATCAAGCCGATTCCAATGATAGTAAACACTAGGACACCTAATATGTATTTCTATATTCTAATTTTGATATTTTTATTTTTGAAAAAGAAGTTTGCAATGTTTCTGGATGGGTAATTACCAGCAAAGTAACTAAATATACTCCATATGAAGGCCTTCAAAATGCAAGGATATATTGAATACAATGTCCCGAAAACTTGTTACATGGCTTTTCTATGTCTCTCTCTCCCTTCTTCTCTATTTCTATATACTGGGTATGATCATAAACTGCCTCCCTCTCAGCTCTCCCGCCCTTGATATAACCATATTAAATGTGTTGATAAGGGCGTAAAGCAACCAATCTCACTCACTCCTGGATTGATATCACTATAACTTATAAGTGCTAAACCCTCTAAAAATCAGAGCATTTCAATAAAGAGATCTTGTGGAAAAACACTTTGAAATATGTCAATTTCCAACTTGTGACTTATTGTACTGGAACACATCACATATTTTGTCCAAAATAGGTTTATCAAGCCATGACTTACCCACAAATGTAGGCGGGTTGGTGGAGGCCTGCTCAATCATTCTGAGACAGGTTAGGTTGGCGGTCACCAGGTGGCGTATCTGGTCCTCCCGGTTAAGCTGGACAACACCACCCTATCAATAGAAGAAGATATTTAGAATAGAATAGAATAGAATAGAATAGAATAGAATAGAAGAATATAATTGTACATGAATAAAGATAAATGTGACAAGTTAATATTACACCTCTGGATTTTAGTGTCCAAAGTTATTATATTATTATAAGATTTTATTTCCATTTCACATATACAACCGTTGTCATATATATTAAGTGCATGAAGATAAAGAAAAGAATGTAAAAAAGGAATATTGTCTGTGAATTAATTTTAAAAATCATATATGGACTTTTTTTTTAAAAAAATAGGTTCGCGAGAACCCTTAAGAGACACAGAATAATTAGTACTCTCAGCTTGGGTGGTGCATAATATGGAGCATATGGGTTAGATCCTAAGAAAAATTACAATTGGCAGATAATACAATTCTGCTAAATTAGACTGATTAGTGGTCAATACTAGTTGTATCTGAGTATACTATATATATTTGTCTATATTGGACTGTATTTCAAACCTCAATTCTATCTTAAATTTGGATTATTTGAGAGGATTGATGAAGGTGAATCGTATATTTCCTGGCGACTTCACCCATGCAAATTCCTTTCCTAAATGTTCCTTACCACCTACCTAGCAAGGAAGAACTAAGTATTGCTTACACAATGGGCACTAGTTGTAAGGATTTATTGCTTTTTAAATTCACAATTATATCATATCGTTCCTTTCCATGATGTAAAATCATCACCACTCCCTTTCTAATTATCCTAGATATAGTAATTAAACCATAAAATAATTAAGGTCATCCTGCACAATTCAATTATTGCTTGTGAGCCCATTATTTTGATATGTAAATGACCTCTATTGATTGTAATATTCACCTTCGCCAATCCTCTCAAATAACCCAAATTTAAGACAAGAATTAGGTTCAAAATACAGTTCAACACAACCAAACACATTGTTTGAATCAAGGCAATATCTAATATACTCATATATACCTAGTATTGACGATTTGTCGGTCTAATTTAGCAGAATGTACTAAATGTGTTGATCTGCCAATTATACATCTTCTGAAAATCTGACCCATTTAAGAACTAATTTAGGAACGACATTTCCGTGTGTTTAGCTGAGAATCCAGCTTTAAAACTTCCCCTAAAATCTTCCACCAGCGCCACCTATCGGACTGCGCATGCGTATATAACCAGCAGCTACTTCCGGTTCCGCTATACATGGGGTAGTGTGTGTTTATTCAGTACTCGAGCGGTGACAAGGAGTTTTTTGTTTTAATGCACTTCTTTTGTCTCCTTGATCCCCTCCCCCCGCAATCCCCCCTCCCCCTTCCACCCACCCTCCCCCATCCGTTCACCCTCCCCCTTCCACCCACCCTCCCCTGGCCAGACCTGACTATGTAAACACATGATTGTTCTTCTCTCACGTATAGCCCTGGGAAAGGATTTATATTATAGTTTAGAGACAAAGTTTACAACCTCTCTAGCCTATATATAATGGGTGAAGTCGTCAGAAAATGTACAATTCGCCTTCACGAATCCTCTCGGATATCTTCATATTTAATATTGTTGGTAAGACCAGAAACGATGTTCAAAATATAGTGTAGAATTTGGTGAATAATTCTGGTTTATTAATTAGACCCTGGGTCTCGGCAAAAGTTCATAATATTAAAAGGCCAGGTCGCAAGAAAATGTACAATCAGCAACTTTACACATTTAGATAAACCTGCTAAAGCCTGCTAGGTACAGCTATGTATTGTGTTGATTAAGAATATCTGTTTGGGTATGGTCAACTGTTCTTGATTCGATTGACTCTTGGATTGGCGAAGACTTTGGATTATTTGAAAGGATTGGCGAAGACGAATTGTACATATTCTGACGATGTAACAAATAACCAAACAGGTTATCGAAATCAACACCACACCAGATATACTCAGGTATTTATCATGTTTCCGACTAATCTAGCACAATTTACTAAATATATTTAACTTTAATTTATTATATTTAACTATTTATGTGTAATTATTAACGACTTTTTGCATTTACTCATGGCAACGTACGAAAAGCACTATTGTATGGTGATGCGTCTTGCTTTAATTAATTATTTAATTAATTCTTAATTAAATGTGTATGGCCAATACAAATATTTTTGAAAAAAAAAGGTATAGAGCGGCGGATTGTACATTTTCTGACAACCTGGCCCTCATGCTTCTTCCGCATTTTCCTTTTGGAGCATATTGTGTGACAATTTAACACTCGTCTTGAGAAAGAGAAATGACATAAATATAAGTGTCCAGTTTACAGTTAAGGGCCTATGCCACTAAGCCGATTCTCATGCGATTCTCACAGAATTTAGTGCAAAAGAGTCCTCTGCGATGCAAGATGGCATGAGAATGTATAGCCGGGGAATTTATTGTCAAGTGCCTCAGAATAAGTAGAGAAGTTAATAAGGCTCAGCCTAGACATAGACCCAGCTATATTATTATTATTATTATTGTTATTATTATTACAAGTTTGAACCGCACTAACTGTATATAATAATGAAAATGACAAGAAAAAACAGTGCATAGTCCATATTTTTTTTTAAAGATTTTTAAGGGCTGCTGTATTGAAACCTTTTACCGACAACCCTTATTTCTTATTAATATTCAACACAGGTTCATTATAAAAAAACTTCCACAGTGAAAGTAGTTAGATCTAGGGTTGTCTTTTCTTTAAAAAAAAAAGATTCTATTTAACTGTGCATACCCAGTCCCCTCTTTGTTCTTTTTCATGAATTGCCCTAGTAGGCCTATGGCCTACAATTTCTCACTCTTAAACTGACATTGCAGCTATACGAAAAACTCATTGGTAAAATCGCCAAACTTCCCTCATTAATTCTTTTGTTACCGGTAATAATTAACATAAGATAATTCAATGCTTAAGGATAATTAAGGACTCGATTTTAAATCGATTTAACATTGTGTCCATCTGTCTTGTGTGGGGCCCCTCGATCCTATAATTCCATTGCTCTATGGCGGGAATATACGGAAGTGCTGAGGCTCGAAGCTAATTTACATACTGGAACGGAAATGATTTCTCTGCTGGTCGTGCGTGAAGCTTTAGGCGAAGTAGGCGGACCATTGGCAGGCCAGAAAGGCTAATAATACGAATTCAGGAACATATTTTATATCAAATTAAAGCTTGTGCGATTTCCTGTCGGTGGTCATTGCTACGAAAAGTCTTGAAAATCGAGCAAGCCGGCTGATTACGAGTGCCGTGAAATCTGGGATGCGAAAGTAGGCTGACAGCTGTGTGGGAGGAAACCAACTACTTGAATAGCCTTAGATTTGAGGTCACACCGAAGTGAAAAAATGGCTTTCATCTTATTTAAATTGTTTGTCATTTGATTATTCTTCATCAACGACCAAGCATAGAGCATGGTCTGGTTGTGTTAAAGCTTTTTCAGCAAATGGAACGTTGAGTGACAACTCATTTATTGCAACAGAGATAGATAGGCCTACATGGCGGGAAAAATGAGAATCCGAAAGTAGTGCACATACCCTTACATGAGTGTTGTTCGGACAGAAAGTAGTTCTCTGTTTGAAGCGTAATTAAGCAATAAAAACCTGTTTGATTATTGATAAATGTACATTTGCATTGGTCCTAACATAACAAACATTGACTTCCTCCAAATTAATATCATATTAATCCACTTCATCATGAAAAACGCCGTTATTAATATTTTTATGACGATTATATATACAGTTAGTAAATTACTAACTAGCTGCCTCCGTTTATCACCGGGTAAACATCCCCCACTCCCTTCCCCACCCTCCCCTGCATGTTCAAAACTTTCCAGAGGTGACACAGAGACTCCTTTCCTTCTCTGCCTCTTCCTAGCACTATTTAACAGTGGATTAAGTAGTCCACACTCAAATATGAGTCCACTCCTTTATAGGAAGAAGAACTTGAACAAATTAATATTTGTATGGGCGAGAGTAGTGTGGTAATTTGCACCAGTTCAACGCATGTGGTATGACATTGCCATTCCCTCTTCCTCCTGCCAGTACACAGCGATATTCTTATACATAGCAACATGGGAGTAAATATAGAACCTAAATTCAAATGTGGTACTCAGGACACTAATGCACTGTCCTGATGTTTGTTTTTCCGCGTAACCCACTCGCCTTAGGGCTTATGGGCCACGAAAAAAACAAATATCTTGGACAGTGCAATAGTGTCCCTCGTACCATATCCTCATTATGTTCTATCTATGTACTGCCTCACACACTCACACACGTTTCTCTCTCCCTGACTGTCTTTCACCTTCTCTCCTTTTCTCCTGTATCCCTCCACAAAATGCACACTTCCTTTTGGTCCAGTGTACATGTGTTACATAACACAGCTCCTACACTTGGTCCTCCCTGACTCACTCCCAGTATAACACAAGGTACCTAATTTCCTAAATCTATAGAAAACATGCCATGTTCAGCATGGAATATCTATCAATGATCTAATATCAATATCCATATGTTTTACAAGTTTCCATAACACTAGTCCCCATCTTTCCCATCATGCCTTTGGTGTTCATAAATCATTTATACCAGCTTTGATATTAGTGAAAACATTCTTGCAATTTTCTATAAAAATGTTGCCAAATATTTGTATGTCGGCTTTTATCCAAATCCATCCCAGGATGCACTGTCACAGACATGCACAGTGGCACATGCAAATCCCTTATTACATCATCTTTGCATCGTCACCTTTTTGTTGACAGTGGCCGGACCGCTTAAAGCTGCACTCAGTCAAGAATCAACATTTTCTACGCTTTGTTCCATATGTGATCCATTTTAGGTAAATGAGTCATAAGTCGCAAAATATGGATTTTGAGATATCACCATATTTGAAATGATGAGATCAAGCTGATTCCAATAATACTAAACACTAGGACACCTGATAAGTATTTCTATATTTTAAGTTTGATATTTTTATTTTTGAAAAAAAAAGCTTTTAATGTTTCTAGATGGGTAATTACCAGTAAAGTTACTAAATATACCCCATATGAAGGCTTTCAAAATGCAAAGATATATTTGATACAATGTCCTGAAATTTGTTACATGGACTTATATGACCATAACTGCTAAAACCTCCAAAGATCAGACCATTCTTACTAAGAAAACTTGTAAATAAATTACTTTGAAAGATATCAATTTTGCGACTTGTGACTCATCTTCCTGGAACACATCACATATATCATACAATTGCGACTTAATTATTGTTTTTATACACTTCACCCCCTAATGCCAATGTCGTTGGTGAGTGAATGGTTTGTATATGAGCATAAAAACAAACCAAAAAGAGAGCAAAATGGGCATTTATCACACAGATGGCAAGGCTATCGTGGGAACCGCAAATATGGGAGGTGGATACGATAAGGCTGAGTAATCGTGTTGACTTTAACATTATTTCCCCCATCATTGTTTAATAAAGGACCCGTTGATGGATAGTCTTAAACATCTTTCATCAAACTTAGGTTCCCAGTGTGACAATGTGTGCATTCTGGCCATCTATAGGGCGGTTTTATGGGAAGCCGTTGGTACATGGGTCAGATTTTCAATTTGTGTTTCAAGTGTTTCATATTCATAACTTTGGATATCAAGAATTGTATTTTAATTTTAGACATCAGGAATTGATCCTAAATTAAGTGTGGATATCTGAAAAAGCAATTCAGATATCTACAATTCAGGAATAAATATGCAAACGGTTTTCCATACAGTTTCACGAGTCGCCATTTGCATAATTGAAGAAGCATTTGGGTCAGAATGTCAGAAAATGTACAATTGGCAGCTGTACACATTAGTAAATTCTTCTTAATTCTGCTAAAATATTATGAATACCGGGTATATCTGGGTATATTTGGGACTGTGTTGTTTTAAAGTATCAGCTGTTAGGTTAAACTGCATTTCGAAGCTCATTTCTGTCTTAAATGTGGGGTATTTGAGAGGATTGGTGAAGACCATTTTGTACATTTTCTGAAGATCTGACCCATTTAGACGAGCAGGTCATGACACATTCCTTACTCAAAATAATTAGGAGAAACACCAGATTACATGACGTCAGTCTTAACTGTTTATTGTATAAATAAGGAACTGCTTGGAAAACACTCGCAGTTGAGATCAGTTTAATTGCAGACAAAAGCACCTTTAATAATCACCTAAGAAACTTGCTAACGTTAGCTAATCAATGAAATAGAAATGGCAATATTACCAGCTTTGCTTTCAATCGCAGAATCTTATTTTTTGTTACACCGATTTAGTTTCTTCCTTATTACCAATTTGTTTGCTATCTCTCTACCCCCCCCCCCCCCCCCCCCGACACACTCCCTCCTCAACTCACTCCCACCCCTTATACTATGACTGAATGGATTATTCACAACAAGCGGGAAGAATACGCCTTTTTAGTTTCACGGATGCTGTACACATTGATTCAAGAAACGGTAAGAAAAGGCATGGCCGCCAATATTAGCACGTCTGTGGTTGGTCAATATCATCTTCATTGAAGACGTCAGACCAATCAGAGACAAGATTGTAAATTGAGCTATTGAATCACTCGAGTAGTTTAAAACTCTCATTCAGTTCTATCTAATTAGTCTTGATTGTGGGTTATTTCATAAGATTGGTGAAGGTGAATAATATTGTACATTTTCTGGCGATTTCACCCATGAGGCCACTTGTGAGTCAGATTTTCGGAACATGAACAGTTGGCAGCTCTACACATTTAGGGAATTTTGCTAAATTAGGCTGAAAAATGATGAGTACCGGGTATATCTGGGTATATTTGATATCGTGTTGATTTAAGATATCTGTTTTGCTATGTTAAACTGCATTTTGAAGCTCATTTCTGTCTTAAATGTGGGTTATTTGAGAGGATTGGTGGAAGTGAGTTGTACATTTTCTAAAACTCTGACACTTGTAACGCTCAATGGACGGCAGCCTATCACTACACCAGTGAATCAGTTCACTCCAGGCATCAAAGCACCAGGAATTTACAAACATAACTCCAAGGTTGTCTGTACTTTCCCTTCTCACTGTTAGAACAAATGGTTTAAAACACATTGGACACGTTGCACTATAAGTGATTGCATGGTAAACCACTCTTATTTTGGTCAGGTTTTACCAAAATGCACAATCTATATTTCTGTGCATCTTTCAATTTTTGCTAGATTAGAGTGAAACATTATGAATAATGTGTATATCTGAGTATAGTCTGTATTGTATTCATCCAATGAATCTGTCTGGTTATGTTGAACTGCTTTTTGAACCTCATTCTTGTCTGAAATATGGGTTATTGAGAGGATTGGTGAATGTCGATTGTACATTTTCGGAAAGTCTGACCCATTAATATTTGTATTTAAAGGGTTTTATTTATCAATCTTGACTTCTTGTGGGAAGGCATTTCTCCAGCAGCTTGGGAGGTTTGTAGCAGTAAACAATACCATTTCTGTCTCTTTTTTTCTCTCTGTCTCTCTCCCTTCTTCTTTATCTCTATTTCCTGGGTAAGACCATAAACTGCCTTTCTGTCTGTTTTTCTCTGTCTCTCTCCCTTCTTCTCTATCTCTATTTCCTGGGTATGATCATAAACTGCCTCCCTCTCAGCTCTCCCGCCCTTGATATAACCATATTAAATGTGTTGATAGTCTACTGTTGATAAGGGCGTAAAGCAACCAATCTCACTCACTCACTCACTTACTCACTCACTCAATAACTGGAAGTGGCTTACTGTTATGGGATAGTTTTGAACTTCTATTACAGTGCTGTTATAAAATATCGGCGTACAGTACATATTTTGAGTGCGTGTTTCACTCTCAATAATGAATTTGAATTAATATGTTTAACCTGTGATTTTCCTTCTACTTTTATCAATCAGTCAATGAAGTCTTCATCAGTCCAGATAGAGTCACTTTTTGCCTTAATTTTAAACAAACTCTTAGAGGCCTCGTAACTGGGTCAGATTTTCAGAAAATATACAATTCAACTTTGCCAATCTTCTCAAAAAAACTAAATTTCAGACGAAAATAAAGTTCAAAATACAGTTCAACCTAGCCAAACAGATTGCTAGAATCAATGCAATGCTGAATATACTCGAATTTACCTAGTATTGACCAAATTGCAGCCTAATTTAGCAGAATTTACTAAATGTGTACAACTGCCAACTGTACATTTTCTGAAAATCTGACCCAACTACTTATAATTGGGACGTGGATTGCAGTATAGGCAGGGGTCAACTAGAGCCCATGTGCTTATGGTGGCGAATATGCGATCTGATATTTATTGTGATATAATAATATATCAATTATTATAAAGAACCTATGTTGCACATATAGTTTATGGCAGGATAATTAAACAACGGTGATTTCTCTCTGATTATGTTGATGTCCCTGTTAATCAGTTAACATCCCCATAAAAAACCAGCTGGGCCATGGTCTTGACTCGCTTCTCTCAACCCAATCTGAGGGAAAGTTCCTCCTGTCTTGGCTTCAATCCTCTCCCCTCCAACCCAGGGCATATCAGGAAGTCAAAGGTTAATGACACTTAAATGACCAAAGCATCTGGCCTCCCCTCCCCGTCCACCCCCCCCCCCTTCCCCCTTCTCTCTTAAGGAATCCAGTGCCAGACTATATGGGTCAGATTTTCAGAAAATGTACAATTGGCAGCTCTACACATTTAGGAAGTTCTGCTAAATCAGGCTGAAAAATGATGAATATCGGGTATATCTGAGTATATTGTATCGCATTGATTTAGAGTATCAGCTCTGTTATGTTAAACTGCATTTTGAAGCTCATTCTGGTCTTAAATGTGGGTTATTTGAGAGGATTGGTGAAGGTGAATTGTACATTTTCTGAAAATCTGACCCACATCAAGACTCTCCTCTGACCAGCTCCACGTGTTATTACACTTCCATTGAGAATGTACTGCAGAATTAAGCAGCAACGACCATAGAGGGTAAAAACGTGTCAGTGGAGTCAAGCCTTACATATGTGGGTCAGATTTTCAGAAAATGTACAATTCACCGTCACCAATCTTCTCAAATAACTCACATTTCAGACGAAAATAAAGCTCAAAACTCAGTTCAACCTAACCAAACAGATTGCTAGAATCAATGCAATGCCGAATATACTCGAATTTACCTAGTATTGGCCAAATTGCAGCCTAATTTAGCAGAATCTACTAAATGTGTACAGCTGACAATTGTACATTTTCTGAAAATCTGACCCATGTTCATTTCCTCAGACTAGACTGAGACACCACTGAGGGACGCCTTACATGTCTCAAATGCATGAGTTTATATAAATGCACCAACGCTCGTATCACGAAACCCTCGTAATCGTTAACTTACGATGGAGCTAAGAGGCCTTTAAGGCATGATATTTTCTTGTGGATCAGAATTTCAGAAAATGTAAAATTGGCAGCTGTACACATTTAGTAAATTCAGCTAAATTAGGCTGCAATTTGGTCAATTCTAGGTAAACTCGAGTTTATTTGGCATTGCATTGAATCTAGCAATCTATTTGGTTAGGTTAAACTATATTTTGAACTCTATTTTCGTCTGAAATTTGCGTTATTTGAGAGGATTGGTAAAGATGAATTGTACATTTTCTGGCTACTTGACCCATGTAGGCCCATATTGCAACAGACCCTTCCAGCTGGGCCAATATCCATCTCAGACTATCAGAGGATAACACAGATGTTATTCTGATGACCAAACCATGCATTGTATAATGTTCTTTGGACGGTTTACTTTGGGCTCGTTTTCCCAGTTCTGTGGTAGCAACCATTTTCCTTGAATTCCACTGGGAATGAGGTAGTGGAATGGTACACCTCAGATACCAATAGCTAGGGAGTTGTATGTCTCATTGCGCATGTCTACTGCAATGCATGCTGGGATAGATTCTGTTCAGATCTGACATATATGGCAACATTTTTATCGAAAATTGCAAGAATGCTTTCACAAATATCATATATATAGGTATAAATGATCTATTAAAACCAAATGCATGATGGGAAATATAGGGACTTGTGTCATGGAAACATGTATAACACATAGATATTGACATTAGAGCATGTATACATATTCCATGCTGAACATGGAATGTTTGCTATAGATTTTACACCATACCGTTAGTCCCATAATTCAATGCGAATCAAGATTCAAAATGGCGGCTATGCAACTCCCCTATTGAGAGGCACCACATGACATTAAATTTAGGTGAGTGAGTGAGACTGGTTGCTTTACACCCTTATCAACACATTTAATATGGTTATATCAAGGGCGGGAGAGCTGAGAGGAATGAGTGAGTGAGATTGGTTGCTTTACGCCCTTATCAACACATTTAATATGGTTATATCAAGGGCGGGAGAGCTGAGAGGGAGGCACTTTATGATCATACCCAGGAAATAGAGAGAGAAGAAGGGAGAGAGAGACAGAGAAAAGAGACAGAAAAGCACTTACCCAGGACCATCACATGACATTTTATAAAGCCACTATTTCTAACAGTGTAGGACTAAAGGTCTGGTATGTATCCCTCAACATGTGTATGTATCATGTATGGGTCTATAGGCCATAGATTATGTAATCACAATCACAACCTGTCACTCCACTTAAAGCTAATATAATCACACATTGCGAGGGACCGCCCCTTATTAGGAAGTGGGTCAGTTTTCAGAAAATGTACAATTCGCCTTTACCTATCCTCTCAAATTACCCACATTCATCCCATTTATGTATGATTATTTGATTACTGAATAAAAATTCTTATATATAATATTTAAGACAAGAATAAGCTTCAAAATGCAGTTTAACATAACAGAACTGATACCTCTGAACTGATAAACTGATAAATCGATGTGATACCAAATATACTCAGATATACCCGGTAATCATCATTTTTCAGCCTAATTTAGCAGAACTTCCTAAATGTGAAGAGCTGCCGATTGTACATTTTCTGGCAATCTGACCCAAGTAGCTACCTCACATCTGGGTCAGATCTTATTAGGAAACTCAACAATCACCAGATTATAACGTTACTAAGTGGAATATGTGTAAGATGCACGGCGGTTTCACATCTTGTATGTCACTACTATAGGGGTCAGATTTTCAGAAAATATACAATTGGCAGCTGTACACATTTAGTAAATTCTGCTACATTAGGCTGCAACTTGGTAAATAATAGGTAAATTCGAGTATATTTGGCGTTGCATTGATTCTAGCAATCTGTTTGGTTAGGTTGAACTGTATTTTGAAGTTCATTTTCGTCTGAAATTTAGGTTATTTAGGACGATTGGGGAAGTTGAATTGTACACTTTCTGAAAATCTTACCCATAGGTATCACCACATCATCTTTTATTCTCACTGATAAATACCAAAAATATTTTGATATAGGTTGATATTGTCTCAAAGGTTAGCCCGATGGAAGAGTAGTCTGATATTGATGTTATTATTTGCTAATTTGATCTTGTAGATATCTGGTAGTTTCTTTTATTTTCCATATAACTTATAGTTATAAGCTGAGAATAGTAATTAATGTAAATTGTAAGCTTACTGAAATAAAAGATAAACAAACACACATAATCACACACATTGACCTATGTGACCAGTGACCGCCCCTTATTACGGGCTCACCTCACATCTGGGTCAGATCATCAGAAAATGTACAATTCGCCGTCACCAATTTTCTCAAATAACCCAAATTCAAGACGGAAATGAGGTTCAAAACACAGTTCACCATAGCCAGAATGATATTCATAACCAACACAATACCAAATATACGTAGATATGCCTAGTATTTATGCCTTTTCAGTCTAATTTAGCAGAATTCACTAATGTGTAAAGTTGCCAATTGTACATTTCCTGATGATCTGACCCATCTACAAATCCCACTGCAGTGATTTAATCCATGTGGATTCTTCAATGAATGAGTGGAATTGTTCTGGATGAAAATGAAACAAAAGAGGCTATTAAAAGTCTTAGTCACTGCCTAGAATGATTCTGGGTCTAATAAAGGATTAATGACCGACATTACGGGGCTGTTGGTGCAATGTTTGGTGCATAATCCCGAGGCTATTCTAAGGGATTACCAAGAGGCCCCACATGGAGGTTATGGAGGCCTTGTAAGTCGTTTGGCTATATGGCAATCTAAAGCAGAGACTAAAAGGATTAATAGCCCCTAGGTCTGCACTGTTTGCTGCATAGGCCCAAGGCCATTTAACGCTGTGATCGGTAATTATAGATGGATTTTCAGCTATTACTACCGCACTGGTTTTTAACGAATTTTCTCATATCATTAGGCTACAGCATAGGCTACAGCATTGGAAAATCATATCACCCTCTGGGAGATATTTACATATCACCCTCCGGCGAAATTTTATGGTATTTAAATAATTATTTTCGCTGAAAATAGACTCGTTATATATTGTAAGTAATGATATAATAATAAGTATAATGACAAGCAGCTGTGGAATTGCAAATTTATTGCGTATTTAAATAGAAAAGTAGACCCGAAAATGAGTGAGGTAGACAGGAAGTGAGAAAGTTAACAACAGAGCAATAAACAGAGCTTGTTGTCTGACTCAAATTTGCATAGAATTTTCACTATTTTTTCACCAAAAATATCGGGAGAGGTAAAATAAATACAAAATTGACTGATGGCAGTGAAAGAGGCTATGCAATTTCGTCGTGTTTAGTTATGTATACGCCCAGATGGCAGGAAGTCATGAATAAAAGCTTAAAAAAAAAAAAAAAAAAAAAAAAAAGTAGAAACTCTTTAAATTGAAGACCTGCATGTTGGGGTAAAACTATCCTAGTTGAAGCACTCCATGTAAGGTTAACAGGAGGATAAAAACACCAGGCCCCAATAATTGTCACCAGAGAAAGTAGAATGAGATCATATGGTTTCATCATTCAACAAATAGTGATCCAGGGGAGGGAATCCTCCCTTCTCATTCTGGGGCACCCTATTTGTCTCCCTCCCCGTTTAATACCGGTTTTGGCTGGTTTCTTTGTTTTTTCCCCCTTTTTGAAACAATTCACCCCTGGCTATATCTGCAGCTCGTAACAGCACAGTTATACCTGAATGGTTGGGGCTGGACTTGGGCATGGTCTGGGTATTGTCTGCACATTTATTTGATACTTGGGGTTCATTAACACCACAATTGAATTGATCCATGATCCAGTCTTTTCAAATCTAGTTAAAATAAATAGGTAATACTTATGTTTCAGAAACAGTATTAATAAATTTGGCCAAAATATAGGGGCTTTTATTAGTAGCCCAAGTTAGAGATATGGGTCAGATTTTCAGAAAATGTACAATTCGCCTTCACCAATCCTCTCCAATAACCGACATTTAAGACAAAAAGAAGCTCCTAAATGCAGTTTAACATAACAGAACTGATACTTTAAATCAATGTCATACCAAATGTACTCGGATATACAGCCTAATTTAGCAGAATTTCCTAAATGTGTACAACTGTCAATTGTACATTTTGTGAAAATCTGACCCATATAACTGTGAATTTTGAAGAACAAAAACTCCTAGACAGCGTACATGTATGCACTATTATCTGGATGGACCCATTATCAGAGACTGTAGTGCATGTAGATAAGATATGCCTAGCACTGGGAGATAACACCTTTGTCTGTTATCATTGCATAATATTTTCCTGTACAAATAGTCACTCTACTAGATTGTACTGGAGTTGGTCTTATAAAAATCTTGACCTTATATGTATACAAGGGACATTCATACACCAAACTCACTCAATAATGCTTGGAGCATTTCTATCCTTAACTCATACAATAATGGACGGAACAATGGCTACACATAAGAACAGGTATGCTTTTCCACCAATGTTTTTAGGTTTTTAGGACAAGTTATTAATTCTGCTCATAAAAATACACTCTATTCATTTGTTTTCCTAGTACTACCCCACTGCTAAATTTATACAATCTGCTAAGTCTGATATGGGTCAGATTTTCAGAAAATGTACAATTGGCAGCTGTACACATTTAATACATTTTTCAAAATTAGGCTGCAATTTGGCCAATACAAGGTAAATTCGAGTATATTCGGCATTGTATTGATACTAGCAATCTGTTTGGTTAGGTTGAACTCTATTTCAAATTTTATTTTCGTCTGAAATTTGGGTTATTTGAGAGGATTGGTGAAGGGGAATTGTACATTTTCTGAAAATCTGACCCATATGCAAACTCAGCAGCAGGAACTCTAAGCTCTAGTCTTGTATATAATTCACTAATATCCTCTGATTGTATATCTCGATACAACTTATATCCTCTGAATGATGCAGTGACAACTGTTCCTCCTGTATGCCACAACAGATATCTATCTTCTCACATTCACCCTGTAATATGTTTTTAAGTAAATCAGTATTCGGAAAATGTTGGTAGTATAACTGCATTAGAGTTACCATTATTTTCTTTAGGGTGTATATTAGTAAAAAAAAAAATTTCATGAATACTATATTCACAGTTTATACAGATATAATGCTCTAAGATAAGAGGAGCGTGGTTTGGAGAACAACAGTTGTATTCTATCTATTGTTGTATTGAGAATGTAGAAAGTTCCTCTGTCTACACTTAATGTTCACTGTTATGATGGAAGTGACTGTAATCATGCACAGGTGCCTGTGATTTGCCTTGTTTTCCTTGTTATTGCAGTTGAGGGCAGAATCTTGTTGAGTTAAAAATTCAAGTACAGGATCCAATACATCACAATATGGCTGTCTTGAGGAGGGAGATGGAAGAGGAGGAGGACAACATCCATGCCCCGGGGCCGGGGACGATGCCCAAATATCTGTATGGGCCGAATGGCCAGTTGTTCGATTGGACAGTGCAGCCACTGGTGCATGTCCCTGTAAAAGTTCCTCTCTCTACACTTAATGTTCACTGTTATGATGAAAGAGACTGTGATGATGCAGAGATGTCTGTGATTTGCCTTGTATCCTTGTTATTGCAGTTGGGTACAATGATCTGTTATTATAGCAAATGGCCCGATGGAGGGTTCAAACTGATCGAGACCCATCAGAAAACGGGACGAACCCCGAAGGGGTGAGTTCCCGTTTTCTGATGGGTCGAGATCAGTTTGAACCCAAACAGAGGGCCATTTGCTATTTATTACACACTCTATTTGGATGTTAAAAAGTAAATTTAACTTGTTAGGCCTATAGTTTAGCTCGAGGAGGCTTCATTCACCACAATTTGTAGGCCTAAGTTACGCTGTAGGGACGACGTCATCTGGCCTACGCTGCACCAATCAAATTGCGTCTTTGGCCGAACGGCACACGTGAGCAGTTCGTATAAACCAAACTGCACCCCCAAACTGCACCTTTCTAACTGCTCACGTGTGTAATAATAGTGAAAACCGAAATGGCTGTTTTGAGGAGGGAAAAGGAAGAGGAGCAGGACAATGTCCATGGCCCCAGCCCAGGATGGGAATGACACCAAGATGTCTCTATGAGCCAGATGACCAGTTGTTCGATTGGACTGCTCAGCCCCTGGTGCAGCTGGACACAAACTGGGAGGATGAGGTTCCTCCAGTCACCCAGCCCCCACCCATCGCCACCGTGGAGGAGCAACTCCGGCTCCAGGTCTGCCACCCTTCGATAATGCTGGCGACGGAGCAAAATAAACCCCTTCGGTTGTCCCCCCAGAGATTTCATCTAGTTCCGTTTTGTGTGCGATATATGAGTGGACTTCATGAACTTATTGCTGAAGATCTCGAGAAGAGACTCAAATGTCATCGTGGGTCAGATGTCTTATTGTATAGTGTACATTGTCAAATAATTGAAGCATCACTTTATAAAATAACTATGTGATAGGTTGAAAACTTTCTGTTCTACAAAGTATTCAAATGAGGAGGGAACGTATATATAATATATATATATAATGAAGATATTTATAATGAAGTTATTCATAAAGTTATGTAATGAAGTTATTTATAATGAAGTTATTTTTAAAGTGGCTTATATTGCCTAATTGGTAATTTATTACCAACTCCAATTTTTACCTTGACCATCAATCAGCCCTTTCTGGCTGGTGGTTGGGGGTTGAGTATTGGTTGCTCAGCTTGTGTCAAATAAAACAACAGAAAGTTCTTTATTTGCTGGTCTCCGTTTGCTGCCTTCCTTACCACACTGCATAGTAATTAGGTGTAGCAGTATAAGACCTGGACTCCACAGAAGTCAAGAAGACAGATTGAAACTAATATACATTAGATAAATCGCTATCCCACATATTTATTTCTTCTGTCTAGTGCTCAATCTCATCCAATAAATATATAATTATTAGTACCGAGTTGCGTTCACTATTGTTCAATGCCCGCAATTAGAAGAATATTGAATTATAAACCTTTGTTTATTTGGGTTTTGAATCGTCATGAAGTATCTAAAATTGACTGACAGCTAATAAAAAAAACAATTCAAACCTATTCAATATTTTTATTGCAAGCTCTTTATCGCACCTTGCAAATGGACTGCGCAAATATAAAACAGAACTTCAATCATTATTATCATTATGTACAATGATAAATTATGATCGCGGGTGGAAAACCAAGTTCTGCCATGCATAGACACATTTACCCCCTTGTATTCATCTATTAAAAACACTTATACATTTACACCGAGGCAGAGGCATGTAGAAATCCTTGGAAGTTCATGTTATGTGGCAATGAACAACTCTGACTGTGAAGGCAATGGTTATACAGGGGACGTTTAGATTGAGTCAGAGAGAAGGCGTTTTACCATTTATTGTGATTGGTTTCAGGAAAATGAGTCACAAGTCGCAAAAAAATAAGTTTTGAGATATCATCATTATTTGAAAAGATCAGGTGATCAAGTGATTTTCAATGGTGGTCAACATTGGGACATTTAATAAATATTGCTATATTTTAAATTTGATATTTTAAAAAAAAATATATTTCTGGTTGGACCATCACTAGTAAAGTAGCCATATATACTCCATACGATAACCTTAGAAATGTAAGGATATACTCAATACACTCTTAAAATTTGATAAATGCACTTACACAACTTTACACAGTACATTACCCAAAGATGAGAACATTCCTACAAGGAGATCTTTTGAATAGAACACATTGAAAAACATCAATTTTGCGATGTGTGACTCATTTCTCTCTAACACGTGTGTACATGTGTACATGGGTCAGTTTTTCAGAAAATGTACAATTCACCTTCACCAATCCTCTCAAATAACCCACATTTCAGCCGAAAAGAAAGTTTAAAATAAAGTTCAACCTAACCAAACAGATTGCTAGAATCAGTGCAATGCCGAATATACTCTAATTTACCTAGCATTGACCAAATTGCAACCTAATTTAGCAGAACTAACTAAATGTGTACAGCTGCCAATTGTACATTTTCTGAAAATCTTACCCGTCACATACGAGGGCTCTTTATGACCATTTCATGTTCTCACAAGTTATAAAACTCACTGACTATACACTCTTAACATAGACTGTTCATAGAGGGATGTTCTAGGTTTGAAGAGTTGTTCTGTAACACATCACATTGGATCTAAATTAGGTGTGACTGTAGCTTTAACTGCAGACTAAATCAGTGCATGTGTATGTGGGTCAGATTTTCAGACAATGTACAATCGCCAGCTCTACACATTTAGTAAATTCTGCTAAATCAGGCTGCAATTTGGTCAGTACTAGGTAAATTCTAGTATATTCGGCATTGCATTGATTCCAGCAATCTGTTTGGTTAGGTTGAACTGTATTTTGAACTTTACTTTCATCTGTAATTTGGGTTATTTGAGAAGATTGGCGAAGTTGAATTGTACATTTTTTGAAAATCTGACCTATGTACGAGGGCTCTTTATGACTATTTTATGTTCTCCCTCAAGTTATAAAACTCACTTAAAGGCACACTTTCAGCATGTTAAATGGGCGGCATTTAGAGAAAGCCCTGGAACCATAAAAGGACAATAAGTACCTTTATAAAGTCACACTCTTAGAAATAAAATTCAAAAAGAAAATCTCTTTACAATGCTCAAGGCAATCTGCCACATGGTGGACTTTTCAGAATCACTTTTATTTCCAGGACATTGACTAGAAAGAATAGCCAGAGCAAATTTTGAAATGTTCATCATTATTTTAATGTACTTTCACCCAAGGCACTTAAATGACAAGAGTTTAAAACGATGCAGATGTATAAAATGATGTAGATTTATTTAATTGTGGAAATTATGTTTGCATATGTATGAACAAGGTGATATAAATAGAGAGAATGGAACTCGGTACTTGTAATAGATTATTTATTATATATAAATTTATTGAATATTTATTGGACTAGATTGCGTTCCATTCACTATTTATTATATGCATAGACACATATCCAAATATAAACCTTTGTTTTTCGTTTGAATTATTAATTATTACAAAGTATCTAAAAGCTAAAAGAAAAACCAATTCGAATTTTAACCGTACACATACAATAAAAATATTTTATTGCACCTCATTTATCGCACCTTTTAAGTGGAATGCACATATAAAAGTGAGATAACAGTTGTCATACAGTCAACATAGTACCGGAGGGCTTAGTTCTTCTGCTTCCCTATATTGGATGCAGATTGGATATGCATTCCACCAGGGATTGCATGAAGGTGCTTTAAGTAATTCTGCTGTGTACCACTAGATGTCAATCTTATACACCACAGCTGATATTTGTGATTGTTTCTGTATTGTCTTATGTGATGTGTAGTCTGTATCATTATAACACCTTGTTTGTCATGTATATGTAGTGTAAGTACTACTGGTTGTCACACTATATCTGCCGCTCCAACTACATGTGTATGAATCATAGTGTTTAGACACAAACTCATAAGTCAGCTTTTCTGGGGATGTACAATGGCTACTGGAGACGAATTTGGACTAACATCTAAATTTCATTAAGGGACCGCCTTTCCTGAAAAGTACAATAGTCACACTTTTTTTTAGCGATATCAAGTTTTACTTGTTATGACTCAGGGAGTTCAGGCTTTATCACGGGTCAAAATAATGTTGGGTCAGATTGCCAGAAAATGTAAAATCGGTAGCTCCACACGTTTAGTAAATTCTGCTAAACAAGACTGGACAATGAATACCTGCACCAAATTTCAAATTAAATGTCCAAGGTCAGTATATTTAGCTACCTTACTAGTAATTGTCCACCCAGAAATATTGCTAACCTCTTTTGGAAACATAACATCTTGAAATACATTCTAGATTTCGTACACATGATCACTGTCACATGTTAACATGTTTGGAATCCACTTAATCTTATCTTTTCAGATAAGATGGTATCTCAAAGTCCTTTTCTCTGACACATCACATGCGTGGTAAGAGTGTTTGTTAAGGCTACTTGACCCAGACCTAATGCATCCATTGAAAACCTGTACAACGCTTTGCGTACAAGCATTAAAATCTCACCATTTTAAAAGCTTTCGAGAAGACAATAAATGCTGATCTATGTAAAATTTAATGGTGAGTGATGTATTGTGCATTCACATCGTGCCTCTTGTTTCTTTTATCACGGAAGTTTGCTAGCAAGAGCATTTCATAGCCTCGCTCATAATTAGGAGATAGAACCCCATGACAGGGCTCTAGGGCAGTGTGAAAAGGCTGTTAAAGCTGCACTCTCAGCTAACATCGGTTAAGAATTAAATAATTTTTACTTTTTATTCCATTCTTTTCCAAACCATCTAAAAGTCATTTGAACAACATTTTGGGGGATTGTGTTCAGTGGTTTTTGCGACAGGACTTCTAAAACGTCCTGATTTGTATTTGGAGGACCCATTCAAACCCTTTCATCTGAAGCATTTGCTTATTATCGCTCAATGGCGAAGTCCTTGACAACGCTTTTTCCTGGAGAAAGGGGAGTGGTGTGTGTGTGATAGTGGGGGGGGGGGGGGGGCTCTATCAGGGGAAACCGTTATTTCCTAGGTCCACACCAACTTTCTTTTTAAACCTGGCAAACTTTTAAAATATCAATGTGTAAACAAAAGCGTGATAATGAAAACCCCCTATAGTACACGCATGATCAAGACCAGCAATGTTTCACACGAGCTATTAAGCCTGACTAGACAATCATAAAGACTGCGATAAGGACAGTCACTGGTAATTGTCATAATGGATAATGGCTGTGTTAATGGCTCTACCATTTATTGCATTGGTACACGTGTCAAATAGCATTAGCTGAGTGTAACAGACATAGGCAACATGACATATGGGCTTGGCTGGCAAGACATTTACAACTGGGCTATAGGTGAGCATCCTACAGGTACAGGTATTTACTCCACGGTGAAGTGTGTATCACATAACATTTGTGTTTTGTACTACATGGCGGGGCCTATCGATGTGCAAATTAAACTCATTTGATTATTTTTGTTGGAACATGTTTTATTGCAGGAGTAGACATTCAGTGTCGTCGCAGTGACGACGTTCGCACTGCCTGCCTAGAACAATTTGAAAAATTACATATATACATGTACATGTATGTTTGAAAAATATGAAATATAATATTTAATGGTTAGTAAAGATACATTGCGTTGGTCGAGGGGGAAGGCCAGGTGAGCTACAAGCTATGGTACATAAATAGATTCCAAGTTTGAGCAAGTTGATAACTAAAAGATTCACTCAACGCGGGAAAATGCGTTGTCAATGACTCTTACTAACGTTGCGACGTTACAATGTACACTAAATATTGCGTCGTCGCCGGCATCAGTGACAGAAGAATGGTTCAAACTTTGTAAATAAATAAAGGACTTTTGTTATATTTCTGCATGATTTTATAACCACCACCGTGGAGTAAAAATAGGACCGCATCTCATAGTTGGTCTGGCTCAAATGATCATAGTGACCCTCAACAATTCTTTTTCGATATTTATTTAACACACTTGGCTTCTGTGCCATGTGAAAAGAAACGTCTTGGGTCAATGTGATCCATCGTCACTGGCATCAGTGAGTTCAAAATGGCCGAAACTTTGTAAGTAAATAAAGGAATTGTGTTAAAATCTATAATAAATCTATTACCATTGTGGAGTAAAAATAGCACCACATCTCATAGCTGGGCTGGGTTAGGATCGCTTTGACCCTCAATCCTTGACCCTCAATCCTTTGAGCCAGACCAACTACTCATGCGGTCCTATCATAATAGCACACTCGCCTATCGGCTTGTGTGCCATGTGAAAAGAATCGTCTCAGGTCCATGTGATCCTTCACGCCAGACCAGCTACTTGTGCGTAGCGGTTTGGCGTGATGTATCATAGTAACAGTCAATATTATAAGGGTCAGATTTTCAGGAAATGTACAATTCAACTTCGTCAATCTTCTCAAATAACCTAAATTTCAGACGAAAATAATGTTCAAAATGCAGTTCAACCTAACCAAACACATTGCTAGAATCAATGCAATGCCGAATATACTCGAATTTACCTATTATTGACCAAATTGCAACCTAATTTAGCAGAATTCACTAAATGTGCACAGCTGCCAATTGTACATTTTCTGTAAATCTGACCCATAAGTGTTAACACAAAATATCTCCAAAGCTAAAAATACAGTGGTAGGTTTGAGACATGTCAGCTCATGGGTTAATTATGATGAGTGTTGGCCTAACTGACATCAGTTGTATACTATAGTTTCCCTTGGAAACGCAAATTCGTTAAATTATACGGACACCAGTCGTTGTTTCCTTTGGAAACATAAAATCCGGAAAAACGGCACCACTGCCAGAGCAGGGTGCACAAACATGATCACATTCCACTTGACAGTTTTCACTGTAATACATGTAAAAACTATGTTATACACAAGCCACATTAGGGAGGTTCAGCAAGTCTAACCTATGCGTAAACGTATCCGTATCTCTGATATACAAACATATGTGAAAAGGAAGAAAGAGGTTCAGCAAAACATGGTGGGAAGAATATCAAACAAAGCGTTTCACCTCACAATTATTTGTTGTAAAGAAAAAATGCGACGTAGCACAAAAAAAAATACGGATACGGCTACGTAATTGAGATAGGTTTGCTTTCGGAAACTCCCTATTAACTATGTTTGATATAGTATCTTCAATTAGAAGCGAACGGCCTAAGGGCCATGTCTGACTGAATCCCTGAATCTGCTCATATTGCGAGGGATCTAAAACTAAGCTGGTTTCTTGATCGTGTTGCTGCCATGAATAATATATTTTCAATCGAGCAGCAAGTTGTATTTAAACTACACGACTTGACAAAGCTTGACAGCTGTGATCATTAGGACCATTCAGACTGAAAGACATCCTATGTCGCTATGTGTTAATAATGAAGTAGAGAACAAACGATTGATGAGTCACACACACCTAGGCCCCAGGCCCCCTCCCACCCAATACATCTAGACAGCTAGTATAAGGGTCAGATCGTCAGAAAGTGTACAATTCGCCTTCACTAATCCTCTCCAACAACCCACATATCTATTTATTACTTATCAGTGGTTGTTTTCACTTGACCGATTCAACTTCAACCTTTGTACAAACATACAACAGCAGCAGAATATTGATAAATTCAGTCCTATAAGTTATAACATGAATACATTTGGCAAGATTTTGTTTGTCATAATATTAGATTTGACGAATTTCAACTTTTGAAATATTAAGATGAACTATCTATAGGCACTTCCAATGTTAGTTACCTAGTATATTTTTCAAGCAACACTAAGTTAGCAAATCATTTTTTCACTTGATATGCTGAGAAACATTGTCTGTAAGACGAAATGCTATCAATAAAAACATAAACATCAACATAAACAGATTTAGCTGAGAATGCAGCTTTTGGGTCAAGTCGCCAGAAAATGTACAATTGACCTTCGCCAATCCTCTCAAATAACCTAAATTTAAAACGAAAATCTGGTTCAAAATACAGTTCAACATAATCAAACAGATGTATTGAATGAATACAATACAGAATATTTTCAGATATACCTAGTATTTATCACTTTTCACTCTAATTCAGCAGAATTTGATAGATGTGTAGAACTGTATGGATTGTCCAATTTCTGAAAATCTGACCCTTTAAATGATCAAACTGTTAATATCCTGGAGCATGTTTTGTCTGACTATATTGACTCGTAGACTATCAGCCTTAATCACACTTAAATCATGGACTCATTTGAGGGGAGGCATCAGATTTAGTTGGCAAACACAGGGAATAGGTGTGAAATCGTCAGAAAATGTACAATTCGCCTTGAGCAATCCTCTCAAATAACCCAAATTTCAGACAAAACTGTGGTTTGAAATTCAGTTCAACATAACCAAACCGATTGTCTGAATCAAGGCAATATTGAATATATTCAGATATAAACTAGTATTGACCATTTTTCAGCCTAATTTAGCAGGATTTCCTAAATGTGTAGAGCGGCCGATGGTAGGTTTTCTGACGATCTGATCCATATATGTAAACATATATTACATATAATATAATATACAAAATATAATATATGTTGATAAGGGCGTAAAGCAACTAATCTCACGTGATAAGAATTAAAATCGCGGTGATTGTAACCCGGGTGTTTTTAAGGATGAAAAGAAGTTCATGAGTTTGTGGCGGGAAGAAAGGTGGCTAGGCCCCGAGCCGGTAGGGGGCGTGGCAGATGCACTTCTGAATAAAACTTAATTAGATATTCAAGGCAAATCAAAGATGAGCCCAGAATTTTACAATGTTTTTAAATTCACATACAGTGAAATATTCTCCACAATATAATGTGCAGACAATTTATGCCATCGATTATTTGCTGTTCATTTAAGATTTCAACATGGGTGAAATCGCCAGAAAATGCACAATTCACCTTCACCAATCCTCTCAAATAACCCAAATTTAAGACAAAAATATGGTTCAAAACTCAGTTCAACATAACCAAACAGATTGTTTGAATCAAGTCAATATCAAATATACTCATTTTTACTGTCTAAATTAGCAGAATTTACTAAATGTGTACAACTGCCAATTGTACATTTTCTAAAAATCTGCCCCCCTATGTTGACGTGCAGTGGTTGAGGCGTACGTGACGAGGGAGTGGGTGGGCGTGGGGGGGATGTTCATTACAAGCTACTGACACGTGCCTGTTGTTCACTTATATTTTATGTCCTGCCTCCTATGAAAGCCATTTATCTTTTTTGCTGCTATTCATTCATATTTATTGAGACAATTCTTCAGCAGGGACCGTGCACGTACTCATGCCTCAGAGAGTCAGAAGGATTTAATGTACAATCAGCAGCTCTACACATTTAGTACATTCTGCTAAATTAAGGGTGGTCTCCACTGGCTGGGGTAAGCTCTGCGGTAAGCTCTGCGGTAAGCTCTGCGGTAAGCTCTGCGGTAAGCTCTGCGGTAAGCTCTGCGGTAAGCCTTGCAATGGTGAGAAGTGGTGAGGACCTGCCTACATGGCCAGTGAACCATGTAGGCAGGACCTTATTATTCCTTTCCAGAACCAGCACAAACCATCGCAAGGCTTACCACAGAGCTTACCACAGCCAGTGGAGACCACCCTTAAGACTGAAAAATAGTCAATACTAGGCAAATATGTGTCTTTTATTTGAAAATTATTTTATTGAGGATATGAATTACACAGAGTACTGTTCGCATCGCATCCTGAATATTGAATTATAATGATAAAGAGCGAATACAATGACATAATATTTAGTGGGAAAAAACCCTAAAGAGATAATACTAATTCAGGAGATCTGTTTGGTAATGATGAACTCTATTTTGTACCTTAATTTATATAATTTTTAGACTTTGTTTATTTGAGAGAATGGGCGAGGGTGAATTGTACACGTCTGACGGCCGGACCCACTTGTTACACTTAGTGCATATTTCATACATGAATACATTAATTTGTGGATATGAATACTAATGATTTATTGAATCATAATGCCTGATGAGATAGATGAATACTGATTGATAAGATAAGTGCACCACACTGCCATATGGTCAATAAATATTCGGTACTTTTTACATATGGGTGAAGTCACCAGAAAATGTAAAATTGGCCTTCCCCAATCCCCTAAAATAAACCAAATTTAAGACGAGAATTAGGTTCAAAATACAGTTCAACATAACCAGACATATTTATTGAATGAATACAATACAGAATACACTCAGATATACTCAGCCTTGGCCTATTTGCAGGTCTCTATCTAACATCAGGCAATCCGGGGCCGGTTGTACAAGCTATGGAAAGAGAACTTGTGTCCGTCAATTACTACACTTTCCCAGTTTCTTCGTTGAATACAAAATTCCTATCCACCATTGTGTGTATAGACTATTCTGACTAGCAGGGAATTTCCCGTAGGAAGGACTTTTCCCTTTAATACTACAGGTGAAGAAACTCCAACAAGCGAATTCCTCTGCTTAGCTTATGCAACAGGCCCCTACGAACACCAAGTTCGTGAAGTGGAAATGGGAATGTATTGAGTCGTAAAATGTTAAGTCTAGGCTCAGAGCTGAGAAAGATCCCTTAAGGGAAAGCCCTCTTGTTCCAAACCGTAAAATACTATACAAATCCCATTAGGACGCCTACTCCCGGGCTAGGAAAGTCACTAGTAGGCTTAGGTTAGTGTAGTAGGCGTCCAATCACTGACATGCCATTCACTATTGTATGTATAGACTATTCTTACTAGCTGGGAATTTTGGTTAGGAATGATTTTCCCCTTCCTATATAGGTGAATAATTCCAAGAATTCCGGGCTAGGAATGTCATTAGCGCAGTAGGCGTCCAATCAGACATGCCTTTTTTATCTGGTCTGTGAGTCTGTGAGTCTAGACTCATGCTTGTGTCTCCCCCTCCATCCCCCCCGCCCCATCCCGCCTCCCTGTCTTGTTTCTACGAATGCCTTCACTTAATGTCTTAACCATTAAATCTACCATCAATGTACATGTGAGTTATGGCGTCAGAAAAATGTACAATCGGCAGCTCTACACATTTAGGAAATTCTGTTAAATTAGGTAAATCATTTTTAAATACTTCCCTTAAATGGTTACATTAGGTATTGGGTAATTGTATGAACCAGTGCGATTATGTTGAACTGTCTTTCCAACCTTACTTTTGCCTTTATATAATTTAGATTATGATTTCTAAATATGAATTGTACGTTTCTCGAAAGTTTGACCCACTGTACGTGTACTACTACTGTACGCGGCCCGGGGCCTGTTGTATAAGGTAAGGAAAGCATCATTCTGTGTTGACCAAATTTAAGCCTAAATTTCAGAATTTACTAAATGTGTACAGCTGCCAATTGTACATTTTCTGAAGATCTGAACCTAATGGAGAATAGTGTATAGGAATTTCACACAAAATTATATTTTCCTTGGCTTATAAATACAAGAGGCTTCTGGAGTTCAAGAAGTGGGCCTTGCGAGACTAAATGTCTGGAAACACACAATTATACAAATAGAAAACACATGTCCCATATGATAGTGGGGGAAAATGTGCTAAAGCATCGATGCAAATAAAAATATTTCTGCATACATCAACTTTCAGCGAAGCAATTTGTGTATTAATACGCAGTTCCGGTTTCAGCGGATGTGCACGCAGAGATGAAGTAGTTCCAGATGCGGATGTATCGTTTCATTTCTAAGTGAGTGGTGCGGTTCCACTTGCTCTTAATGATGTATTTATCCGCGGGAAGCACTTTCTAATGAGCCTTACATTTCTACACCTTCCATGAGAGTAATAAATTATGGAATTATCTCTATGATATTATGATACCATGCCACTTTCTGTTATTAAGTTTACGATTCTTTCTGTATTAAGCTTTATGCGAGAACATTACGATATTATAATGTCACTTGTATCATTTATCATTATCATTATCATTATCATTACTAGTTAATGCAGATAGGACACTTTAGCGAAAGCACTTTGTCATCTCAGTGGCGAAAAGATAATTGTATAAAAAGTATCTATTTAAATAATATGTATTGGTTAATGTTTGTTAATATCATATGGGTGAAGTCGCCAGAAAATGTACAATTCACCTTCACCAATCCTCTCAAATAACCCAACTTTCAGACGAAAATAAAGTTCAATATACAGTTTAACCTAACCAAACAGATTGCTAGAATCAACGCAATACCAAATATACTCGAATTTACCTAGTATTGACCAAATTGGAACCTAATTTAGCAGAATTTACTAAATGTGTACAGCTGCCAATTGTACATTTTCTGAAGACCTGACCCAAGTACTCCTGTTTAATCCCAAGAAGGATAGACTGCAAAATGAAATGTATAAACTTGCACTTATGTTAACTTGCCATGTGTAAACCAAATGTTCTCCATCATTTCCTTACTTTTATATAATTATATACATTAGAGATGAAGGATGGAATCAACTCAATTAAAAAACACCTCACAGAAAATTCATTAGTAGCATTTTATTGAATTAGGCGACTCTTATATACATTACTTAACATGGTCTTGGTCAGAAATAACAAACATTTATAAATAATTATTTCTACATCACTGTTGTCAATGTAGAAGTTATTCCTATTATTTTTTTGCATATAATTTTTTTTACCTTATTTGATTTTTTTGTAGTCTAGGAACATAATGGAAGACCTGAATTATTTTTCAGATGTTTGTTTTTGTTTTTATAAACTTGTCCCTGATCAATGTAGGAATAAATGATCTCAGAACGAAAACCACATCTTGTTGTGAGACTGCATTGATTAATATTTTTTTTTTTTTTTGAAATTTTTTTTATTCAGGACACAGACATTTCCATACGACAGTACGAATATTCCCAGAATAGCCTGATTTTTAAATTTATTTTTAAATTACATCAAGATATTTCTATGTTAACTCCTAAATTTAGTACACGAAAAAAAGAATAAGAAATAAAAAAGAAAAACTGAGTCTAAACTAAATTTTACAACACTAAATTTTTAAATTAATCATTATACCTGCTTAGCGACTGATCAAACTATTCTAGTTTACTGTTACTTCTAATAGTAGTACAGTGATACAAATGGGTACATATCTGATTAGCATACAGATAGTTCTAATTAGATCAGGCTTATTTCTTAAAAACAGTAGTACAAATAAAAACAACAATTACACAATGTTCCGCGTCATGCTCTTACATACTGACCATTGAATATTCCATACCTCGTTAAATTATAGCTTTTACAATCTTACATTATTTGTCATCATCTCTTTTTACTTTTCACATGGGCCTACTCGCGAAGTAATACAGCTTCAGTGCAACAGTTTTATATATATTAAACATCTTAATATTTTTACATTAAGGAACTTTTCCGACATCTGAGAACAATTAGTCAGACAAAAAATATTCCGCTACTTACAAGCATTCCGTTATATAATATATATGGGTCAGATCGTCAGAAAATGTACAGTTCACCTTCACCAATCCTCTCCAATAACTCAAATTTTAGGCAAAAATGCAGATAAAAATACAGTTCAACATAACCGAACAGATATTGTGAATCCACCCAATGCCAAATATACTCCAATATACCAAGTATTCATCATTTTCAGCCTAATTTAGCAGAATTTATGGATTATGTGGAGCTGCTGATTGTACATTTTCTGATGATCTGGCCCATATCCTGAATGAAATATTCATAAATAATCCTGTGCTAGCCTTGGTTGTATGCAGAGCTCCCCTAGCGACCATTTGTTGGTTTTATCATGGCCAACACACACTCCCAAGTCACCATCTTAGGCTGTGTTTTCTGTGATTTGTCATGTGATTTTCTGTGATTTTTTTTAGTAAATGCTCAATACATTTATATTGTACATACTATAGGCTAGAGGGATGGGGGTTTCCAACCTAGAGGTCTCATCAGGCGCTAGTTCGGTCTCTTTTGTTAATGTTTTGATCAAAATGTACTCCACAGAGTTATGATCTATAGGAGTGTCAGAAGTACTTCAGGGATTACAGAGTACATGTACACAGCAACCACAGATAACCAAACCTCCTTCACAACTCATTGGTTTCCCCCTTTCTGCTGTAAAGTTAATCACGCTAAAGCTATAGGCCTACAATAGGGAGGTTTGGCAACCACAAGGCACCAACACAACACTAACGCATCCACTAACTATTTGTACATTATTACCGCTATGGGGATATCCCGAGAAGTGCTAGGCCGAGGGCATCTGCATTGCAGGCCTCTTGAGATATCCAGAATAGAAAGCATATTATGTGATTCCATTGCACTGCTCTGGCATCAATGTTTTTTTTACTTTTTATGCATACTTGCAAATGTAAAGAGGATACCATTACAGGGATAAAAAAAATCGCTCACAACCACTTTTCAAAATATGATTGTCTGACATATGGGTCAGATTTTCAGAAAATGTACAATTCAACTTCCCCAATCCTCTCAAATAACCCAAATTCCAGACAAATTTAAAGTTCAAAATACAGTTCAACCTAACCAAACAGATTGATAGAATCAATGCTATGCCACATATACTCAAATTTACCTAGTGTTGACCATTTTGTAGCCAAATTTAGCAGAATTTCCTAAATGTGTAGAGCTGCCAATTGTACATTTTCTTAAAATCTGGCCCATATGTGTATATGTGTAACCTGGTTGTCCAAAGGACGCCCCCAAAATAATTTTTGTTTGCCGGCATGGCTGACCTGGGTGGTGTGGAAATGGGTAGAACTAACCGCAGTTCTGTCTGTGTCATCTTTCTTCACATAGTTGAAGGCAGGAGGAATCCCAAGGTGTGTAGCATAGCATAGCACTGAGGGATTCCTATGCCAGAAACAACAGAAGGTTAGTTCAAGATTTATTTGACCTCTTCTAAATGATTTTAAATGTCCTGGAATGCTTTTGATTATGGTAGCTTGTTGCAAGAGAAAAACAGCGAGGGCCTGGCATGGTTCCATTAACGCCTGAGTTTATGATGGCTGTCATAAGCCATCGCAGTTTCAATGCTTAGCAGATGATGTAGCGTCATGGCATTATACATGTAACTATGACAAAGCTGGCCTACTTTCAGAGTA
Organism: Sthenelais limicola; assembly: GCA_942159475.1. Classification (NCBI taxonomy): domain Eukaryota; kingdom Metazoa; phylum Annelida; class Polychaeta; order Phyllodocida; family Sigalionidae; genus Sthenelais; species Sthenelais limicola. Next base: position 53,107,314 of record OW804102.1, on the reverse strand, counting down.
ACCAATGAAAACGCAGAAGGATAAACTGTGTCATCTGTTTCTTCCCTAGGGAGGAATGAAACATATTTCTTCCCGCTTGCTTGCCTATAACAAGACTATACATCTATATTATATATATATATATATATATAGATATAGATACTAAGTCTATGAACACTCTGTTCCAGAGGTGAAATAAAAACCAGGCCACGGGATTCTTTCAATGCTGCATTAGCATACATAAAGAGCAGCACAGTAGAGTCACAGCTTAACTAAAGCCCTGTAATTCAACCATCCCAATATGCACCAAGACATTGCTCAGTCCCACGGGTGGTTGCCTTAGTGGGGTTCCACTGTATGCTAATATAGAGCATGTGGAATCAGACTGAAGGTAGACACAGGTATGTTGTAAATAAGATGTCTATCTTAGAGTGCTTTATTGCTGGCCAACACATGTATTTATATTGTTAAGTTGTGAATCAAGAAGTCAAGGCTTGGTTGGTAGAATAATCAACCTTTAATGTGCGTATAAACTCAGCTTATATCCTAGCCTGGTGGCCTATTTTCTACAATATCATGACATAACCAATGAATGGACATGAACTGGGTCACATGATTATTAACCAATGTGGTGTTACATTACATTAATATTAGAGTGATGTGCATAACGGAGGGTTATCAGTAGCTGCATCAACTTATCATCAACAATCAGAATAAGATTGGCAACTATAGAACTAATTCCCTTGCTTTTATTTTGCTATGTAATGTCATCGACTAGACATCGCCAACGCAGCGCTACAGCCACTACCTCCATTGACAATGCACCAATGCAAAATTACATCGGCGGGAAATATCGCCCACTCATCACCAGTCATGCCAAAGCCATAGCGATGAAAAGTCAATGCCAAGACGATGCAATGAATTTGACAAAATTCTTATCGACTAGCTCATTGCCAACCATTTTATTGACAGTGGCCAGACCGCTTAAGAAACACAAGTACATTGTGATACACATTACAAGAAGCGTGTGGCACAGTGTGTCTGGAGATAGAGAGATAAATCTTCCCGCTACTTATCTCCCTCCCTGCTCATAATGATTTGATGGCTGCTGCTTTATGCAGATTGTATTAGACAGCCCAACAGTAAACATAGCCCACAGTGGGTAAGGCATTTGGTTCAGTTTTACAGAAAATGTACAATTCAACTTCGCTAATCTTCTCAAATAATCCAAATTTCTAACGAAAATAAAGTTCAAAATACAGTTCAACCTAACCAAATAGATTGCTAAAATCAATGCAATACCGAATATTCTCGAATTTATCTAGTATTGACCAAATTGCAGCCTAATTTAGCAGAATTTACCAAATGTGTACAGCTGCCAATTGTACATTTTCTGAAAACTTGACCCATTTATTGAATGGCTGGAGAACATCCCATTATCTTATCCATTTAGTATCAAGGGAATAACACTGATTACATGTTCAAATATTTAGTCAATGTATTTGTTATTACGTATACACATTAAGTATGACTCAACAATCCTCTTATCATTGTGTCTCTTCTATGAGACTAATTCAAGGGAATGGATTTAAAATTGCATTCAGAGCTGTTACGACCAAACAAATCTTAACGAATTTACTCAGTGTTGAACCTCTATAGGTAGTCATCAATATTTGACTGCTCTTATAGATATGGGTGAAGTCGTCAGAAAATGTTATTCACCTTCACCAATCCTCTCAAATGACCGAAATTTAAGCCAAAAAAATGAGGTTCAAAATACGGCTCAACATAACCAGACAGACTGCTAGAATCAAGGCAATACCAAATATATTCAGACATACCTAGTATTGACCATTTTTCAGGCTAATTTAGCAGAATTTACTAAATGTGTACAGCTGCTAATTGTACATTTTCTGATGATCTGACCCATATATATATAGATGCAGGAACTAGAAGTCAAATCGTTTGAAAGAGTACGAGTGCTGGGGAGCGATAATAAGTGAAGTCGCTGCCACAATAGATGTGGATGGGCCGCCAAAATATAACTGTTGAATGTTATGAAGCTATGCAGTAAAAACAATAGAATGAACTCCTCTAAAACGGTTGTCAAATAAAGTGAGTGAGTGAGTGAGTGAGATTGGTTGCTTTACGCCCTTATCAACACATTTAATATGGTTATATCAAGGGCGGGAGAGCTGAGAGCGAGGCAGTTTATGATCATACCCAGGAAATAGAGATAGAGAAGAAGGACGAGAGAGACAAAACAAACAGACAGAAAGGCATTTTATGGTCTTACCCAGGGAATAGAGATAGAGAGGAAGGGAGAGATAGACAGAAAAAAAGAGACAGAAAGGCACTTTAGGGTCTTACCCAGGACCAAGGTTGTCAAATGGCTTTGAGATTTGAGATGGGTTGGAAAACAACGGAACAAAATGTAGAAAGTAGAAGATTTTTTTATCAGTTTAAAGTAGTACTTCCAAAAAAAAATTCACATTGTTCTCATCTGTATAGTTCATACTAAACTAAAATTAAGAACTACAAAAAAATCCGAAGCCGAAACTAAAATTCATAGTTGCTAGCTCCCTATGACGTCATCATACACAAGTAAATTAACCTGCTCATATTCATATATCATATATTTGTACTTCTTAAAACTTACTTCCTTTCTTTGATATTTTCATCAGTGTTAACTGAGAATGCAGCTTTAACTGAGAATGCAGCTGTAACTGAGAATGCAGCTTTAAGGTTGAAATAACCTCTAAAGCAAGACTAGCCTACAGTTCTACAACCTGCTTCTCGAATTTGTTTTATTGGTCTTTTGGAGTCACGCTTCACCGCGCAGACTGTCACTGGTCTGGTCTGCTCTTTGATATCATCACACGTACAGCGATTACTTACTGCATCCTCCCATGGTAGTGTGTCCACTGCGTTACCTCGCCTTTCTACACCACAATTGCCACAATAGGGGATTTGCATGTGTCACTGCGCATGGCTGTTGTAGTGCATCCTGGGATAGATTCTGTTGAAATCTGACATACAAATATTTGGCCACATTTCTAGCAAAAATTGCTTGAAAGTTTTCACCAATATTTTAGCTTCTATAAATGCATGATGGGAAAGCTGGAGGCTTGTGTTATGGATGTATAACACATGGATATTGACATTAGAGCATTGATAAATAGTCCATGCTGAACATGGCATGTTTTCTATAGATTTTATACTGTACTGTTAGTCCCATAACGTGCTTTACTGTCTCCTTTTCCCTGTCTCTCACTCCCTTCTTCTCTATCTCTATTTCCTGAGTATGATCATAAACTGCCTCCCTCTCAGCTCTCCCGCCCTTGATATAACCTTCAATGTATTGATAAGGGCGTAAAGCAACCAATCTCACTCACTCACCGTTAGTCCCATAATTCCATGCGAATCAAGATTTAAAATGGCGGCTATGCAAATCCCCCATTGCTACAATTGTCATGGTAGTTGGTCAAACACCTCCACCTTTGTGGAACAGAAGGCATTGCTGCCTCCCCTGCGGGACCAGAGAGGAATCTGGCCCCTCTCTGTTGACCCCAAAATCTGCAAACTGCAAACTGTTTGTGGGTGCATCTATTTTTAGCACTGGTGCTGGTCAGCGTCCATACAGCCAATCAGCACCTGTTGTATGTAAAGTCTGGGTCATTGACCTGTGCAGTGACTGACTCCCAGTGGAGCAGGTCATCATGCAGAGTAACTCGGTTATTGTATGTTATTGTTAAGTTGTTGGTACGCTTGCAAGAACTGTTTTCAAAAGAGAAAATGAATGCTTTTCCCCATGTAAATGTGCTCAGGGAATAGAATTTAAATGGATTTAAAATTGCATTCAGAGCTGTTACGACCAAACAAATCTTAACGAATTTACTCAGTGTTGAACCTCTATAGGTAGTCATCAATATTTGACTGCTCTTATAGATATGGGTGAAGTCGTCAGAAAATGTTATTCACCTTCACCAATCCTCTCAAATGACCGAAATTTAAGCCAAAAAAATGAGGTTCAAAATACGGCTCAACATAACCAGACAGACTGCTAGAATCAAGGCAATACCAAATATATTCAGACATACCTAGTATTGACCATTTTTCAGGCTAATTTAGCAGAATTTACTAAATGTGTACAGCTGCTAATTGTACATTTTCTGATGATCTGACCCATATATATATAGATGCAGGAACTAGAAGTCAAATCGTTTGAAAGAGTACGAGTGCTGGGGAGCGATAATAAGTGAAGTCGCTGCCACAATAGATGTGGATGGGCCGCCAAAATATAACTGTTGAATGTTATGAAGCTATGCAGTAAAAACAATAGAATGAACTCCTCTAAAACGGTTGTCAAATAAAGTGAGTGAGTGAGTGAGTGAGATTGGTTGCTTTACGCCCTTATCAACACATTTAATATGGTTATATCAAGGGCGGGAGAGCTGAGAGCGAGGCAGTTTATGATCATACCCAGGAAATAGAGATAGAGAAGAAGGACGAGAGAGACAAAACAAACAGACAGAAAGGCATTTTATGGTCTTACCCAGGGAATAGAGATAGAGAGGAAGGGAGAGATAGACAGAAAAAAAGAGACAGAAAGGCACTTTAGGGTCTTACCCAGGACCAAGGTTGTCAAATGGCTTTGAGATTTGAGATGGGTTGGAAAACAACGGAACAAAATGTAGAAAGTAGAAGATTTTTTTATCAGTTTAAAGTAGTACTTCCAAAAAAAAATTCACATTGTTCTCATCTGTATAGTTCATACTAAACTAAAATTAAGAACTACAAAAAAATCCGAAGCCGAAACTAAAATTCATAGTTGCTAGCTCCCTATGACGTCATCATACACAAGTAAATTAACCTGCTCATATTCATATATCATATATTTGTACTTCTTAAAACTTACTTCCTTTCTTTGATATTTTCATCAGTGTTAACTGAGAATGCAGCTTTAACTGAGAATGCAGCTGTAACTGAGAATGCAGCTTTAAGGTTGAAATAACCTCTAAAGCAAGACTAGCCTACAGTTCTACAACCTGCTTCTCGAATTTGTTTTATTGGTCTTTTGGAGTCACGCTTCACCGCGCAGACTGTCACTGGTCTGGTCTGCTCTTTGATATCATCACACGTACAGCGATTACTTACTGCATCCTCCCATGGTAGTGTGTCCACTGCGTTACCTCGCCTTTCTACACCACAATTGCCACAATAGGGGATTTGCATGTGTCACTGCGCATGGCTGTTGTAGTGCATCCTGGGATAGATTCTGTTGAAATCTGACATACAAATATTTGGCCACATTTCTAGCAAAAATTGCTTGAAAGTTTTCACCAATATTTTAGCTTCTATAAATGCATGATGGGAAAGCTGGAGGCTTGTGTTATGGATGTATAACACATGGATATTGACATTAGAGCATTGATAAATAGTCCATGCTGAACATGGCATGTTTTCTATAGATTTTATACTGTACTGTTAGTCCCATAACGTGCTTTACTGTCTCCTTTTCCCTGTCTCTCACTCCCTTCTTCTCTATCTCTATTTCCTGAGTATGATCATAAACTGCCTCCCTCTCAGCTCTCCCGCCCTTGATATAACCTTCAATGTATTGATAAGGGCGTAAAGCAACCAATCTCACTCACTCACCGTTAGTCCCATAATTCCATGCGAATCAAGATTTAAAATGGCGGCTATGCAAATCCCCCATTGCTACAATTGTCATGGTAGTTGGTCAAACACCTCCACCTTTGTGGAACAGAAGGCATTGCTGCCTCCCCTGCGGGACCAGAGAGGAATCTGGCCCCTCTCTGTTGACCCCAAAATCTGCAAACTGCAAACTGTTTGTGGGTGCATCTATTTTTAGCACTGGTGCTGGTCAGCGTCCATACAGCCAATCAGCACCTGTTGTATGTAAAGTCTGGGTCATTGACCTGTGCAGTGACTGACTCCCAGTGGAGCAGGTCATCATGCAGAGTAACTCGGTTATTGTATGTTATTGTTAAGTTGTTGGTACGCTTGCAAGAACTGTTTTCAAAAGAGAAAATGAATGCTTTTCCCCATGTAAATGTGCTCAGGGAATAGAATATTGTATTACATATAGCTCACATACAGTAGTTTTCCACACACTTTAGTAGCTCTCCGCAGGGAGATATATATACAAGGGAGTAGCAATGAATAATATGCGCAGGTCGTATATAGTTGACAGTAATGCCACTACTACTACTAGCGCCAACAATTTATAAGTGCATCTAGTATGCTCTTCTATTGTAAAGGGCAACCAAACTACCTGGGCTATATGTGGTACTATTGTCGACAACAGTACTGCAGTGTCACCTGGCATGCAGTGACTAAACTAAGTCCCAGTTGCGGATATTTTAGTGCAGTCAATGAGTCGTTGCTACTCCCTTGTATATACCTCCCTGCCCTCATTAAAACCATACAATACAAACCCCTCACCTGGGGCCTGTTGCATAAGATTCGGAAGGGAAACAGTAGGTGGGATCGAATTCCTACACACTTCTCTCTCTTCTGTCCTTTCCTTAGCCGTATACAACAGGCCCCACATATCTACACATTGCCTTACCTCCACTGCGTGCTCCATTGTTGCCATGGTACCCAGGTCACTAATTATCATGTAACTAGGTCACCAAGTCGAGTAGCTCCAGGCATGTATTCACACAGGGCGAGTCATTCCAATATCAATATATTGTCACAATATTATATAATATATGTTATATTAATCCCTCTCTGTCACCGCTCTCTGCTTACTAATTAGTTCCCAATCGGTGAAACCTCCAGGAGTTGTACAGTCAAGTACTTTTTCCAAGTACAATTTTCCAAGTGCAATTGAACTTGGTGAAATGAAATTGTAAGTTTCTGGTAGAGTATAGTAAAGGCCCATTCACATTACCACGGCCGACTTGGTGTACGGCCGCCGCACGGCAAAAATCACAATGTTAAAGTATTACAGTCGGCTGACTGGTCGTGGCAATGGGAACGGACCTTTAGGCAGGTGCCTTATGCAAATAATGTGCCTTCTCAGCTCTACCGACCAATGAAATCATTCAGAATGTATTCATTATATATATATATAGAATTTTTATTCAGTAAACAATTTACAGAATCGGACATTTACATCTACTGATAGCTCTTCCAGTAAGCCCTTAACAAAGAAAATGAATATACAAAGTTCAGTCGTAAGATAACCACATTAATGATATAGCAATGTACTCAAATTTTTCGTGAGTAGCTTTACAGGATATGTTCGCTTAATTTTTGATCAACTACAATTGAGTATGCTTAAAAATTTCTTTTAGTTGTTTACTCTTATTAATCAAGCTTTGTACTTGCGATTTGAATATAACTCGTAACAATGAGTTTAGTTTTTGATTTTGTTTGCATAGAAAACACTACGCAATTACAATTTTCCTTCTTGTGAATTCTAGATTTCAACAATTATGGACATAGAACATATTACAGTGAAAGAATGAATAACTTGTTCCCCCTCCCTTGTTACGGTAACGAAGTGACATAGTGGAATTTTTTTCACACCAATTCCACCTCGTCGCCTCTGAGCTAAGATTTTACCCATCGTTGTATCGATTATACTTTCCAGGACTACAAGCCTGTGAGATGGCATTAATGACATTAATGTATATATTTGCTATACAAGTAATACAATATTCACTGATATATCAGTTTCTACCCTCTTCGTTTGAAACTCTTAAGTAAGGGTCATAGTCATTATAGTAATTGTTTTTTAGATAACTTCTAAATTCTTTAAGCGTAGGGATTACCTGAATTTTTTCCGGAAGGTTATTCCAAAGGGAAGTTAATTGGTATACATATGATTTTTTAAAAGTTTCCACCCTAGGGTGTGGAACTTTCAATATTTTCCCTGATTTTAAACTCCGGAGATTCAAGTTTCTATTGTCGATATTTTTTGAGTCACGAGATTTAATGAAAGCCAAGTTTAATAGGTGGGCATCTCTTCTCGTTTGTAACATAGGTAATTTTAGGCTTTGGTGTATCTCTTCAGAACTAGTCATCTTTGGAAGGTGCAGAATTATTTTAAAAGCTGAGTTCTGCAGAGACTGAAGTTTTTGAAGATGGGACTTAGCGGTGGAACCGAAGAATAGATCACCGTAGTCTAATATTGGCAAAACCATTGTTTTATAAATCAAAAGAAGAGTGTCTTGGTTACATGCCCCATACAACTTTGACATGGCTCTCACCTTACCTCTGACCGTATTGGTCTTTTTAACCATAAACTTTTTAAAATTCACTTTTTGATCTATCTCGATCCCCAAATATTTATAGGCTATAACATTTTCAAGTTTTTGGCCATTGATAACATAATTTGTTGCCACTCTGTGCTGCCTGTTACTAGAACTGATGGTTACCGTCTTGCATTTATTTATATTTAGTGAAATTTTGTTAATAGCACACCACTTTTCTATATTGTTAAGATCCGACTGAAGGTCATTTACAGTATCAAGACCCAGCGGTTTTTCTTTATAAATTACAGTGTCGTCTGCAAAAAGTTGTATAAAGCTATTATTTGTAACATCACATAAGTCGTTTATATAAACGATAAACATCAGAGGTCCTAATGATGTCCCCTGAGGGACTCCACAGGTAACTGGTTTCAGGGAGGAGAGGTGACCGTCCACGATGACCCTTTGATTTCTGTTTTCGAGGTAATTTTTAAACCAGCCTAAAGATTTCTGTCCCACCCCAATTTTTTCCAATTTTTGTAGTAATAAAACATGATTTACAGTATCAAAGGCTTTTTTAAAGTCTAAAAATATTAAATCAACAGCCTTTTTATTATTGATACTATTATATACCCTCTCTAGTAATTGGTCATGAGCCTCGTTTATGGACCTCCCCTTCCTGAACCCAAACTGATCCTTACACAATAGGTTGTTTCTTTCTAAGTAACTTGCAAGTTGGCTCTGAATACAATATTCTAATACCTTGGCAGGCAGATTTATAACAGATATTGGCCTATAGTTTCCGGCTATTTTTCTATTTCCCTCTTTAAACAGGGGGGTTACATTTGCTTTTTTAAAATCTAAGGGGATCTGAGAGTTCTCAATAGTGAGATTATATAAGTAAGAAAACTGTTGACTTAACGCACGTATACAAGGTTTGAGGATTTTTGTAGGGAGAAGGTCTATCCCAGATGCCTTATAGTTTCCTATTCTTTTTAAGGCAGCTTCAACTTGAAATCTATCTATAGGTTGTAAATTGAACGATTCTCGTTCATCCCCGTTCTTTAAGGTTTTGATTTGTTTATTCCCCTGAGACAGTAAAGATGTGTCTGTATCAGAGTCATCTAATTTTATTTTACTGGCTAATGTTGGCCCTATATTTACGAAGAAATCATTTATTGCTTCTGCTGCCTCTTCTCCTCTTAACATATTTCTATTTTCGGTATTTATAGTAATTTCTTCCCCTTTCCCTTTGGCTTTCTCAGGGTTTAAAAGGGGTTTTAAAATATTCCACATTTTATGCGGGTCATTTTTATTCTCCGAAATCTGATCTTTTATGTATTTGTCCTTGGCCTTTTTAACTTCCTCGACTACCATGCATCTAAGACCTCTGGCCTTCTCCCAATCCTCTTTTTTCATGGTCCTTCTAGCTACCCTATAAGCCTTATCCCTTGACTTGGACAGATTTAATATAACATCACTATACCACTCTGGCATTTTTCTAACATTTTTAAATTCCTTTAAAGGGCACATTCTGTTGACGTACTTGTCTATATTTGAGAATATAATTTCCCAGGCTTTCTCTACATTTCTCGTTTGGTACAGGTCACTCCAGTCTAGGTCGGACAGTATATCCTTTAGAATCCTAGTGTCTAGGCATTTTGTGTTTCTGGCAGTAAAAGTTTCTGTTTTATAAGAATTTCTCTCCTTTTTTATTTGCATAAAAATAGGGAGATGATCACTAGCATTGATATCTATAGTGCCAGTGTTTTTTAGGATTTTTATATTTGTATATATGTGATCGATAAGGGTTGAAGATTTTATCCCTATCCTGGTATCTGTTTTTATCACCTGCTGCAGATTAAATTTGCCTATCAAGTTTCTAAAAGACTCTGCCCCAGACCTGGTGCCAGTATCCACATTGGAGGCTTCATAATTGAAATCTCCCGTAATAATAATATCTTTTGATGTATCTAAATCATTTAATACATTGTCTAGAAAAGCCAGTGCCCTTGTTAGGTCCCCTTGCGGGGGTCTGTACACATTGAGGATAATTTTGTCCTTAACAAATTTTTTCTTAACCTCAAAGACTTGCACCTCGATATGTTCGTTAGATAAATTAAGTGAGTCATTATTTCCGTCGATTATCTCCAGAGACTGGTGTACATAGGATAGTAGGCCTCCCCCTCTTCTCTTTCTTATTCTGTCATTTCTTACAATTTTATAGTTTTGTAGGTTTAATTCGCTATTGGAAACATTACCATTAAGCCAAGTTTCCTGTATTGACAATATAGAAGGCTCAGTGTCTAAAACGAATTGTCGAACTTGATCGACTTTTTGTTTCAGGCTTCGAACATTCCAAGAAATAAGTTTTATCCCTTTCATTTGTTTAACCTTGCTCGTGAGTATACATTCGTTTGAACAAAATTGTTCAATATTATTTCCTGAGTTATCCATTGTTTATTATTGGATAATTTCTCCTTCTACAGTGAAGGATTTCTATTAATTTACCCGAGCAGGCAAACTTTCTTATGTCAAAGCTACATGGCTTACCCAAAAAATACATAACAAGCATTAAAGATACAATATGAAATACAATAGGAGGTAGGGATCCTGTTCCCCCGAAGGATTTTACATGAAAATGTTATTTAAATCAGTTGTTAATTTTGTGGAATTTTTATATTTTTAAATAACCATAAGCTTAAGAGGGGAACCTCCCGTACAATAAATTGTACATCGCCTTAAGTATTTTGTCATTATTCCTTGTATAGTTAACACCGATCCTATAGTCATGTTAAATTTTATATAGTAAGAGTCAAGTCAACAAGGAGGCACATACCTTATCGTTAACTGATCATCTCTCCATAGCGCGTAATGACTTTGACCACCGATAATTTAATAGTCATTTATAACAGTATAATCATACTGTTTTGAATGGAGATACTGTGAGAGTGAAACATTCTTCCTGAAGTCGGGCTAGAGAAAACTCCTGTCTCAGGAGAGAATGTCTCACCTCAGGCAAACCATCCATGCAGAATATATAATTCTATACGGTAAGACAATTTCGCAGAATTCATTTTGATCAAGCAGTCTCTAAAATTGGAGAAAAATTATGTGGTACCATAACACGACATTAAATGTATTGTAACCACCCACGTGATAACAAGTAAAATACAGGCTTATACCATCCGTTACTATTATATTTTGTGGTAAGTCTTAATTAGGTCTTCTGCTACTCCACGTCGGAGGGCTGGAGATAAATGACAACCGTCATCATCTAATAGGTGATAGTAAGTTGAGTACATGGATCTCAATGTGGTTTTGTGCTTCCTTCGAGCCCTGTGGTGGTGTACAAGGTTGCAGAAATAGGGAGTAGGAACGTGGTGAAGTTTGTTTCGTAACTTTACTGCATTGTTGAATGCTATAACTTCTCTGTCCAACAGTTCTTGGTCTTCCTCTATAGCATTCAATTTGCTGACTGTTAAGATTTTCCTTAAGGAGCTTGTATAATTGGCGACGTGTTGGTTGTAAGTTGCTAATTTCAAACCGATAGTCGGTCCAAAAATTATGGTTGGCGGAGGCATGGTTGTGGGATAGTAGGACACTATTAGTTGACTAGCCTGTTCCATCTGGTCTGTAGCATCGGTATCGACCTCTGTTTCACTCATAAAACGTAAACCCACCTCCTTCGTCAGCGGACATTTGAAGGTAATATTGCATATACCTGAGAGGATAAAAAGATTTCTAGGCCTACTCAGAACAATAGTGTTTTTCGCCCTTTTGACGAGGGAAACTGTGCTCGCTCCAGGAGCAACAAATACATCGGTGTCTATGGCCGGTGCTATAGCCTGAAGGTCGAGTGATAGATTCCTACCTCGTGAGTCTGCTATCACCAGCATTTCTCTCCTCCCGCCATTCATATTTATCAGGGATCGAAGTTATGGTTAATTCTCTCCTGGTAATATCTATCCTGCTCGTAATTCCTCTCTTATCTCTTCTAATATCCTACCAAAAGCGTTCTCGCCTGAGAAGGATTTGAGCTTAAGATCAACACGGCGGCCATTTGCAATCAATACCCCGCGGACATTGCGGCCGACTCCCCATACTTTCGAGCTCGTAACTTCGTAGAATTTGCTAATGTTAGGATCGATCAGTTTCTCTTTTAAAGATTTAATTTGTGTGAATTTATGGCGAACAACAGACTTCAGGACATCTTTTTCTATCGCTTTCCAGGATTGAATTTGCTGCGGGGTAGCCGCAGCATCCAGCTTGCTACCTTCAGCCTTCGCTCTGGCAGGACTGTAGAGGCTGCGGATTTTAGTCGCTGCCGCTTGATTTTTGTAATGCAAGGCTTTTTGTACTTGGTAGCAATGTTCAGATGTATTATATTCTTTATTCTCAAATCTAAATTTGGCTTCGTAAAAGTTCGAGAAGGGACTATGAATACCGTGGAAACCTATGCTTCCCCCTTCCACCGGGAAATGCGAGACATCAACTGGCCTGCAGCCGGTGGGGAGAAGGTGGAGGTCGCCTTTTGCGTATGCTCGTGACCCACATTTGATATGGCCTGGCAACAGATCGGCTTGATGTTTATTTAGCCGTAAGAGCTTGTGACAGTCACTAAGGAGTCTTTGCGATGGGTCCCTAAGGCTGGGTGTGAACTTATTAAACCAGAGGTTTGATTTTGTTTTCCTCCTTATTTCTTTAGCGTTGTTTAGAATCAACCTTTTCTTTTCCGGCGTATCCAAGTCAACATAAATCGCCCTAGTGGTGTTTTTGCCCGAGGCCACGCCCACTCTGTATGCGCCGACTATTTCTTCTTGTTTAATCGGAATGGCGGTTGATACCATATTATAGATGAATAGTTTAGTATTTTCCACTTTTTGAGTGGTTTCTCCATTCAATTGATCATATTTGTCCCAGTCTTCGGGTACCCCCTCGATGAGGAGGTGCGTGGATCCGTCTCCTGTCACTTTACCTCCATTTGCTGTCAGTTTGACACTCGCTATGTCGTCCACTTCTAATTTTATTTTATCGATTTTCTCATTTGCTAGTTTCAAATCCTTTTCCAGTAGTTTTATACTATCTACCTGCAGTGTTATTGATTCCCTTATTTCGCCTACTGATTTGTTTATTTGCTCGTCAATCTCTTTTATTTCTTTTCTAGCTTTACTGTCTATTACTGCCTCATTTAAACCAGTATTGATATTGTTTGCCATCCCACCTGTCGCAACATTTTCATCGGAGACATCTTCATTTTCATTTTCACGGGCCAAACTTCGCTTAATTTCCTTCATTTGGGTTTCCTGAGCACTAAAGGCTAGTTTAGTAGCTTCTATGTGGCTATCTAGTCTAGTGTTAATTTCCAAGATTTCCTCTCTTACTTTTGTGTCAGACTCTACCTCGCGGGTTTGAGTCGACTCATTATTTACCGTAACATCGGGGCTTGGATAATTTCTCTGGGAGGTTCGAGAAGTGGGGGAAGTTTTGTCCATTCTATGTAGAAAATAACTTCTGTCTTCTTCGACTAATTGGGAATTTGCTAGAACTGATGGATATGTTTGCTCAATCTGATCTAATCTTTTTGAGACCTTGTTGTAGTTTAGATTGTTCCAATCAAGGGAGTTATCAACTTTCCTTGCCAGACAGTCGATAGGGCTGACGTCACTACCTGCTTTTGACTGATTCGACTTTTTCTTTTCGGCCTCAACTAATGCCAAAACTCTAAGGGTTATAGTGTCCATAAAGTTAACCATGTGTGGGTCCTCTAAAGAGCCAAAGTCGAAAAGATCTTGCTTAACTAAGGGAGAATCGTCCCTCGGTACTGCAACGACCGTTTCAACCGAATTCACCGTTACTGTCAGACACTCTGAGTGTGTTGACATTGACGACGATGCTGGCAACGTCGGGCTGTCATTTTGAGATGTTTCGTCATTTTCTATCACTATGCTATCATGAGAGTTTTGAGATAACGATCCATTTGTCAACATATCTTGATCTTGAATATTTTCAATGGCCCTTATTTCATCACAAATTTCCTGATCAGTTAAACTTTGATTTAGCAGTTCGACCTTTGGGTCTGACTTCTGAGATCCCATGCTGTCAGAAGCGTCATGGAAGACCTCGTCTCTCCCTTCGTCGAGAATTTTTTCTACTTTTACTTCGTCCTGGGGTTTTTTTGAACCTAAGTCATTAAAAGTAATTTCAGTTTCTGAGTCTGTCCCGTTTTTTTGTTCCTGCACGTCATTTTTCATTTTAGAATTCGTTCCTACCTTTTCAGGAGAAACCTGAAGCTCACTGGTCGAATCCATGGTCGAATCTAGCGTGTCGGCCATTACGTCAGTGCTAAGTGCGGCCTCCGACATGGTCGAATTTTAATTCGTCTGAATCCGTCGAACTGAAGTGAAGAGTGTTTCAATTTTCGTTTCCCAGTGAACTCTGAATGTTTATAAGCACTATTGGAGATTTTCCTGAAGTGGGTTGACTTTCCTTCGGAAGGGGTGTCCCTAATCTCTCTCCTAAATGGCAGTTAGGTTCTTTTGTTTTCCCGCCATAGAATTCTTATCGGATCCATTGGACTGTTCTTGCCGACGGATATTGCTGAGTGCTTTCTGCTGACATTTTTCTGGGTTTTTTTTTGTATGTGTCTTATTTTGTTTATGTTTCTTAAAGTCCATTCAGAGGAAAGAAAACAAGCGAGGGTGAGCGATAATGAGTTAAAACAGCACTCCACGTTTGTCGTACGCAGACCTATCCTAACCTGTAAATGTTAGTTTGCGTTTTCACCCACAAGCTGTACCTGGAATCCATTTAATACTGTATCCACATGGCCATCATTGGGGCTGGGAAACGATGGGATGAAGAAGTAAAATGTGTTTTTTATTCACTACGATTGCTTGCTCAAGAATGTAGCTGTAATAATAATTGTTTCATCTGTCCGAGAAGCTTGATCGCATGGCATGTCTGAATTCATTAATTCTGGTTGAAAGATTAGTTTTGGGGTTAACAAGCGCATACGTAATTGGGTAGATTCATAATCAAATTTTGTCCTTCATAGATTTTCTCCTCATGGAATCAGAGTTATACATGCTTTGAATGTTTCAATCTGGTTTCCAACCTTTAAGTGTAATCTATAATTTCTAACAGCACAGTTGATTGAACGGAGGTAAAAACCCCATGTAGATTTGAATAGGGGATTTGCATAGCCGCCATTTTGAATCTTGTTTCGCATGGAATTATGGGACTAATGGAACTGTATAAGATCTATAGGAAACATGCCTTGTTCAGCTGTATCAATGCTCTAATTTCAATATCCAGGTGTAATACATGCATGTTTCCATAACACATGTCCCCATCTTTCCCATCATGCATTTGGTTTTCATAGATCATTTATAAAAGCTATGATATTGGTGAAAACATTCTTGCAATTTTCGATAAAAATGTTGCACATATTTGTATGTCAGATTTTATCAGAATCAATCCCAGGATGCACTGTGACAGACATGCGCAGTGGCACATGCAAACCCCCTATTCGAATACATACAACAGAGGTTGTTTCATATGTCTATATAAATATATCTCAGCAATATTA
Source organism: Sthenelais limicola (assembly GCA_942159475.1). Lineage (NCBI taxonomy): Eukaryota > Metazoa > Annelida > Polychaeta > Phyllodocida > Sigalionidae > Sthenelais > Sthenelais limicola. The sequence goes on along the minus strand of OW804102.1, from coordinate 53,091,516 downwards.
TCCTTCGTTTTACATGACTTAGCATATATGCCGGTCTTCTCTCTATGCAAATCTTCCCCGTCCTTAAGTCGTTTTAATAAATCGATGTGCTCACTTGGTGGTAAGAAGAGGAACTACTGATCGTTTCTTATGTGGGTAGTTTGAAAAGGTGGCCTGGTGTGCTTTTCCCATCTCCTCATTTAATACTAAGATAAATCATTATTTTTGTCATTGTTCTATCCGCTAGATGTTTCCTTAGTTAGCTTAAATGTAATATGAAACAAAAAGATAAGTGGTATGTCGCAATGAATGGATTTTCAGATACCATCATTCTTGACAAATGAAATTAAGTGGAGTCAAACGATGTTGAAGTTTGGGAAATCTAAAATGTATTTCTATATTCTATATATATTCTATATATTTTTTTATAAAAATGTTTGAAAACAAGTTTGTAGTATATCTGAGTGGACAATTAATATACATAAAGTAGCTGAATATAGGTTGACCTTAGAAACGCAGCGATTATTTATACACTGTCTTTGTGATTGAACGCCTAATGAGCCATAATGGTTTTCCCGGCTCTAGAGTAGGCGTCACCAGAGACAGGACATTTAGCGTATTGGAGGGTCTCTGGCGTCACAATGGGATTCCGATGGCATTTTGCGGTAAGGCGCGAGAGAGACTTTCCTCAATTTGGATGGATTCACTCAGACATACGCCTATGATGTATTCTTTCAATATGGAAACTTCCCATGAGCTTAGAAAAGTCCAGTGTAGCCAAAACTTTTGACGCGGCCAGGGAGATCTTGAGAGGAAACCTTGTTTCCTTAAACAGGCCATTGGTTTTAACACAGGAAACTTTTAGCCTGGTGTAAGTGGAGGTATTGGCAACTCAGTCAACTAGGTAATGAAACATTTCTGTATTCATAGAATTATGAATATTGCTAGTAACTCACTGCAGATAATTGAGAAACTTTGACTTAAAGCTACATCTCTATCTTCAGTTGTTGACATCTATAGGTCAAGAACTGAAGATTTTCTCTTTTTGCGAGAAAAAAAAATGCAGTTACTTGAGAAAGATTTTCTCTTTTTGCTCATCATCGGCCGTTTTCCCTCTGATAATTCGACTTCAAATCGTTATAAACAAATAACAGCAGCAGATCATTGATACATTCAGTCTTTAAGTCATAACATGAGTAAATTGGTAAGATTTCTCTTGCCTGACTTAGCTGAAAATGTAGCTCTTATGTTTCTCTCAATATATTTCTCAACACAAGATATTTCACCAATTGTAACAATAGTCAATATAATTCGTCTCATGATGTCAAGCTTTCTAATAACCTTTCCACAAACTTTTCCAAGTGCAATAGAGAAAGTAATATAAGTCTGTAATTCCAGTATCCATTATCCATGTAATGTTGCATGAGGCCACCTAGCCTCATATATGGTCAATTCCTTCTCAACCAATCCTAGAAAGGTACAACTGAATCCAAAATCAATGGCAATATGTCCTTTTAGGTTAGAAAACACACAGACTTGTGGTTTTTATGGTTGGTGTGTCGCAGGTTTACTAGCCCCACTCTCTGTAATTGTCCCTGCATCTAAGCGATAGATATAGTAGGCCCATGGTGTCCACTCCTAGAAATGTGTCCTTGGTTTTTTTTATTTGTGTGGTGTTTCAGGAAAATGAGTCAAAGTCGCACAAATGTTATTTTTTAAGTGATTTATGAAGTGATCTCTTCACTGGAATGTTCTGATTTTTGGTGAGTTTAGTTCTGTACATCGTATAAATAGATGGACTAAATTTCAGGACATTGCATTTAAGATATCTTTGCGTTTCGAAGGTCTTTGTATGGAGTATATTTAGTTACTATTATTTAGTTATAGGGTCTTCCCACTCTGTTTTGGGTGTTTATTTGGTTTCAGTCTGTCTATGGCTAGGATTGAACTAAGAGCATGTGGAAGCATGCGTTGGTGAAAATGGGACATTTTGCCACTCCACCTTACAACTAAATGGGTCACATTTTCAGAAAATGTACAATTGGCAGCTGCTTACTTAGTAAATTCTGCTAAATTAGGCTGCAATTTGGCCAATACTAGGTACAAAAATTGAGAATATTTGGCATTGCATCGATTCTAGCAATCCGTTTGGTTAGGTTCAACTGTATTATGAAATTTATTTTCATCTGAAATTTGGGTTGTTTGAGATTGGCAAAGTTGAATTGTACATTTTCTGAAAGTTTGATCCAAATAACAAAAGCATCTCGACCACACTCTCCATTTTGTGAGCACACACCTCTACTGATTAAAACCTTTTGATTGTGAGTCAGGATCCCGATCCTGTCTCTCTGTATCAGTCTATCCTAAGGCTAAGTCTGTCTAAGGTTTTCCCAGTCTGTTGTGTATGGTCCCAGTCTGTCTTTAGAAGTGCGCCTGGACCTCCCTCAATTAGTCTAAAGAGCGAGGAGAGGCTTCCCTTCAGTTAGGAGGAACTCTCCACTCCGAGCCTAAACTGTTCAAACCCAAAACATCCTCTACAAACAGTCTATGTTAAGAGTGTATAGTCAGTGTAAAGACAAAGCCAACACGTAGATGAACTTATACCTTTATGGGCGGCCTGTATAACGATGCCATTCCTAGTAGGCAAATGGTGCCCTGTTTAGCACTAAAAGTCAGGTCTATTTGTGCCATAAACCTCCACCAGCACCGCCCACCACCGACCTCTAGCACAATCTGTGCAAGTCAAATATATTACAGGGCATAGAAGGGTCGGATTTTTAGAAAATGTACAATTCAACTTCGCCAATCTTCTCAAATAACCCAAATTTCAAACGAAAATAAAGTTTAAAATACAGTTCAACCTAGCTAAACAGATTGCTTGAATCAATGTATTGCCGAATTTACTCGAATTTACCTTATATTGACCAAATTGCAGCCTAACTTAGCAGAATTTAGTGAATGTGTAGAGCTGCCAATTGTACATTTTTTGAAGATCGGACCCATAAAAGCTATCTTTATGTTGATACACATGGATGCGTTTCACTTGTAGTGTAGGCAGTATATATACAATAATTGTATGAGTGGGATGTGTCATAAAGAACACCACTACACTCTATCCCGCCTCTGTTTAGCTGGGACATCAAAGAGATTTCAAGGAGGGACACAGACCCCAGTACGCGGGTGCCGAGCCCAACAGAGGCGAAATAGAGTGTACCAAAGATCAGTTTTTAAACAGATTTATTTGACAGAAAATTCACATTTGTTTTACACTTCATTTTGTCAAACGTAAAAGCCTTAGAGAAAGTTATTTAATGATTCCTATACATTAAGTTCAAGAAAACATATTTTCAAATTCAAAAGATCGTATTATAAACTTTAATTTTAGACATTGTTATATATGCTTTAGATTATAAATAACATATAATCAAATTCCAATCCCCGTTTTCAATGGCCGATTGTTCAATTCTAAGATTTTTTACCTATCTTTTACAGGTATTGATTTTTTCTTAAACTCTGGAAGACATGCGGTGAGTAGCCTACATGAAGTATACAAAAACCGACGATAGTTGTAAATATGAGATCAAAAGTTTGTGATACATTTTAACCCCAATAAAATCCTAATCAAATCATCCATTTATTTTATCAACCAACAGAAGGGTCAGATTTTCAGGAAATGTACAACTGGCAACTCAACACATTTAGTAAATTCTACTACATTAGACCGAAAAATCGTCAACACTAGGTATATCTGAGTATATTTGATATTATCTTGATTCAAACAATCCGTTTGGTTATGTTGAACTCTATTTTGAACCTGATTTATGTATTAAATTTGGATTATTTTACCGGATTGGTGAAGGCCAGTTGTACATTTTCTGACGATTTCACCCAGATTCAATCTAAATAAGACTAATTGTACATATGCCAGTGCTCTCACCCATGATGAATCAAACTGTACATCTCAGGGCTAATGGGTTTATAATTGGATTATCAGAATTGTCCACTGCCTGAGGAACTTGTGCTGAATAAAGTGGCACTTTCCGTTATGCGTCGTTGTAATCACTTTATTCTCTTTATTTTTACCCAATATCCCAGGGCTTATCCATCCCTTTCATGTATAAGGGTAAGATTTTCAGAAAATGTACAATTGGCAGCTGTAAACATTTAGTAAATTGTGCTAAATTAAGCTGTAATGTTGCCAATACTAGGTAAATTCTATTATATTCGGCATTGCATTGATTCTAGCAATCTGTTTGGTTAGGTTAAACTGTATTTTGAAATTTATTTTCGTCCAAAATCTGTGTTATGTGAGAGGATTGGTGAATTTGAATTGAACATTTCTGAAGATCTGACCCATAAATGTTTTGTTCTGCTGGTAAATCATTATATTAATTACATTCTCACACTTTGTCTGTGTCATATTTAAAAAGATCTGAATCCAAATTATTATCGATTATAATTCATAGGGAGACGAATTAGTTCTAACATCTACAACTTGCTGCAATGGAAATGTAATGGATATTCGTTATATATTTTGTTGACAGGAGGCTCTAAATGTTTTTAGGGTGAAATCGCCAGAAAATGTACAATTCTCCTTCATCAAATCTGACCCATATGTACAGTCAGGTTCAGAAGGCAGTTTTTGACCCCTAAGTTTTAGGGGTCATGAACACTCTTAGCCTTAGTCTTAGCCTTGTGGTTAAGCTTATGGCTGAATGTGGAATCGAGGAGTGTGGCCGTCTGGACCTGACTGTATACACTTTTTTTTACCAGGACTAGTTCAATACACTATAGCGGTCTTCCCCTAGTACCTGGGGAGGAGGTGAAACTGCGACCACAACCACGTCAGAAGCTACAACATGACACTCATGCCAGTGAGGGAAAATGGGAATAACAACAATTGATAATCAATAATGAGAAAGCAAAATTGGCAAATCCAAAATCAACCCAATTCTATATCTTGGCTTTACTACAAATTTCATATGTAAAAGTATGCAAAACCTACCAAACGTAAGTTTGCCCTGAACGTGCACTAACTGCACAAGGCCAGTACAAACTATTTTAAAAGAAAATTGCCAATACTCTTTTTGAGTATTTTTGAAGAAAAGACATTGAGAGAGATGGATATTGTATGAAGATCAGAGGTTGCACACCCTAGAACAGAGTGAAAACCGATTACCGTATAGTTTCACACAGGAACCACGCCTGAATCTAGGCGTATTTTTATGTTTTTACCGTCCTGAGGATTTCTCTTGAGGCCTAGCAGCCTTTCTAGAGATCCTTAGGTTGGTTAAAACTTGTGGGCATCGTATACAGCCTCCTAGACACTGCTCTTATTACATTCTAGATTATCATTATTATTCAAAATCTCAGACAGGAAGGTTTAAACCTTAGATCAATAATTCAAAATGGCCCCCTCAGCTGTGTACATAGTTTGCTCAATAGATTTGTCTTTGATAAAAAGAAAACAGAATATCCACGCTTGGGCACTTAGCTGTAATGGTGGGAGAACCAAGCCCTGATGTTTGTGGGTCAAATCGACAGAAAATGTACAATTGGCCTCCACCAATCCCCTCAAATAACCCAAATTTAAGACGAAAATCAGGCTCAAAATACAGTTCAACATAACCAGACAGATTTATTGAATGAATACAATACAGAATACTCTCATATATACCTAGTATTTATCAATTTTAACTCTCATTTAGCAGAATTTGATAGATGGATAGGACTGTAGATTGTGCATTTTCTGGCAATCTGACCCATAGCGTTATATTGTAGACCCACACGCTAACACTTGCTGAGGAATAAAACACCCATGCTAAGATTTGATCAATTTGCGTTAACCCCCTTTCACTGTGTTTGGCTGAATAGGGGAGTTGCATTTGTCACTCTCCCTGTCCAGAGAAGCATGCAGTGCTAGACATTCCTGCATTGTTATATTATATAAATAGATTGCAGATGCAAGATATACTTTTATGATAATTTGAATCATTATTTAAATCACCTGCAGCTAACACAGGAAACTTCATAAATAATTTATTTTCCCAATTCTTCTCATTCACCATGAGGAGAATGGTCAATTAAAGTTAAGCTAAAATGTGATGCATCAATGGGTATGCCTAGTGTTATGCATGTTCTCTATAGTCCGCTATAGTTCAGAAGTATATCGCCAAGGTGGTGTACTGTGTAACTGTTTGGCTGGTTAGTTTAGTAAGATTATTGTGCTCAGGATCTATAGCCTCCCCACCTCCCACCCACCCTCTCACACAAAACTGTTGATTGTTATGTTGACATTCGTTGGTCATGCTCTGCTAAGCCTGACCAACTCCACGGGTAGTGGTAGAGGGTTGATAGGTAGTTATTCGGTACTATTCGGAATACACCATGAGAAGGTACGGGTAAACACCTTTTTGGTTCTTTTTTAAATAACGCCTATGAATCATTTCATTCTGTCCAAGTTGTAGAGCGATATCGTTTATGTAGATAGACAGTGATAATAGCGAAAACGCAGATCCCCTTGATGGGCCCTTGTGTTATACGAGAGACCCTATTTACGGGCATCATTCGAAATGTTCTATGTAATAGCTACGCTATGTAAACATAGGCGAATGGATGCCGGCCGTCAAGTGGTTGGCATGTAAGACTACAGGACATTGTGAGGTCGAGTCTCTATGCAGACAGCCTTTTTACATTTGTTTCATTTTTGAGACATTTAATTTCTTTATTTCATTAAGGTCTTCACATCTGGGACTCAGTTATCTTTTAAACTCACACATTTAGTTATTGATGTCATTCCCTTTTCATTGGTGAAAGAATTAGAGAGGCTAAGATCGAATTAAGCGAGAAAAATGTGTCAAACAGGGTTCTGGGATACATGGGTCAGATTTTCAGAAAATGTACAATTGGCAGCTGTACACATTTAGTAAATTCTGCTAAATTAGGCTGCAATTTGGTCAATACTAGGTAAATTCGAGTATATTCGGCATTGCATAGATTCTAGCAATCTGTTTGGTTAGGATAAACTGTATTTTGAACTTTATTTTCGTCTGAAATCTGGGTTATTTGAGAGGATCGGTGAATTGTACATTTTCTGGTGACTTCACCCACATGGTTCTCTGGAATAGAGGCTTGGGTGGCAGTACTAAGCTTGTGTTTATTTTTCGGCGGAAATAGTTTTCACACGGGGCCATGACTCCTCCAGGTGCAGCCAATGCAAACTTAGCCACACAGTAAGATACTATTGACAGAGTGTGCCTTAAAGGGTGGTCTCTACTGGCTGTGGTAAGCTCTGCGGTAAGCCTTGTGATGGTTTGTGCTGGTTCTCTAGGTGGAGAGGAATGACAGAGTCCTTGCCTACATGGTCAGTGAACCATGTAGGCAGGACCTCGCCACTCCTCACCAACACAGCACATCGCAAGGCTTACCGCAGAGCTTACCGCAGCCAGTGGAGACCACCCTTAACATTGCAGCTTTAATAAATAATAGAAAGGTAGAAAGGAGGGTTGATGAGTGACAGTGACTAGTTGGAGAGAAAGATTGATAGTGAAAGATTGAAAGATTGATAAGTTAAGTTAAGAGGAAAATGGTCAGATAATCTGTCTGTGTGTCGGCGTCAGTCTTGCCAATGCTGTTGGTCAATTTATATAAACCAATGATATCTCCATCTGTCAGAGGGTGTTAAAGGTGTTCCAGCCTCCTGTTTATAGTTTGGCTTTCTCAGTGAATCTGGCATAGCAATATATAGCAGCCCTTTTATCCCAAATAGGCAGAATATTGTCAACAATGCAATACAATTTTACCTCAACAATACAATTGCACCTATAAATGATCTATAGATTCCAAATGCATGATGGGAATGATAAAGTTCAGCTCACTGGTGTATAACACATGGCTAATTACATTCCAGGACTCATGTATATTCCATATTGAACATGGAATATTTTCTCTAGTTTTTACACTGACATATAATACCATTACTATAATTGTGATCTGTTTCAGGAAAATGAGTCACAAGTCACAAAGAATAGATGTTGCGATAACATCATATTTGAAAAGATGGGATCAAGCCGATTCTAACGATAGTCAACAGTAGGATATTTGATAAGAATTTCTATATTTTAAGTCTGATATTTCTAGTTTTGAAAAAAAAAATTTGCAATATTTTTGGGTGGACATTTATTAGTAAAGTAGCTAAATATGCTCTATAGGATGACCTTAGAAATGCATGGATATATTTAATACACTATCTTGAAATCTGACACATGAATTCATATCACTAGAAGCATTAGATACCCTTAAAATGAGTACATTCCTACAAAGTGATCTAGTAAATGAATGGTTTTCGAAAATAGCAATTTGGCGACTTGTGACTCATTTCCCTGAATCACATCACAATTATTTCCTGGCAAATCATGATTCAACATGGTGGCTATGCAAATCCCCTATAGGTGCAGAGAATTCGATGCCTAGAGACTGATACTAATGTCCTTCCCCTGATATTGACATAAACTAGAAAACAACCTCTCACTTTCTCAATGATTCTCTCACTTCTTTGTAAAGCCAAAGACGACTAACCTATGTACACTTAATATCGTAGACTTGAACACTCTCTTGCTATAAGTCGGATTTTCAGAAAATGCACAATCTACAGTTCTACACACCTACCAAATTCTGCTAAATTAGAGTGACAAATGATAAATACTAGGAATATCTGAGTATACTCTGTATGGTGTTCATTCAATACATCTGTCTGCTTATGTTGAACTGTATTTTGAACCCGATTTTTGTCTTAAATGTGGGTTATTTGAGAGGGTTGGTGAAGGTGAATTGTACATTTTTTTAGGATCTGTCCCTTATTCTTCAAGGTACCCTCAATACACCCACGCAACAGAAGGATCTACAATGTTATAGATGATTTCCTATATTCATGATTTCTCTATCATGACAAAATTCCAAGATTGTGTGTACAATAACACGAATAATAATTAATTGATTATTCAGATTAATTAAGGAAGGATAAATTGATTGGTATTCATTGGTTATACCTTTTGACATAAGAAATATAGAAAAAAACACTATTGACTCACATAGTTGGTTTGTGTGTGAGTCTTGTATGAATCTTTTTGTTATATGAGTAAGATTTTCAGAAAATGTACAATAGGCAGCTCAACATAATATTATTTAGTAAATTTCTAATAAATTTGACTGAGAAATCGTCAACACTAGTTATATCTGAGTCTATTTAGTATTGTTTTGATTCAAGCAGTCTGTTTGGTTATGTTGAACTGTATTTAGAACCTGATTTCTGTCTTATATTTGGTTTATTTGAGTGGATTAGTAGAGGTGAATTGTACATTTTCTGGCAATTTCACCCATATATCCCCAGCACGAAGGATTCAGCAAGAGCTTCCATTCACTGAATTTCTAATGTTGATATTACATTACTAACAATATTTATCTCTATCACCACAATATGTTAGGTTTAATATCAGTAGCTTTTGAAAAAATCTTGAATTAATGTCGTGTGGCTGATTACTTTAGCTTTATCTCCATTTCCTTCCTGTCTACATCTTACTGCATAACAAATCCTTAGTTACCTTTTAAGTAAGGATTTGTTACACAACAGGCCCCTGGACAACAGCTGCAAAGCTTTCTCATGAGTACATTGCTCAATGCAGTCTAGGCTCAGAGTTGAAAGGGTCTCTTCAAACTGAGGGAAAGACTCTCGGTCCAAACCAATTTCCTACCTATGCAAGGAAAAAAAACATAGCTAGGTATATCTTAAGTAAGGATTTCTTGGGTCAGATTTTCAGAAAATGTACAATTCAACTTCGCCAATCTTCTCAAATAACCCAAATTTCAGATGAAAATAAAGTTCAAAATACAGTTCAACCTAACCTAACAGATTGCTAGAATCAATGCAATGCCAAATATACTCATGGTCCTGGGTAAGCGGTCTCTCTCCCTACTTCTCTATCTCTATTTCCTGGGTATGATCATAAACTGCCTCCCTCTCAGCTCTCCCGCCCTTGATATAACCATATTAAATGTGTTGATAAGGGCCGTAAAGCAACCAATCTCACTCACTCACTCCAAATATACTCAAATTTACCTAGTATTGGAGCCTTATTTAGCAGAATGTATTAAATGTGTACAGCTGCCAATTGTACATTTTCTGAAAATCTCTTATGCAACAGCAGTTGAGACCCCAGCAGTAGAGATGCCCATTCCTCTCTAAGGCTACACTCTAAAAGCCTTTCCCTGCCCCTTAAGATATTTGTACAAGACAAGGAAGGGAAGGTCTTTCCAGGTGAATCGTTTTTACACAATGTTTTAGCAGGACTAAGTCAGCTTATACAGCTGGACTTCCCCTAGTGCCTGGGGGGATGGGGGGAGTGGAGAACTTGCACCACACTAGGACCTCTTATATTAGAAATACTTACTTATTATTTCCAGAAAGATCTCATGGATGTCTGTCTTTACATTTCCCAAGAAGGACCAAGCAAGGTGCAAAGAAGGGGTTCACTGATTGGGTAGAGCAAATTTCAAGCCTTGTTTATGACTAGCCATAATAGGGAGGTTTAGCAACCACAAGGCACCAACACAACACTAACGCATCCAGTAATAGGGAGATTTAGCAACCACAAGGCACCAACACAACACTAACGCATCCAGTAATAGGGAGATTTAGCAACCACAAGGCACCAACACAACACTAACGCATCCAGTAATAGGGAGATTTAGCAACCACAAGGCACCAACACAACACTAACGCATCCAGTAATAGGGAGATTTAGCAACCACAAGGCACCAACACAACACTAACGCATCCAGTAATAGGGAGATTTAGCAACCACAATGCACAAACACAACACTAACGCATCCAGTAATAGGGAGATTTAGCAACCGCAATGCACAAACACAACACTAACGCATCCACTAACTATTAGTACTTTATTACCGCTGGCGGGATATCTTGAGAGGCCTGCAATACAGATGCCTTCAGCCTAGTGCCTATCGAGATATCCCCACAGTGGTAGTAATGTATAAATAGTTAGTGAATGCGTTAGTGTTGTGTTGGTGCATTAGACACTGACTGTTCATTAGACCGTGACCACACGCTGACCATAGCTGACCAGTAGTTAACCTGCCCATTTTCATACGGTCCAGATCGTCAGAAAATGCACAATTGGCAGCTCTACACATTTAGTGATTCCTGCGCTAAATTAGGCTAAGATACAATGAATACCAGGTATATCTGAATATGTTTAGTATTGTATTGTTAAAGAATATATGTTCTACTATGTTAAACTATATTTTCAAACCTCATTTTCTTACTTAAATGTGGGTTATTTGAGAGAATTGGTGAAGATCGAATTGTACAATTTCTGACGATCTGACCCATATGTGCCAAAATGGAAGCACCCCAGGAGAAGGTCTTAGAGAGAGTGGGAAAGAAATTACTTGATTGATTCTGACAATACCATTGCACAGAAACCAGTATTATAATGTGGGTTCCCACTTATTAACCATAATTGAACTGTATGACCCGCAATTGTTCCAGCCCAGTGTTTTGCTTTAAGGGAAGGAGTTCGCTATAGAGAAAATGTTAATTGCTATTGCTACAGTGTGAATTTACGATACAAGCAAGAAAAAATAGCTTAATAAGGTAAGGATTTCTAATGTAACGATCAAACAGAAAGTATTATTTACAGAAATTTATGTAAAGAAATGTATAACTAGCAAGATCAGGTTATTCAAACCATGCATGGACAGGATCACATGTGGGTCAGATTTTCAGAAAATGTACAATTGGCAGCTGTACACATTCAGTAAACTCTTTTAATTAAAGCTGCAATTTGGTCAATACTAGGTAGAATTGAGTATATTTGGCATTGTATTGATTTTAGCAATCTGTTTAGGTAGGTTGAACTCTATTTTGAACTTTATTTTCGTCTAAAATTTGGGTTATTTGAGAAGATTGGTGAAGCTGAATTGTACATTTTCTGAAAATCTGACCCATGTAAGCATCCTAGGAAAGTCTCTGATCAATAGATTCTCTCAGTTCACACATGTCTACCCTCCTTCACTGAGGGGATCCCATGCCTAGGTGGACGTTTACTCATAAACAATGAGTATAAAGAAGACAAGTAGGAGTTTGAGGAGCAGGAGGTGGGGGATGAGGTAGAGTAAAGTCATAAGGGTCAGATTTTCAGAAAATGTACAATTCAACTTCGCCAATCTTCTCAAATAACCCAAATTTCAGACGAAAATGGTGTTCAAAACACAGTTCAACAAAAACAAACGGATTGTCAGAATCAATGCAATGCCGAATATTCTTGAATTTACCTAGTATTGACCAAATTGGAGCCTAATTTTGCAGAATTTACTGAATTTGTACAGCTGCCAATTGTACATTTTCTGAAAATCTGACCCACAAAGACTTACAGCAACCCTCTGTCATGACGGTAAAACAAGTAATGAATGCAGCTCGACATAACAACAGATCAGATTAACTCTTAAAACCCTGCCCACACACAGCCGATTTGTCTCCCGATTGCCCCCCGATCTGGGTCTCCCGATGAATCCTAGGATTTCATTTCCAATCCTGGTTTATGTTATTTCAAAAACATAAACCAGGATTTGATCTGCTCATGACCCGCTCTTTTTATTTACCCGAGCGCCTAACAAGCAAAGATAGAGCAAAACAAGAGCGGTCTTGGTTTGTAAGTTCATGTATGGGTCAGATTTTTACAAAATGTACAAAATGCCAATCCTCTCAAATAACCCAAATTTCAGACAAAAATAAAGTTCAAAATACAGTTCAACCTAACCAAACATATCGCTAGAATCAATGCAATGCAGAATATACTCAAATTTACCCAGTATTGGCCAAATTGCCGCCTAATTAATCAGAATTTACTAAATGTGTACAGCTGCCAATTGTACATATTCTGAAAATCTGACCCGTATATCAGAAGCCAATGTGCTGCCAATGACTGCAAAGAACTCATTGAACATCTTTGGGACGGTAAATCTCAACATTGGTACCCAATTCGGTATAATGAAGCTGGATAGGGAGAGACGGCCTCGCTCATCTGGTCACGTGACAGTGCATCCACAAGTCTAGGAACGAACTGATTTTGTGCAATTTTCAACAATTAATCATATATAATATTAAAATCCATATCATAAAATATATTCATCATGAACATGGGCCACATTTCCGCAACATTTATTCCCTAAAATCGACAGTAATGCTGAGATTTCACCTATTGTTTACTTTCACCCCACTGCCGGGTAGTGGGCCGGAACTTGGGGGACTCAGGCCCTTGACGACCATAGCAACCAAGCTTAAAATCTCCAACTTTCCCCCTCGATTTCTTAAATTGTAAACAATTGTTGAAAAAACGGGACAAGTGACTGCAATGTATGAACACTACTTGATATATCCATGTAAGATCATAGCATTTTGACCCGTCTATATATGGTTTCAAAGGGGTTGAAAACATGTATTTTAGCGTTAGCGTCTATGGAACTCAGCTGGTGTATTCACCCGAGTTTTTGCCGCCGATCGTAGCGCCACCTGTAAATACCCGGATTCTCGTCTCAAAGAATAGTTGATTTTGAGCATTTTCTGGTTGAAATACGGAAACAATCTCTTTCCATAATTTTCTGGGAGTATTACTAATTATCTTTATCTTTTCTCTAGTAAAATTCTCTTTCGATCTTTTGATTTTGTTGTTAATCTCTTTTTTCAGATTTTCCTGTGATATTCTAGCTTTTTTTTTTTTTTTTTTTTTTTACAGTTTTACTTTCTTTTTAATAAGTTTCAAATTGTCAAGTGTCATCCAAGGTTGTTTGAATTTTTATGGTAAATGCATGGTATCTGACATACATGTATTACCATGGTGTAGTAACAAAACTATTAATTTTCCCTTAGTTTTCCCTTAAACGACAGAATAGAGTGATAAATGGACATAATAAATATTGTTTGGGTTTGCAGAAGTTGGAAAAAGTTGATTGTTATAAGTTCCTGGGAGTAGAAATTGATAGTAAGGTAGACTTCAAAACATTCTTAGTGAAGAAAATAAACATTGTAAGGAGTAAGGTTAAGGCATTGTCAAAACTCTACGGAGTATGTGATAAGCAGACTCTATTATTGATATACAAAACTACTATTCTACCTTTAATTGATTACGGTGATCTATTTTACCATAGCTGCGCACAGAGTTACTTGGATAGGTTACAATCACTCCAGAACTCAGCCTTTAAAATAGCACTTAAGTTACCAAAGTACACCAGTACAAAAGAAATACATATTAGAGTAAAAATGCCATCCTTAAAAACGAGAAGAAACAGTCATTTACTTGAGTTAGCATATAGGAAATCCCTGGTCGAAGAAAATGTTGATAACAGGACCATAAACCTTAGGAGTCTCAATGATGGGAAGAAACTATTGGTTCCTTTCCCGAAAAATGAGAAGTTTAAGAGATCATATCTTTACAAAATTACAGGATTATGGAATAACCTGCCCAAAATAAATAGGGAAATTAAAACAAGAGAAGGTTTCAGGAGTTATCTGAAAAATGGCTACCCCCAGGAACATGATGAATATTTGTCTGCAGAAATTGAAATTTCTGAGGCTGAGTAACTAAGAATGTATCTGTGTAATATTGATTTGCTCATGTGTAAAACAACACATCATTGAAATAAGAAATTACTGTATAGAGTATATATGTGGGGGGAACTAAACAGGCATGTAGGTCCTGTGATTCTTAAGACCGACTTATATCGGTATTGGGTAAAAGGAAGGGAAATCAGACTGTTGCTGTTACTGTAAATTACTGTACTGTACATTATGTTCTTATATTCAGACAGCTCTTTATCAGACCCTACAGTCTGAGAAAATGTTATATTGTAAAATTCATCTGCATAGTTAAAAACAACTTTAACTGCTAATATTCCTTGACGGACATTGACACTTATACTACAACTAATTAGTTGATGAACGATAGGCAAATACAAATACAAGGAAAAACTATGAACAATCACAAGAAAGATCATCAAAACTCTATTTTACAGAGTTGGACTCAAAACTTTATTAACAAAATGTTAACATAATAATAATAGCATTGGATCGTGCGGTAGATCTGCTACGCAGAGCATTGTTATCCATTTCAGTGATTGATGAAATTGAAAATCTATGTAAGCTGTAAACTGAATAAAAGTTGTTATATATATATAAAACTCCCTTCATCACCCTATGAGCAAGGGCCACCAGTACAATTATTGCACCTTTGAATTCCCCTAACTCAATGAAAGGGAAAAGCCAAGGATATATTTTATTGACTGTTTATTATCTTAGACAGGAATAATGGCAGAAATATATTGGTTTCCATAAGACCTTTGATCTCACTTATAAAAGTTCCATAAAGAAACTGCAGTTTCTGTTTTATGTACCAAGCACTTTTCCAATAAAGAGATTTCTACATGTTCCAGTCCTGTGCTAGAACAATTGGTAAGGTGACCTATTGCTTCATAAGGGAGTTGTATTTGACGCTATTTTGGTTTTGAATTGTGCTGTGGGAGTAGAATTCTTGTGGTTGAACTCTTTTTAGTTGTGAAAATTAAAGCTGCACAAGAGTAGGGGATTTCCATGTGCCACTGCGCATGTCTGTTACAGTGCATCATGGGATGGATTCTGTTGAAATCTGACATACACATTTGGCGACATTTTTATCAAAACTGCAAGAGTGTTTTATCCAATAACAGAGGTTGTATAAATGATCTATGAACACCAAATGTATGATGGCAAAGATGGAGACTTGTGTCATGGTAACATGTAAAACACATGTATATTGACATTAGATCACCGATAAATAGTCCATGCTGACTATGGCATGTTTTCTATAGATCTTAGATTCTACCATTAGTCCCATAATTCCATGCGAATCTAGATTCAAAATGGCGGCTACGCAAATCCCCTATTAAATCGGCCTAGTGAAAACTGATGATGATGAGCGATAATAAGTGAAGCTACCGCAGATGTTGGCCTGTCTCTGACATAGATATGGACATTAAATTTTATGATGCCCTGCCACCAACATTGGATGAGTCAAATGACTTTTATAAATATGGGTGAATTCACCAGAAAATGTACGATTGGCCTTCAACAATCCTCTGAAATAACCCAAATTAAAGAGAAAAGTCAGCTTCAAAATACATTTCAACATAACCAGACAGATTTATTGAATGAATACTTTACAGAATACACTCAGACATACCTAGTATTTATCAGTTTTCACTCTAATTTAGCAGAATTTGATAGATGTGTAAAACTGTAGATTGTGCACTTCCTGAAGATCTGACTCATATGGGTTGGAAAAGAACAGAGAGTGCAGCGTTGATCTATAGAAATGGATACCTCGGAACATTATACAGGAGTAAGAGGGCAGTTGTTGTCCCTGGAGGGTCTGGGGTATGAGAGGCAGCACAACCTTACACCCACTCTAAGGTGAAGGTCTGTAGGGCCCCTGGGAGGGACTTTATCACATAGCACAGGGCCTGTGAGACTTTATAGGGAGTGTAAATGTACCCAGGCAAAGACACGGCAGACGCAGCTTAGTGCCCGGATGAGGAATAGGAATATACCTGGGGAGATTTGATGCAGTCGTTAGAGAGAGGATGATATGGTTTAGGGTCCTTGGGGGGAGATATTGGGGAGAGATCAAATATAGATAAGCGAGAACAGATGAAAGGCAGGGGAGCAGAGGAAGTGTACATATGCGAGGTGATAAAGACATGAGAGGTTGGGGGAGAGAAACAGAGAAAGAAGGAGGGAAGAAGAAACAAATGAAAGAGAAGGGAGGACGAGGCACTAAAGAAGTTGATAGGGGAAAAAGAGGAAAGGAGAAAAAGAAGAGTGAGGTTGAGGCAGTAAGAGAGAACAGCATGATCAGAGTGATAAGGAAGGTCAGGGTGAGATGTTGCGGGAGAAAAGATGGACAGGGTGAACGAGAGATAAAAAAAAGAGAGAGAAAAAGGGAAGCAGAATGAGAAAATAGACAATGGGAAAGTTAAGCCTCGGTTCCACTGCCCCGCTACTTCTCCCGCTACTACTACCGTTTCTTTGCTCCTGCAACTTTAGACGTGGCAGGAAGTAATGGGAAGTAGCCATTTGAATTGAATTGAATTGAGAAATCTTTTATTTGTCAGTAATATAGCAGCATTTACATTTAAAAGAATGACAAATTGGTCGACAGACTTCTGGGATAATCTCAGTTCTTCTAGCCACTCCCATGTTCCTATGTTCCCATTTCAAATCAAACATGTTTGAAACAAAACGGCTACTTCCCGCTACTTGTTCCCACTTCTAAAAGTGATACAGAACGGAGTGATAAGGGAGGTGAGAGAAAGACTGCTACTAGGTCAGTGCTACATCATGCGAGAGATAGAAGAGAATGGAAGAGAAAGGAGAGGAAAGAAAGGGAAGAGAAAGAATAAGGCAGTAAGAGAGAGACAAAAGCGAAAACCTTTATATAAGGGTTTGGAGTCAAATCAGCTGAGAGGAAAAGGGCACCAGTGGCGATATTGGGTAAACAGGAAACGATTTTGGCCAGTGTTGGTTCTCTACCAATGATATATTATTTAGTTGTAGATGGGTTAGTCTTATAATATAGTTAGTATTATCAATTGGTATTATTGACAATGGTATATCTATAAAGACGTCCTTCTGCTTTAGAATCTCAGTCCATACTGGGTATTTATTCAATGACTCATGAGGAAATATCCTATTGGCTGAGAGGGCTGGAGGATACAACTCTCATGGGTAACATGCTGACAAAACAAAAGCAACCAGACAAAATCCTTTTAGGCTTTTATGTGAGTAGAAAAAGAAGGCAACAAAAGTAGAAGGGTAGACAATCTGTAGTTTTTGACCGGTGTTAACACCAAGAGTGCAGCTTTAACTGGTCTATAAAGACAGGGCTCCACCAGACCGCTTGCTAATGTGCAGTTCAATATTTACTGTCATATATTAGTTAATATAAAGAACTTATATTGCACAACCTATCAAGACTCTCCTCTGACCAACTGCATTATATTCGGTTGGCAATGCACTGTAGAATGAAATAGTAACAACAGCAGAGGGAAAACATGTCAATGGAGCCAAGCCTTTAGACGGAAGAGGCCTAGGTAAGGGACCATAGCTTAACCCTACATAAATATGGAGCAATAATGTACCCCCAGTGGGAGTTGGCATGAGTAGTAATATGAGGTGCTTTTGAACATACTTTAGTACCAAACAGGCCGCTATGGGAGTCTCCACACTGGAATGGTGGTGCTGGTAGTACTTTGTTTTTATGTTTCATGATACCTTTTTTCATGGAAATCTGTTTCTTTGTATCTATGGGATAAAAAAAATGGGATATGGGATGAAAAATAAATAAAATAAAAAAATAGTGGTACATCCACCTATCGGTTAACATGGTACTAGAGTACTAAAGTACACTCTAATACTCTATGGCAATATCCCATAGATAAAAAAGAAACAGATGGAACATAAAAATAACCCAAATTTGAGACGAAAATAAAGTTCAAAATACAGTTCAACCTTCAATTCAATTCAGAGATTCTTTTATTTGCAGATCTTAATACAAATCAGGTAGTACAATGTCTGGTTACAGTTGCAAACTGAACCAGTTCTTCCAGAGGTTGCTAGAATCAATGCAATGCCAAATATACTCGAATTTACCTAGTATTGACCACATTGCAGCCTAATTTAGAAGAATCTATTACATGTGTACAGATGCTAATTGTACATTTTCTGAAAATATGACCCATAAGCTTTTCCCCTATTGACATCCATAGTGAATGGTACTTTAGTCATCCCTAAAATATAAAATAATATAACAACATCCTGTTTCTTTTTGCTTTTTGTATTCACCAAACCTCAAGACGAAGTTTAAACAAAATATTGTTACTCCCATTTGTTCATGCATTAGTTCCTCGAACTCCCGCCTGCAGCAGTGCTGACGACGCTGGCATTTACCTTTAATTCCAGTCGGTCAAATCGTGGTAGGTTTCTTTACTATACTTATGTGTCAGATCGTCAGAATTTTGCATTGGCTGGTCCAAATCATTTCTGATTTGTCACAGACAAATGCGTGATTAGTCGAAAAAAAACTATCATGGGAACTATCATGTTTGAAAAGATGAGATTAAGTGGATTCCAAAGATGGTAGCATTTAGGAAATCTAAAAAGTTTTTCAATATTCTATGTCTGATTTTTGTTATATTTGAACAAAATTGCAATATTTCTGGGTGGACAATTATATTAGTAAGCATGACCTTAGAAACGCATGGATTTCTGTCTAAATTTGGATTATTTGAGAGGATTGGTGAAGGCGAATTGTACATTTTCTGATGATCTGACTCATAACTATACAGTACAACGTCTCTATTGCAGACAATCTCGGGTCCTAACTCTAAATATCCTTCCTGCTTACCTAATTCTTCTTGCTATAGCAGCTGGTAGGGGAACTTTTAGACAAGGTATTTGTTGTCCAGACAAAACCAAGTGTCATTTTCATTCCAACCTACTACCTATACTTTCCTACTACTGATGAGCGGGGAAAGATTTTGATTTGATTTGAAAATACTTTATTTGCCAAATTATTACATATCAGAATAATGGTTGACAAACGGTAGACATGCTTCTGGATTAGTCTCCAGGTCTTAAACTGTTACCAATAGGGGAGTTGCATGTGCCACTGCGCATGTCTGTTAAGTGCATTCTGGGACGGATTCTGATGAAATCTGAGGTACAAATATTTGGCAAGATTTTTATCGAAAATTCCAAGAATTTACTTTACCAATATCATAGCTTTTTTAAAGTGGGCTATAAAATCCAAATGCATGATGGGTAAGGTGGGAAATTGTGTCATGGAAACATGTATAAGATATATGGGTATTGACATTACAACATTAATAAATAGTCCATGCTGAACATGGCATATATTTTACACTGTACCATTAGTCCCATGATCCATGCGAATCAAGATTCAAAATCATGGCGGCTATGCAAGTCCCCTATAGGAAGGGAAATTTCAGTGAGTATTTCATTTTTTTTGTCAGTTAGGATGTCTTGTGCAACAGGCCCTTGTGTCTACAATAAGAGGATTGAGTAGGACTGGTTGTAATGGACATGGGCCCCAGGGGTAAAGGCTCTAACTGTGGCGCTCTGCGGCCATCAATTGTTGCAGTGAATTTATCTAAGTTTGATTGCAGTACTGCACATTATAGATGGATATGCACTGTCTGCATTGATGGCCAATATATCGTGGTCAGGTACTCAGACAATGTACAATTGGCAGCTCTTCACATTTAGTAAATTAGGCTGAATTGGGAATTTGCATAACCGCCATTTTGAATCTTGATTTGCACGGAATTATGGGACTAATGGTACAATCTAAAATCTATAGAAAACATGTCATGTTCAGCATGGACTATTTATCAATGCTCTAATGTCAATATCTATGTGCTATGTGCTAACACAAGCCTCCGTCTTTCCCATCATGCATTTGGTTTTCATAGATCATTTCTACAAATTGTGATATTGGTGAAAACATTCTGTCAATTTTCGTATATTTGTATGTCAGATTTTAAAAGAATCCATCCCAGCATGCCCTGCAGAAGACATGCGCAGTGAAACATGCAAATCCCCTATTAGGCTGAAAATGATAGATGCTTTGTATATCTATGTACATTTTGGTATTGTGTTGATTAAACATTTTTGATTGATATGGTCATATGTATTTTGAAACTCATCTTTGGCTCGAATGTGGGTTATTTGTGAGGATTGGTGAAGGCCAATTGTACACTTTCTGACGATCGGGCCCATCTGTTTCCTAAATGAGGAATTCTGATCTAATTCAGAATCTAGGCACTAAAAGCTAAGGCACTTCCAATTGTCCTTTGATAGCATCAATAAAGAATTTTGAAATTAAATCTAAAAAGGGCAGACAGGCGGGGAAGTCACTCGGTTTAAAATGAACATGGGACCCAAAGGGCAATAGAAGAACCCTTATCCTTAAGAAGAACCCTTTTCACCTTAAGCCTTTAATGCTCTCTTACTTTTATGACCTTATATAGTGGGACAGGTCACCCGAAAATGTACAATCGGCAGCTCTACTCGTTTAGTAAATTATACTAAATCATGCTAAATAAATACTAGGTATATTCCTTATTGTGTTGATCAACGGCTCTCAACTGAACTATATAGAACCTTATTTTTGTCTTAAATGAGGGTTATTTGGGGATGTATGGTGGCTGAGTGGTCTAAAGCGATGTGTTGGCCCAGTGGCATGAGTAACATGTTGTGGGTTCAAACCCGGGTGCAGCTACAGTTTCACCTCCTCCCCCTCCCCGGTACTAGAGAAGACCACCATTGCGGTGATCTAGTCCTGCTAAAACATGTAAAAACAAATAAAAAATTTGGGAGGCATGGTGAAGGCACATTGTACATTTTCGGGGGACTTCACCGTTTAGAGAACCTATGTGGGTCAGATTTTCAGAAAATGTACAATCGGCAGCTGTACACATCTAGTAAGTTCTGCTAAATTAGCCTGCAATTTGGTCTATACTAGGTAAATTCGAGTATATTCGCCATTGCATTGATTCTAGCAATCTGTTTGGCTAGGTTGGGGCTGGGGGAGGCTGGGGGAGGCTGGGGGAGGCTGGGGGAGGCTGGGGGAGGCTGGGGGAGGCTGGGGGAGGCTGGGGGAGGCTGGGGGAGGCTGGGGGAGGCTGGGGGAGGCTGGGGGAGGCTGGGGGAGGCTGGGGGAGGCTGGGGACTAATATAACCAGGACAAATGTGGATATACGGTCTGAAGGCTTAAGGTTAAGGGTTCTTCTATTGCCTGTACTTAACCCAACGCTCTCTATGGCTATGGGCAGTGAGAGACGGAGTGGGGAGGGGGTGAGACAGGGAGAGGATAACGCCTACCCCCCTGCCCCCTGCCCCCTGCCCCCTGACCATCCCCCCACACCCTACAGACTCTCCCCCCTGACCCCCACTTCCCCCCACCTTCCATTTCCCTTCAGAAGCGCCTGAGAGAATCCAGCCATGTTGTTCATATCCTCCTTCAGCCCAAGGATCGTCTTCCAATCGCTGCTAGAATAGGTTTCTCTCCTCCAGCGTGCAACAAAGAGATGGATTAGTTTAGGCGGCAATCATTGTACTGGACACACCAGTATCTGGGGCAGGGGCGGGGGTGGAGGGGGACGGGGCTGACCAGTGGCTAGGCTTGGTCCCGGACGTCTATATGTAGACTAGCCCTCGTCCCTAAGACTGGTATTGTTTGTAGGGCCCTATACTGCAGGTCTGGGACTCCCCATTCATGGACTGTTTGAATTCCTCAGTTAAGGGGGGAGTGACCATAACATGGTAGTGACCATAACATGATAGTTTTCGTTTTTTAAACAAACAAATTCAAAGATTTGCGCAAGTCTAGTCTATATGCTCTCTTTGCTTTTATGACCTTAATTGTCTATGATTCAATTGTCATCAGTAGATGATGCTGTATAACAATTCTAAAGAAAATAACATTTTGGATATTTTCGATTTTCGCATGACGTGCTGCAATTTGTCATGGACAGTAACTGAGGTCTGCAAACTGTTGTGGCTAGCTCTACACATATATATGAATGCTTGCAGAAGTATGTGCGATTCAATTTGAAATCACATGAACTGGGATTTTTTCACCTGCAATCTGGCACACCATGGAATCGCACATGAGTTTGCAAGTGTGTGGGGCAATTTTTGCATCTGCAATTAGTCGTAGGATTCTGCGAGTCATCGCAGCTGTTCCTGCACAGGTGTGATTTAGTTTAACAATTGTATGCAAATCTGTGTGAACTTGCATGAGTTTCCGCAAGGGCCAATTTGCTGCTGTGTAGACGAGGCATTAGGTAAGGTAAGCTAAGGAAAGGACTTGTTTGTGGCCTTCTCCTGTACATAGGATTTCACACACACAATTTTCATTTCCAGCGTCAGTTCTTGTGAGATGTTCTCCTGTTTAAGTCTTGTTCATGAATAAACTTCTACACATCTTAGACTCATTTTTTTATGAAAGAATTACTTTTTTTATTTTTATATATATTTCTTCAGGGTTTAACTGAACATTCTGACCTTCTGTATTAAGAGCCTAGTCCACTAAGCCGATTCTCATGCGATTTTGCGCCGCAGAGGACTCTTTTTCACTAAATTCTGTAAGAATCGCATGAGAATCGACTTAGTGGATTGGGCCCTTAAGTCTACCCCTGGCCCCCACCCCTGGATCCAGCTAACCCTGTCTCCAGCAACAATCCAATTCCTGGCTTCACCAACTTCCAATCTAACGGAAAATAGCAAATGTAAGGCGTCTCTAAATACGGAGGAGACTAGCCTAGATGTTATAAATACTCTCTGGTCAACTTGTCAACATCGCACCCACCTCACGCCCGCTTCTCTTATAGACATCCAGGTAAAATGTCTCAATTTCAAGATGTCTGGATAATATCTGTCTGGAAATTGTTGGGGGCAGTTTATTCGCATTATAACTATCCATGGAAACGACCCTGGGTGGCTGGTGGAACGTAGGTGGGTTAGATCGTCAGGAAATGTACAATTCGCCTTCACCAATCTCAGGAATAAATTCAAGAGCCTAATCAGACTGTAATGTAAAGTGTCATGAAGGTTAATTGTCGTAAGTAGTAAGATATTTCTTAACAGCAGTCTTTAAATTAAGATTTCTTGTATATGTTTACAATATCTTAAAGGTAACAACCAGTGTTTAATACAAAAATGAATGAATCATGGAATTTTCTTTAAACTTTGGATTTAGAAAGAACATGTTTAGGGGAACCCAAAAAGCCCCAAAAAACCATATGTCATTGGATTAGGTTTTATTTCAGGGACCACTGAAATTTACTACTGTTCACTATAGAAGTCTATGGGAAAACTGGTATTTTCTGCATTTTCCCCAATAGCATATGATTGAATCATACGATTTTCTTTAAAATCTGCATATACATCGCTGACATGTTATTCTACCCTTTCAATTAAAAAAAATAAGGGGTCATTGAACTAAAAAAAAAGTTATTCAGCTAAACTTGTATCACAATGAGTTTCCCCCATTGAAATCAATAGTGAATGGAAGTAAACTTCACTCATCCCTAAAACACAAAATAATATGATAACATCCAGTTTTTCTTTCAAAGACAAAGTTTGAACAAAATATATTGACTTCTATTGTTTCATGCATTAGCTCATTGAATTTCCGCCTGCTGCAGTGCTGACCACACTGGTCTTTACCTTTAATTCCACATATATACAACACTCATATATTTAGGTCTTCGATGTTTTTATGACACCCCCCCCCCCCCCAGAATAGGACAACACCAACTGCCTAGATACAAACCTCTGCTATGCCCCCTGTCGGGTTATTACCTCATTATGCTAATTGGTCACCTGACACACTTGTACAGCGCCCTCATTTCCAGCGGCCTTAAGCCTGGGTTCCACTGCCACACTACTTCTCCCACTACTCCTCTTGTTTGTTTAGTCCCGCTACTTTAGAAGTAATGGCAAGTAGCCACTTCAAAACAAACATGTTTAATTTGAAACGGTTTCTTGTTATTACCTGCTCCCGCTTCTAAAGTAGCAGGACCAAAAAAACGGGAGGAGTAGCGGGGGGAGTAACATGCCAATGGAACCTACCCTTTATCGTCCATTCACCTTCATCCTAGCCTCGCTGTTATAACTAATAATGATCCTATTCAGTGTAACTCAGTTGTAGTTGTGCCCTGAAGAAGGTCAATCTGTCAGAAACGTTGTTAACGATGTAAACAACCAACCACACGCAGGTGTTTGTGTCAGATATTTGATATAAGTTTTTATATCACAAGTTAGCTTGTTACCAACTCCGCTACTAGGTGGTCTGCACTTTGTGTTTTGTTTACAGACAACACATGTGAATTTCTGCAATGGCGTGCTTCATGGAGACGTTTGTTAATTTTGTAAACAATGTCAAGGGAATGATCCCACAAGGTAATTAACAATCTAAACATGTTAGTTGTGATATAAAGACAGACACACTTACAGGGTAAATGTATGTTGCTTTGCCACTCTCGGTGATACATATGGGTCAGATTTTCAGAAAATGTACAACTCGCCTTCACCAATCCTCTCAAATAACCCTAATTTAAGACAAAAATGAGCTTCAAAATGCAGTTTGACATAGCAAAACAGTTACTTTGAATCAACGCGATACCAAATAGACTCAGATATACCCAGTATTTATCATTTTTCAGCCTAATTTAGCAGAATTTACTAAATGTGTAGAGCTGCCAATTGTAGATTTTCTGATGATCTGACCAATTTATTTACACTTTCCCACTCTCGATGATACATGTATTTACACTGCTTGTGTGTCTGATATGCTAAATCAGAACAACCACTCGTTGCATTCCATCTAAGGACTAGTCTTAGAGGTTTCATAACTGCCTTGTATTGTAACCTTTCCCTATACGCTAGTCTTTCTTATCATGAAACCCTCATAGTCGTAAATTAATGATGGTAATATAGTCCCCGTTAACAAGGAAACAGAGGGGTGGGTGCTATAATTTTTTAACACTTTCCCCTGATAAGCATGATCGCATTTGTGGTTGTTTTTTTTAATAACTTTTATTGACATATTTCACATTCGTGATACGTTTCACGTCAAGCAAAAAAGGGTTACATCATATTCATTTAAACTCGATATTCATACTACACTTCATTGAATTTACATTTTACTGCATTAAGAATTTCTTGACCGATTATCAGGTCCGCTTGGTTCTAAAATTAATTTTACTCAAACACTTCTAGCTTTAACAATAATTACATACAATTTCTCTCCTCACGAGGTAGATTTTCTTACACATTTTTTTGGCCCAAAAATAAAATTAGCCTTTATAGCTTTTAGTGTTACATTTTACCGCTCAGTGTTTAAAATGGAATAATTTCCGGATACATTCAGCATAGGTTCACACCAAGGACAGAATCCTTTAGGTATTTCTTTAATTTAGGCCATGTTGAGTTTTTTTCTTTAAGCGGAAGGGAGTTCCACAAAGTGGGGCCTTGAAAATGAGGTGATTTCCTTAATTTTTCCGTTTTGCATGGCGGTATTAAGAGAATTGTACCCTCAGCTAATCTTGTCGGTTTAGCCATTACCTGTAAGTATCTTTTATCGTCTTTTCTAAAAAACATTAATCCCAAAAGGCTGATTTTTGCTCTTTTGTGTAGTGGGTTAACGTTTAACTCTTCATATAACTCAACAATTGGTCTATAGTTGTGATAATTCTGTTGGAATACAACTCTTATACCCCTGTTCAATACGCTCTGAATTTTCTTAGTGGTCGCTTGATTCGCTAAACCATACACTACCAAACCGTATTCAGTCAAAGATAAAACATGTGATTTGAAGATTGTTTTAGCGATCTCAAAATCCAAGAAATATCTGAGGCGCGACAGTTGGCTAATTTTGCTTTGTAGGTTGGAGGCGAGGGTTAGTGGATTCCCCTGATACGGCCAATCGCATTTGTGGTGAAACAAGAGAATAAGGGAATCATTATGGGGCTCTCTCCCGAGCAATATAGTGATATGCCAGATATATCCCAGCTGTGTTTGAATCAGGAGATGACAACAAGATGGATAAAATAGCATTCTTTCTTGGTCTTGTGACAATCAAAGAAATTGTGCCACTTCAACGGTGTCAGAGCCACACTTTATGAGGCCTTTATGACATGATCTTATCGTATAAAATATATATAGAGAGAATGGGACGAGCCAGCAATAATCGAAAATTTAAAGGACGAGATTCGTCCACATAAGCACGATGCCGTAGGCAGAGTGCTTATGTGGACAAATCAAGTCCTATAAATTTTCGATTATTGCCGGCGAGTTCCATTCTATATTTATTATATGTGCATACAAATTTGATGATATATCATCAGATATCACTGAAAAATATCTAAACAAGTCACAGAGAACCCCACTGTCCCACTGAGAGTCCCATTAGTACTGTCAATCTGTCTGTGTGTCTCATGCAGTACATTTACTTACTGACATTGTTGAATTAAAACGTTCATATCATGGCCATTCCTTGAGCTACATTAATTCAATTTATATCATTCAAAAGAGAATTTAATGCTCTATTTAATGATGTAGGTTTTATGATGCATTTCTATAATTATAGTACCAGAATCACGGGTGGATTACCGATCGCGGGGATTTGTTTACATGCTCCGCGGAGAGCCAAAGCTCCGCGAAGCATAAAAACAGAGCTATTTTTAGACAACTACATTTCATATAGGACTCGTCCTATATGAATATTTTTATAGCACCCCACTTATAGCATGTCTCATATAGAATGCGCGTATAATAAATATATATATAGCAAAGTAGTGGGTTAAATGTGATCAGGAATTTGTGTTAAGAGATGAAGAAGTTACATGGAGGGGAAAAATGTCCTATAAATGATAAAAAAAAAGTATTATTGCATAAGGTTTATAGTCTGAGGAAAACAATTTTCAATCAAAGACAATTACATCTAAACAATATTTCGGAATAGCCATTTTAGCCATAGATTATTTTGTGTTCTACCATTTTTAATACAACTTAAAGTCAAATATGAAGGTCATTTTTTTAATAATTCGTTCAGATTTCGGGTTAAATGAATGCAGAACCTAACTCAGTTATTGAACTTATTCTTACTCTATGCCAAAGGAACCCCCTGCATGCTACATATAGCTCCATCAGCCTTCACAGTCTCTATGCATAGGGGTCAACCATTCTGAAAATGTACAATCGGTCTTCACCAATCCCCTCAAATAACCTAAATTTAAGACAAAAATCAGGTTAAAAATACAGTTCAACTCAATCAGATAGATTTATTCAATAAATACAATACAGAATACGCTCAGATATTGTCAATATTTATCATTTTTCACTCTAATTTAGCAGAATTTGAGAGATGTGTAGAACTGTAGATTGTGCATTTTCTGAAAATCTGACCCATATACCTGGAGGCCGTAGGGGCAATCTAGGAAGAAGAGTGTGATGGAAAGTGTTGGGTCAGGCGGGGTCAACTTGGAGTAGCAGCCAGCCGAGAAGACCTCTTACATCAAAGCTATACCATTAATAGTTTCTGAACATTTTTATATATTTTCTGGTGGGGAGAGACTGGCTACGTCCTGAGTGGGGATTCATCCCTCTTATTGGGCAATGGTAACACACTAGACCTGGGGGCACGTTGCGTAACAATTCATTACTTAATATTTTTCTTCCCTAGCTACTTGTCCCTGCTAACCAGCTACTAAGGAACTTTTAGGAAAGGAATTTGCTATACAGAGAATGCTGATTTATATTCCTACTGTAGCCATTTCCTACGTAAGGAATTAGAATAAGAATTAGAATTAAAAACCTTTTATTCAATCTTTGATTGCAATTGAAGAAGGGTGAGGGAGTGAGATTGAAATTGAGAAGAAGGGAGGGAGAGACAGAGACAAAGAGACAGAAAGGCACTTTATGGTCTTACCCAGGACCGTCAATTGAAAAAGACTCTCTACTCCTGCAAGAGGGAGGTTTTGAGCTTCAGGAAGGAACAGTTTAAGTGCGGGTTCATTATGCACCAGGCCCGTGTTTTGTCATGAGACCCAGTGACGGGGATGTAGTGTCTATTTATAGACGTATCTCGATCAAAACTACATTCTCTGCCATCACTACACAAGAAATGGTACCAGATTTAGTCATTGCTTGACCTATAGAACTGGAGTCAATA
This sequence comes from Sthenelais limicola, assembly GCA_942159475.1. Taxonomy (NCBI): domain Eukaryota; kingdom Metazoa; phylum Annelida; class Polychaeta; order Phyllodocida; family Sigalionidae; genus Sthenelais; species Sthenelais limicola. The sequence goes on along the minus strand of OW804102.1, from coordinate 53,062,672 downwards.
TCTTTCCGCTGATTTATCTCATGATTAGAAGTTGGTTTGGCTGGGAAAGAGCAGTACTGTTGAGCGATAAAAAGTGAATCCACTGCAGTAACGCATTTCGGCTGGGCGTCAAAATATAAATGTGTACTTTTAAAAAATATTTGTGACTTTTACATTGGGTAGGGAAAGAACAGAACAAAAAGTAGAACATCTTTAGTTTTTTATCTATGTTAAGTAAGGATGGAGCTATTGGGTCAGATTTTCAGAAAATGTACAATTGGCAGCTCTACACATTTAGTAAATTCTGCTGAATTAGACAGACAGAATGGTCAATACTAGGTATATCTGAATATCCATATAATATAAAGCTAGAGCGATTTCTAGGAAAGGAGGTAGAAAAGAAATGGTAGAAAGAAGGTTTTCTTTGTCCAGAATGTTCTCGGAATTTGTTGTTTTACAAACCACTTTACTCATCTTTAGAGGTCTCTCCCCCCTCTCTGGATGTCGTCGTATGTGGTTTGTGAAGGTATTTGGGGTGGAAATGTGATTTTGAAGCCTTTTTTAAATCAGGATAACCACACTCTATTTATAGCCTGGGAAAGCCCCAGTGAGATACTACGTCATTTCCCACAACCTACGTCCAGGGGGACCTAACTCAGTGGGTGAAATTAACTGTGTCTTGTGTGATTAAAATCACTTGATCTTCTCACTTCCCACAACCTACATCCAGGGGGACCTAAGTGGGGAGGGGGACCATGAGGAAGAGGGGAGGGAGAGGGGAGGGGGGGAAATCGGAGATAGGGTTTGGAGAGAGAAACAGGTAGGAAAGACAATTCAATTCAATTCAAGACATTTTTTATTTGCATAAATGGTGACTAAAAAAAGGCCCGCAAAAAGGAAGGCCCAGTTATGAAACCTAGGTTCCAAGTCTTCAAGTGGGTTTCTGTTGGTTGGTTATTGCCAAAACTGATTTAAAATAAAATACTATGATATAAATTTCATGGCTATTTAATTTAATATTCAAGAGCTATTTTCTACTACCTAACTATGTTTATCTGTTTCTTTATGGGTAGGCTTAGTTGAATAATATATTGAATGATAATATATAAGGAATATGTAAAGAAAGAGGGAGAGGGAGAAGTATGGGGAGAGAGGGTGAAGAAGAGGGTGTAGGAATAGGAGAGGGGCAGGGGGAAGGAAAGAAGAAGGGGTGAGAAGAGAAGAGGGAGAGGATGTAGGGGAAGGGAGAGAGGGGAGGGAGACAAATCGGGGAGGGGGAGCATGAGCCATGATGAGGAAGAGGGGAGGGAGACTGGGGGGGACGGAAATGGGGCTGGGATAGAAAAACAGGTATGAAAGTCAGAGAAGAGCGGGAGGGAAAAGAGGGAGAGGGGGAAGTGTGGGGAGAGAGGGGGACCGTCCGGAGGACGGGTACTTTGCTAGTATTTAATATTGCCTTGTTTCAAACAATCTGTTTGGTTGTGTTGAACTGTATTTTGAACCATATTTCTGTTTTAAACTTAGGTTATTTGAGAGGATTAGTGAAGGTGAATTGTACATTTTCTGTCAATTTCACCCTATTAAGGAATGTCACATATTCCGGCCTTTACATTTGAGAAATGCAGGTTTAGCTTCATCCCCTTTAAAATGTCTATCAAAGCTTTCTCAGAATAAAAAGTTACAGTCTGAGAAATGCTGCCATTAGGACTGCCCTATAACCATAGCTATCCTACCAAAGACCAATGCAGAGGCAGACCACATAAAAAGTGATATTAAATAGAAACAACTCCTTTGGTCTGTGTTTACTTAGAATTGCTCTCCCCATGTGACCATGCAGGAGTGATGGGGCACTGGCAGAACACACTGCCTGTATATTATGCACATTGTAGGGGCTGTTCTTATCTAGCTTTAGTCTCTCCAGGGGCTATAGCCACCAAAGACTAAAAGAATTAATTACCTCTATTTCTAAGCATATGCTTACAAACTAAATAGCATGGTATAGATTTGTAATCAATTGGATAACTTAAACTTGTGTTGAGTAAAGGGGTCCGGCCACTGTCGACAAAATGGTGTTGATGCAAAATCGATGCAAAGACAGTGTAATTACCGGTGATGAGGAGGGTTATCGGTGGTGGCATCATTTTGACATTGACAAGGAAAAAAAGATCGGCAACTATAGAATAAATTTTCTTGCTTTAACATATGCAATCTCATCGACTAGACATTGCTAATGCATTGCTACGGCCATTACCTTCATTGACAATGCACCGATGCAAAATCACATTGTGGAGAAATATCAAACATGTTTGATCATCGGTACCCTTACCGATGCAATTTTCACATCGCCCACTCATCACCAGTCATCACCGGCTATTGCAAAAGACATAGCGATGACAAGTTGATGCAAAGACGATGCAATAAATTTCACAAAAATCTTATCGACTACCTCATTGCCAATGATTTTGATGACAGTGGCCAAACCGCCTAAGCTTTGTGATTGTGGATTACATAGCGATATAAATTGATCTATCTGTCACATACATATACATATATAAGACTGTTCTACATGTTCCTCGAGTTTTCATGATTTTTCTATACATATACAGTATTGGTGGTGGCAAAGCAGCAAGCTCAGTTAATGTCGGTCAAACACAGGAGCTCTGTATTTTGTTACAATGATTAACCAAGCCACTGTCAAGGTATGAGAGTAAAGGAAAATAAGAAGATCCCCCCCCCCCCCCCCCCCCAAAAAAAAAACGCAAAAGAGAAAGAGGGAGAATTAGAATTGTATGAACCCAGATCGCAGGGATGCTAAATAAAACAAAACAAAACAAAAACTAAAGCTTTTCTAATTCTCCCAGTGAGTTGTATATAAGACGCAGACATTCTCTGCAGCCAATGAGAACTTGCCATTCATGTCATGACCTGTAATTGGACACGTCTGATTTCACGCCCTGAATGGAACTCAGGTTACTTAATGCATATCTAATGAAGGCCTGTATAGCACTGCTCTAATCACACAGGTTATTGGAAAGGTAAACAACACCACTTCTCATTTAAGAGGGAGAGTTTCCGATATAGACTTCTTGTCCCTCAAGACCTTCAGAAAAATTCAACAAACATAAATACAGCTTAACTAACTCATTGTTTGAAGGAGCGTGAATATTGCACGAGTTGAGTCCTGGGTATGACCATGAAGTGCCTTTCTGTCTTTTTTCTGTCTTTCTGTCTTTTTCTCTGTCTGTCTCTCCTTTCTTCTCTATCTCTATTTCCTGGGTAAGACCATAAAGTGCCTTTCTGTCTCTTTTTCTCTGTCTCTCTCCCCCTTCTTCTCTATCTCTATTTCCTGGGTATGATCATAAACTGCCTCCCTCTCAGCTCTCTCGCCTTTGATATAACCATATTAAATGTGTTGATAAGGGCGTAAAGCAACCAATCTCACTCACTCACTCCCTCCCTCTCAGCTCTCCCGCCCTTAATATAACCATATTAAATGTGTAGCGCAGAGAATATTGACGCAATCAGCCTGCAACTCAGCCTCACTTCATGCAGTAGGCATAGAAGGTGCTTTATAAAATGAATCTGTTTCAAAGAGGTTCAGCAATTCTAACCTATACCTAAACTTACACGTATCAGTACACGTATCAATACCTGATTTATTATACATGCTTTCAATCATGAAAATAGAAAATAATCGAGTCATGAATTTGTATTTTACCAGTAATCTTAGTAAACAAATCAGATTGGTTGCAATGACAATTGCGCGTAAATCCCTAGTGAAATACGCACTCTAGATACATTGTTTTCAGAGCAATGCGCATATTAAAAAGCTATTTATTTCATGTTCTATTGTATTTTAATTGTATTTTGTATCCCTACCTGTCATAATGGTGAGCGATAGTAAGTGAAAACACCGCATCTTGAAGATACGTTGTATAAATAAACTTAATTATAAAAAAACCACCCTCCTCAAATTCGACAAGTTAATTGATGAAGATGCGATAAATTCAAGAGATTAAAGAGAGCAAAAGATCACTTATCTTGAAATAAAAAAAAGGAATTAATTTGGTTTCCATTCCACATACATCTGCCAAAAAGTTTCGAAGAACTTTTGGAACAAGATCAAACATACAGAAAACTTCTTTTTAAAATAACACACCAAAACAAACTCTTCAGTCAGTGAAGACCTGCAAAGATGCTCACCGGAAGTGGAAATCGGTAGACAGGATTAGATCTAGATACATTATTTCCTGGACTGGCCAACAGATGGGGTGAATGTAGCTTGTATGGGAAGCTGTATAAAGTCTTTTATATCCTACACAGGAACGGTTTGAATCCGGTCAAAGAACCAACTAGGATAAAAGCACAATGTTGCTGGGTCAAGAACTAATAAGTTTTCTTTACAACACTTCCTTGGGGCTATGCTAGAACTAATAAAACTTTGTGGGTTAGATTTTCAGAAAATGTACAATTCAACTTTGCCAATCTTCTCAAATAACCCAAATTTCAAACGAAAATAAAATTCGAAATACAGTTCAACCTAACCAAACAGATTGATATAATCAATGCAATGCATAATATTCTCGAATTTACCTAGTATTGGCCTAATTGCAGCCTAATTTAGCAGAATTTACTAAATATGTACAGCTGCCAATTGTGCATTTTCTAAAAGTCTGACCCTTGTGTAGATATTCCGTTGTTTTTACTTTTATTTGGACACAGGGGATCATATAAGTGGGTCTAATCTCGCTAATCTATGACTTTATAATATAATATCTGTACACTGAGACATTAGCACTATCAGAAACAATGCAGATGTTCACGACTTATTTATTGACAAATAAAGGGTATTTTACATCAAACCAAAATCAAATCAAGTAGCATGAAACTAGATGTTACCATGCACGTTATTTATTGATATCCAAGAAATAAATAGCTATAAAGGTTGGTGATAGTGTAACATGAGGAATTTGTGATAGTTTTTAGTATAGGTTTGCACTGGCAACAGGTATTAACTCATTAGTTAGTTAGCTGCATGGCTCCTGGAAATGAACATTTGCGCAGAGAGACGCAATCATCCTACAACACAGCCTTACTTCATGCAGTAGGCATATAATATGTATTAGAGAAGTTTAGCAAATATATCCTATACCTAAACTAAACGTATCAATTGATAGGGATTATATTGCCCTAGCATTACACATTATATGTTGAGAAATCAGAATTATGCTTTTGTACATAATTATTATAACATAATATTTTGTATATGTGTGTGGTGGGAGGGTAGAGTTGCATGCATAAAGGCTGACACACACATGGCCGATTTGGCTCCCTATAGCCCCACGGTTTGTGTCTCCTCATGAATCCTAAGATTTCATTTCAAACCATGGTTTATTATTTCAAAAACATAAACCAGGATTGGAAATGAAATCCTAAGGTTCATCAGGAGACCAATTGGGGGACAAATTGGCCATGTGTGCGTCAGCCTTATGACTTGGAACAAAAAAAGAATTAAATTAAAAGAAAAGAAAAGAAAAAGAATCTATCCTATTAGAGTCACTACTGGGGGACGGGGACTATGGAGCGCAGTAGACAACCAAACGGATGAGGGCTAGTCTTGGGGAGTCTTGGCTAGTCTTAAAGAACATTCCAGAAAACAGAATTTTCGACAATATATGTAGTAATTGTTATTTCAAGACGTGAGTACATGAAATATAGCTTCTCCCTCTCTATTGCCGTTCTCCCTGTCATTGGAAGCTATACAGGGTCAGATCGTCAGAAATTGTACAATTCCCTTCACCAATTTTCTCAAATAACCCAAAGTAAAGACAGAAATTTAGTTCAAAACACAGTTCACCATAGCCAAAATGATATTCATAACCAACACAATACCAAATATACTCAGATATGCCAAGTATTTATTTATCCCTTTTCAGCTAAATTCAGCCTAATTCACTAACTGTGTAGAGTTGCCAATTGTACAATTTCAAATGATCTGGCCCACTAATACAATGCTTTATAGAACCATGCAGTAATGTGAAGCAGAGAATGCAGCAACTGCCATGTCTGGGTGGACCTTCTGTCACCCTACACCCCCTCCTCCTCCTCCTCCATCACCCGGGGTGTAATAATGCCTGGCACACCTCTAGACACTTGTGATGATGTAAAGCAATGGATACACCTCCAGGGATGTATATAGGATTTATACCACACTCCCTGATGTTAGACTCCACACTGTTTTGCGAAAGCCCCGTTGCTGACCGGCGGGGGTGGCGGCACCCGCGGCCGCCACTCCCTCGACGGCCGCCGACGGCAGTCCCGTAGGCGCACATACCCCCTTGCGGCGGCCAACGGCAGGTGGGACGTTGGCTGACGCACAGGGTGGCGTTGAGTGGCGGCCCATATAACGTTGGCCACCTTTAGGGTATACGTTTGGCAACTGATATATTAGCGTCAGGCAACTGAATAAGAACATTGGGCAACAAGAATATGAACGTTGGGACACGAAGATTCCTTATATCAGCAGCATCTGAAATAAATCAGTAAGGTTTGAACGGTATCATTATTCCCTTAATATTTCAAGGAGAACTTGGTGCATGTGTTGCTCTCTTTATATAAATGCATCGTTTTATTTTCATCAATTCTACAATCTTAATTGTGAGCCTGACAGCATAGCGGCCCTCAATTAATGTGTTCCAGTGGTTTGTTAAGTCTGCCTCTCCCAGGCGACTAGGGGCAAACTATATGTACAATAATTAGGGTGTTTAGATCACAATATCAACAAAATATATAACACACATAAACTATGGAAGTACATCACTTATAACATTCTTTTGTACATGAAATGGAATAGCTATAGTAGTATAAATGCCACACAAGTATATTAGCAGCACTTTCATTGTAAAAAAAATTGTAAATGCACCCCAGTTACCAGTTGCGCCACCTGCCTTTCAATAACGAATACAGGTCTTATGGTAGCAACGCGCACGGCTAAGGTCGCGCACGGGCGAACGCTCTCACTGTATAAGCTAACCCAGTGCAAGTAGCCCACCCATTTATACGAAAATGCTCACAGAGCAGTGAATTATGCTTCGATTTTCATGCAACAAAATTTATTGGAATCGTTATATCATGCCGAATGGTTTGCTATCTGACATATAACTCTTCTCCTTAATCTAGTTGTAGTTATTTATGTTCGAACGTCGGCCGTGCTCCGCATCATGGAGTAAGTGCTACCCCATACCCACAGACCCTGTACTAGCTAAGGCTCTGTTTGCTGAGCAGTTTGCTGGGTTGTTCCGGATGTTGTAGCAACTTAGAATATAGCTAGACAATTGGTCACCAGTGTTAGCTACATCCTGGTCTGCGTTTAATTTCAAACGGCCAAACATAAGTGGACATGATTATCACCATAAAACTTTGGAGTTCTGCACATGGAAAATGGCTTCATATAATAGTTTAGAACGGTTTCTATGCTGTAGAGCTATTATTTCCTATTCCAATTAAGCAATAAACCACGAAGATTTTAGCGCGAGACCGGTCTGTAGGTCCAGGGACGCCAACGAGGCCGAAGGCCGAGTGGCGTCACTGGACCTACAGACCGGTCGAGCGCTGAAATCTGAGTGGTTTATTGATTTTAGTCCATAATGGATCAGATCACACCATCAACAACCTTCCACCAACTGACAGTAAACGCAAACACAACAACTGTTCATTTATTACTAACCTGTCAGCACCGAAGAACTGAAACACAACCGCCTCACAACAAGCCACCGCCAAACATCCCAACACGAAACATGCCGCTTTTTACTGCGGGACTCGTTGCGAACGGAACAACACTCTCATACACTACCTACACAACAGAAAATGGTCTATTGTACCCTTCAGATAAATTGCACATAAAGTGACTGATGTACAAAACAATATTTCACTTAAAACTTACACGCACACACACTAAATTAAACACATGAGACAGGAACTCCAACACACGCACCAGTCAAAACAACAAGCAGCCCCTTCCGTTTACTCAGCAGCCTTCCGCTTTTAACGACTACCTGGTTCAAAACATCCCAGTCTAACGTAAACAGTCAAGATGTCGGGGTGGAACGACTTCACCACGGGCGACTCTGTGGAACATTTGGCCAACGGGAAACACTGGCCTGGGAAAATAGGTCTAATGCTACAGACGGACAGTGACTTTATCTATGAATTCATACCGTCCGATGGCACTGACAGCAGCTGGGTGTTTCAGAAAACACTAAGACGTGCGGGAGAAAATGAACACGAACTACCCGACCACATCTTACAGTCGTTATCCATAGAGGAGGTTGAACCGTCCAGGCCGACCGGCCAGGAGGAGAAACACCAATCGAACAAGGTTAGTCAAACACTACAATCATACCACATCTTTTAACAAATTATAAGGTAGAAAGAATACCTTCTGACGACGTTAGACTGTGATTACAAACCCAACAAGAATTAGAATTGAGTTCACCTTAAACACGCGAGCCAGTGGTCAACACGCCAGCCAGTCGCCATCTTTAAACGGCCATCGATCAAAACGTTGGCAATTGTTATAGACCATCTAACACATGTACCTCTCACTGGAAAACATTTAAACAGTTATTACGTTACATTGCACAGGCTAAATCATCGAAACACAAAAAAGTAGGAAATGCAGGGACGCCTCGCAAAAGGAAACTGGCGCCGAAACCGCAGCAATCACCAGCAGGACACGATCACCCTACTAGACCGCCAAGCGTACAACTAATACAGGTTAGTAAAATTTCAATAAATCACTGTCATTACTTAGATTAATAAAATGCCGCGTGTACATGCACCAACATTAAATAAACTGATTCGGGGAAACCCAACTAATTTGAATTGCAAACCATCGCATCAGTCATACAACCACAGGCGCCATTCAGTCGCCGAGAACGTAGGCTTTCATAACTAAGCAACTGTAAACATGCCGTTAATAACAGTCACACATTGTACACTTGCAGCAGTCCAACTCCGCCGATGAGTTTCAGGGTGTTAACGCTGAAACAGTACAGCACGGACCAACACCACCCAAGCTAAAAAAGGTGGCAACTCCGAGGAAATTCATAACAAGAACTCCCGACGAAATTGACGCTTTGATGGCTAAGTGCACATCCGCGAAAACAGTAAAGAACACAAAGTGGGGCCTCAAGGTTTTCACAGGTGAGACATTCACACATACCATACTTATAACAACAACAACAGACACCTTTCCTTAAACGCACGCACACGAATCAGTGCCTATACAACACAAATAGACAAACATTTAAACAAATTTTTAACACCAAAGTAAAGTGAAATGGAACTTAGGTTGTCGCACAACCACTAACTGCTTCCAGGGAAAATACGTGAGGTGACGACTCACACGTCTAGCGATCATACATTCAATATGTACACCGAAATAATTAAATTTTTACAAACACTTTTTTATTGACAACAGCTGTTTTTTTAAACGTCTAAAAACAAACATTTATTTCAACAGACTGGCTCAACCACCACAAGTTCGAACTCAACTTTGGAGACATGACTGACCCAGCACTTGCAGAGAAACTACAACTATTCTACGGGGAGATATGCAAGTCTACTGGCGAGGAGTACAGTGTGTCAGCGCTAAATTCAATCAGATCGGCCATTCAACGTTTCTTAAACGAACCACCATACAACAGAAACATTAACCTGACAACCAACGCACACTTCATCTGTGCTAACAAGGTACTCACAGGTCGCATGAGGGCACTATCTGAGAATGGCCAAGACATTGACAGGAGTCACAAACCACTGTCAGCTCGCCATTTGGCTCAAATATATTCGTCTGGCGTGCTAGACCAGAATACTGCACAGGGCCTACAATTGAGGGTCTTCATTGAAACTGTGGTTCATTTCGGCCGACGGGGTCGAGAGGGTCTACACAAACTCAAAAAACAACAGATTGTCTTCAAGGTGGATGATGGTGGGAAGGAGTACGCAACTCTAGACCACAAACCACTAGAGAAAAACCACCAACCATCCACCAACGCCCGCATTAGGCACCATGATCAGAGGATGTACGGTACAGGTGGTCCCAAATGTGTCTTGAACAACCTAAAGAAATACATCAGCAAGTTGAACCCTAAATGTGACAAGCTGTACCAGCGACCACGCCCAAAACATACCCAGGAGGACGCCATCTGGTACTGCAACATGGGCGTGGGAGAAAACACCATCGGCGGTTACATGAAATTTATTTCAACTGAGGCAAAGCTAGACCATAGCTACACCAACCACTGCATACGGTCCACTATGGTCACACTCCTGCGCAGTGCTAGCTACGAGGCAAATGACATAATAACGACCACTGGACATAGGTGCACCAGCTCAATAACCAACTATTCCGCCACTACTGACGGTAAGAGACTGGCCATGTCACACACAATATCGAACTTCATGGGTTATGAGGTGGAGGACATGCAAAACACTTCACAGGCAGGACACAATAACGCCAATAGCCAACAAAGTGCCTCTACTGCCTCTACTGCCTCAACAACATCACAAACATCGCCAAACATCGCTCCAGTGCAACAGACACCAACCCATACCAACCAACAAAAGAGAACATACACGACGACAGTGACACACACAAAATCATCGCCAGACAGGCCTAAACCGAAAGCCAGGCGCAGCCTGTCTTTAACACCGAAAAAGGTTAAGGCACAACACGCACCAGGGAATGAAATAACCAACACTGCAGTCGACCACACTATCGTCATTGGTACCCCCGCCAACATTGGACGAACACGTACTTACCAACGTGCACATGTCACTGGACATGAAAAGAAATGGCCAACATACAGCGATAGACGTCCATGCGGAGGAACATACACTACCAGACGCAGGTGACCAACAAGATCAACAAAACCAACCATCTCAAGACCTCAACTTACTACTGTCTCAGGTGAGGTAGCAAATAATTAATATAATAAACATACAATAACACGCAATTTAATACCTACTCTGCATCAGTCAATAAGTACACAATTTAGACAAAACCCCAGGCGAGTAAATAAAATTATTAATTTAAAATAGACACGACCAAAGTTAAATACCCATATGTCCAGGAATAACATAAACGATCTACATATGTTCTAACAAAACAAAAACAGCAAATATAACTATATCATTTTCATGTCTTCGTTTAAGGTCACTGCAACACAGAGCTCGGACGATGAGGACATCGATCTCACTCAAAGACACTCACAGGCAACACCTCCCCCACCCAGTGAAGCTGAAATCGAGGAGGAAGAGAATGAAATGTACGAGGACCTGGCCGCTGTTAGGAGACAAACCCAATCAATAACTGACGAGGAGAACAAGAAACGTCAAGCGGGGAACCAAGCAAACCAACCAGTACAAAACAACACCTACACGTCCAGGACCATCTGTGTTCCTGTCCCACCAGCAGAAGGAACGGGTAACAAAGTAGAGCAGAAAAAAAAAAGGGCAGAACGTGTTGTGGATGAATTGTTCGCTGGCTCCACTTTCAAAGACTGCAAGGTGACAGTCATCTTCCAGTAGACTTAAAGAACATTGATTAGGCCACCTCTAACACACCTATTATTGGTTACTACAGTAATCACACTCTTCGGCCAGAGGAAGACACTGGACATGCTCTTTTGTTAACACAGTTGAACGTTTCTTATACAATATCGTTGGTCCACCTTGGACACACCCTATTTTTAATGCGAACATTTGTCCCTGCACATAGAATGCACACATCATGCACAAGAGATTAGTAGAGTACTTGTTTCAGTAGACTGCACCGATCATGCACAAGAGATTTCTACTGTAATTGTTTCAACTGGCGTGAAACAAATCTTCACTTTTTTAATGTTGCACGAGGTTTTATGCACTTGTTGAGTAGGTAGGGACAGACGTCCAGTTATACATTATAAGGTTTTATTAAAACCGTCTGGTACGGTCACAAGGACAGTTATAAAGTGGCACAGCTGCTTCGCAAACATTGTATTGAAGTATGTACATTCTACAACACATGTCTACTCAGGGAAATAAAATTTCTAACGTTAAAAAAAAAGTGTTTTCTTCCTCTATATATACACAAGACTAACTTCATTCGGAAGTAACTCTCACGTGGTTAGTAAGGAGTAAAATCTGAAGTTAAAGCGTACTAATGTATCAAGTTTTAATACCAAAGGCCACAGCTTCACACATTAAGCAGTAATTTAACAGTATTCACAACTAGCGCCAATAGCTCACAACGCGAATCACAGCTTAGCTCACACAATTAAATGATCCCCACACGGCAGGCACGCACAGCAAGAACAGCCATACAAACACTAGTCCGTTAAAACGAGAACCCCACGCGGTCACGCCCACTATTTATATCGTAACTCTTATGCTACTGAAATGTTTAGACTTTCACGGGACGCGCAAACACGATCGGTCGCACGGCTCACAGTAAGCGACACACAAAGTACTGCGGTATCACGTCGGATGGCGCCATCAGTCCATCGCCGCACTTAACGACATTGCGCCAAACACAAACTGTAGATGGCGTGGTCGTAGTATCGATGTAAACACCATATTCCGCAGCTTTACTATAGCCTGCGAAGCCTACATGTTAGGTACATTGACCAGATTGCCAAATCAGTCATACATTATTATACAAATGCAGTGTGCCAAAACACAGAGTATGTAATTACGAATGACAGACAACCAGGCCATGCCACGCGAATCGAGGGTTGGTGGCCAGTGGGGTCGGCCATTTTAGTCTAACGCACGCACAGTGTACTTGGGTGTGCCGCCCAGGGCCCAATGAGAACCCAGCAAATCGTGCTACAGACCCTGGGCCGAGCCGGGGCAAACCGGCCAATCGGGGGCAGGTCGCACAGGTACACACACAGGTAAGGACCAATCGCCAGGTAGGAAAGGAGCAAATAGACCGAAAGTACAGTACCCGTCTGTTCGTGCATAATTGAACGGTAAAACACCCAAAATCTGATCCAAAATGGACTAACCATATATAGATGTTGTATGTAAAGTGTAAATTTTACCCAGACTTTCACCATTTTAAGGTGGCAGTTTTCATGAAAAGTCAGTGCAGTGCATACATGAATGGAAGGCTTTGGTTTGGTCCATGCACCATCCATGCATGTAAACCTCTATGGCTGTGTATAAGGTTTAATTGGTAGAATTAGTTCAGATATGTACTAGATTATGTATAAATTTATAGAATGTAGCAAATCTCTTAAATTATTTTTGAAAACAAAAATACAAAAAATAAAATATAATTTTTTTTGTATTAAATTCAATTAAATCAATTAATTAATATGCAAATTATGATGAATAAGGTGGAGACAACTCAACTGAAAAAAAGGGGTAGCACCACCAACCATCTCCTTGTTTTGTAGCCAAATAGAAAATAACTGCCGTGCCACCCCGATGTGCATTGGAAAATCCACCAGTGTATGCAAAAGTGCATCTGACCAGTCACAGAAGTGCAATCATCTCAGAAAAGCGGTACTGCACCTGATTATACACCTGGTGAAACATGCCTCATCTGATGCACTTCAAAATTCATATCAAAGTTATGTATCTTAATCGGGTGTAAATGCACATGCTGCATGCAGTTAAGTATTTTGATATAGGGTATAAATCCTAAAGATTGACATTTTTGGATTCCATCTGATTTCTTGTTTTGAAATAATATTATGTCTTTAGGTATACAAGGTGATATCTAAAATTGCATTTTCGTATGACTCATTGTTCTGTCATATATCACATAATTATATGATCTGTTACAGGCAAATGAGTCACAAATCTCAAAAATGGATTCTGAGATACCATTATATTTGAAAAGATGAGATCAAGCCGATTCTAATGATACTAAATATTTCCCTATTTTATTTTATTTTCAAAAACAAAACCTGTTTGCTATATCTGGGTTGGTAAATTACCATTAAAGTAATTAGATATAGAAACCACCATAGAAACGCAAGGATTCATCTGATTCACTGTCTTGACATTTGGTACATTATTATATTCATATCATGTAAAGCACTAAGCAGCCCACAATTGCAATGAAAGTGTCTCACTGAGTGCATCATAACTGTGTCTTTTACACCTGGTCAGTAGCACATCGTTGGGAGCATCAGAATCACATATAAATTGCGCCCAGGGAGCATATTGTATTTATTTAGAAATCTCATATATTCATCTGTATAACCTAAACATTTGTAACATTTCAATCACAAATAATAGTTAGAACCAAATCCACGCCCACAACACAATAACATTGTACAACACAATGAAGCTACAACAGGCCACAATACCTGGCACTGCTCACTCACCTGCATGGCATTCACACCTAATGTCGCACATATCTGACACTCCACTCTCTGACCCCCATTCATAGAAACCCCTCTCACTGAACTAAACAATGTAATGCTACCTCCATATTATCCAAATATCCCTTCCCAAATTCTTCTCCGGATTTAATACCTACCACATATCAATGCAATATTAAATGACTTCCACAATTATACCAAAACGCTTACACCACTACCACTTCCATAGCTGAGTGTGGAGATAACCCTAAAAATGCTATGTCCATAGGGAGATTTTCAATATTGTCTTATTATTGACATCTTTAAAACGGCTTCTAGGTGATCTGTGGTTCAAATTTGTTTATGTATTCATAATAAATATGGAAATTAATTGCATACACATCAATGTATTGTTATGATTATATAAAATGATCCTCCATGTATTATGATAGGACTGGTAGGGGCTTGAATGTGGGACATAAATATCGATTTTTTAAGCATTTCATATGACAGGGCGCTCAAAGGTTTATTATCAAATATGCCATTATTTCAATTATGTTGATTTGTAAGTCTATCAAGGACATGACAAAATATGGATATATTATTTACGATTTGTGTGTGGGGGGGTATATTTACGATTTTTGTGTCTGGAGGTAGATAAAGAGTAGTCAATTAGTTATTCAATTTCATAATTGGGTGAAGGGACTGCACCATTCGGCATCATGTATTATTCCAGGTATAGGCTGAGAATTATAGAGAATAGTAGGATGAACGAGTTTGGTAGGATAGAGGACTAATAGAAAAATGAAACTTTGTCAATATTTCATGAGAAGTGCCCAAAATACGGCATGTGTTACAGGAAAATGAGTCACAAGTCATTGGGAAATTTTAAATTTGAATGATTATTGGTCAGTAACTTAATGTAGGGTGGGATACTTCTTTTTGTTTGGTCGCAGAGCCTCATCTATACATAGAAAACAATTCTATTATATATGTTCGAAATAATGGGAATAGCCCATTACCCTTAGTCAATAGCCCTCACCATTATGCGACTTTTTCTCACCAGGTGGCAGCACTGTTTTCACCAGGTGGCGAACTGGTAACTGGGGTGAATTTTCAAATTGTTTACAATAAAAATGCCGCTAATACACCTGTGTGGCATTTATACCACTACAGATATTCCATATCATGTACATAAGAATGTGATAAGTGATATACATCTATAGTTTATGTGTGCTATATACCTGTTTGATGTCGAAAAATGCTGTGATCAAAACACCCTAATGATTTTACATATAGATTGCCCCTAGTGGCTTGGGAGAGGCAGAGCCAACAAACCAAAAGGACACATCAAATGGGCGCCACTATGCTGTCAGGCTCACAATAAGGATGGCAGAAATGATGAAAATAAAATGATGCACATAAAGAGAAGGCAACACATGCACTGCCCTAAACTCTCCTCAAAATCTTATGGGAATATTGATACCCATAAAACCTGTGAGCAAAAGTATACCTGCCTCACTGAGTGCATCATAAGTGCATTTTTTAACCTGGTCAATAGTGCATTATTGAGAGCATCAGAAGAGCATTAATTACCCTGGCCAATAGTGCATCATTGAGAGCACTAGAACCGCATTTATAAATCGGCTCCATAGAGCATTGAAAAATTAAGTTTGAGCATCACAACTGTTTACGATTTCCATTAGTAAAGCACCAGGTCAGAATCAGGTGTAAATGTCCAGGTAAAAATCATGTTAGAACTTCTCTATTGCACATCGGGACCATCTGGAAATTTAGAGCTAACATCACGGCAGTAGCGCCGGTGGCTACCTGTGTGGCGTTGCTGACCGGTAGGTGGCGTTAGCTAACAGAGGGCGCTGTTATGCAACATTCACCTGGACGTTGCTGAAGGGACCAGGGAAGGTAGGCAACGGTCAGGCAATACAGTGCAGCCATACCTTGGAATATCACTCAAACACTTAAGTAGTTTTGTGCCGTTCTTTTCCTAATGTCTTTTGACCACACTTTGGAGGATTGTGTCCAGTTGTTCCTGTTTCAAAGCTTCATAAAAGTCAACATTTATATTTTGGAGACAGGGCTGCATTACATAAAGGGAGATACGTTATATTGCGTCTTCAATAGACTAATGTAGGACGCGCAAAAGAATGAGCGTCTTAAATTGGTCAAGGTAGTATTTGGTGATATTGCGTCTCCATCCGATATTGCGTCCCACCCCTTATATTGCATCTAGCAAGTGGAGACCCGCTCCCCAGTGGAGACGCAATATCCAAACATAGGACGCAACCCACTTCACAAATACGCACATTTTTTTGTGCGTTTCACATTAGTTTATTGGAGACGCAATATTGCGTATTTCCCTTTATGTAACGCAGCCCTATCTCAGCAGTGTCTTTCTTTATGACTGCATGAAAGTAGGCAGAGAGGCAGGGGTATTGTGCAAAAAATGAATGACTAGTGGCAAGTTTCTGCTTTACTGCATGAAAATGTACCATATGTGTATGCGTATTGTGAATTGACATTGCTAATTGAGTTTACATATTACTGTCATTGTTCTTATACCATCTGCAATGCGGTTCTTTAATTACTTCTTGTCACTCACTGAGCTATGTCAGAAATTTCACCCTTATTTCTATATGTGTAAAACGTATCTATGTGTGTTTTATGGTGTTAGTAGCATGCATACATGCACCAAATTCCAAGACTGTGCATTGAATATATCTATGCATATCTGAGGTTATCTAAAGGAGTATATTTAACTCCCTAATACTAGTGATTGACCATTGAGAAATATCACTATCATTTTGTTCAAGCATCAAAAAATATAGAAGTACTTATTGTATGTCCTGTCCCCTGATCTTTTTTTTTCAAATATGATGGTATCTATTTTGGGGGACTAATTAATGACTTTTTATTCTGTAACACCTCACACACAAATAACACCACTTTACCCATACCTATATTGTTATAGATAAGCCCTTTCTGGAACACCTCGCATATATAACCCCACTTTACCCATACCTATACCGTTATAGATAAGCCCTTTCTGAAACACCTCACATATATAACCCCACTTTACCCATACCTACCCTATGGGCATTTGAGTGCAATCATTGCACTCACTATTGCGTTCACATTGCGCAATGATTGTGCAATGTGACCGCAATGGGTGTAACCACTTATTGCGCTATGTGACCGCAATAGCCATTGCGCAATGAAAACGCTATGTGACTGCAATAGAACGGGCTCTTTTTGCACTCAGAAATCTATTTTTAGCGCAGCGGGAGCGTCGTGGGCCAGGCTTCAGGGGGGGACGGGGATGGTCAATTTCGCGGGGGGGGGACGGGGATGGTCAATTTCGCGGGGGTGAAAACGGAAAATATTAGCTTTAATTATGGTGCGTTTATATACACTATAATATTGCAATTACTGTACTGTACTGTACCATGCTGTATGAAAAAGAAATGAGTTATTATCAGCGAAATTGAAGCAAGAGAAGACAAGACAATGGTTACATAATATACAGTTTACTCCTTTATTATTTAATTCGAAATTAAATCAAAATTGAACCAATATTATGATTAACAATAACCACTAGAGATATACAATAATTCCCAATTAGAGGAGCTTAATGCCCATCAGTAAAACAAACAGATTAGGGCTCTGCATGACACTATCATCATTAGAAGCAACCTTATAATAACATGAATAAAACTTTGTTGCAGCTGCCATCTCTCTCATTTCCAATCATATAGATTAAAAATGACAACCTGATTATTACTTTCATAGAACAAAATTCATTCTACATCTCATATTGCAAGCTGTCCCCGATTCAGTCTCTTCTTGCTATGATAATAGTGCTCCGCCAAGCAAACGTCACATGCTGCTACATAATAGTAATAGCCGTAATAGTAATAACAAAAAAAAAAAAAAAAAAAAAAATATTCATGAGGTAGCGGCGCCCGAGTAGGGTCAGCCAAACAAACCCCACGTGGGCGCGCGTCCCTATGCTGGGATGTGACCCCTCATGTTTCACTTAAGATCTAGTACCATAAACTATGCTACGATACTCCCACGATACTCTAAGCTACATCTCCTTCATCAATTTGTGTTACACTATGTATAACATCTTAATGTTTCTATCACAAATAATATTTCAAGATAATCTGCACACATGTGTCACATATATAATGCAGCAGGCCGAATCATGGTAGACTGGTAGATCTTGCTAATCGTATCATTGGAACTGTAGCCCCTTAATAGGAATGCTCCAGACTGCTGGTAGACTGAAGAAATCTTGGGATGAAACATGGCATCTGTTGCTGGATAACATTCGACTTTGTTGAGCTAATATTGATGTAGATCCTGTAAATATAAAGAAACTTCTGATTACATATTCTAGACATGGCAACCATATTCAAATTTGCAGATGACTAGGGTTATGGATATAGAGGGGTACTAGATAAGATACAGGATCACATTCAGGTAGCAAACCGTTAGAGGGGGAGGTACAGGAGGACGTTCCAGAGTAAAAAGAAGAAGGTACAGGAGGGGATACAGGAGGAGGTACAGGCAGACGTACAGGAGGGGGTACAGTAGGAGGTACAGAGGTATGTACAGGAGGGGGTACAGGAGGGGATACAGGAGGAGGTACAGGCAGACGTACAGGAGGGGGTACAGTAGGAGGTACAGAGGTATGTACAGGAGGGGGTACAGGAGGGGATACAGGAGGAGGTACAGGCAGACGTACAGGAGGGGGTACAGTAGGAGGTACAGAGGTATGTACAGGAGGGGGTACAGGAGGGATACAGGAGGAGGTACAGGCAGACGTACAGGAGGGGGTACAGTAGGAGGTACAGAGGTATGTACAGGAGGGGGTACAGGAGGGATACAAGAGGAGGTACAGGTGGATGTACAGGAACGGGGTACAGTAGGAGGTACAGAGGTATGTACAGGAGGGGGTACAGGAGGGATACAAGAGGAGGTACAGGTGGATGTACAGGAACGGGGTACAGTAGGAGGTACAGAGGATGTACAGGAGGGGGTACAGGAGGGATACAAGAGGAGGTACAGGTGGATGTACAGGAACGGGGTACAGTAGGAGGTACAGAGGTATGTACAGGAGGGGGTACAGGAGGGATACAAGAGGAGGTACAGGCAGACGTACAGGAGGGGGTACAGTAGGAGGTACAGAGGTATGTACAGGAGGGGGTACAGGAGGGGATACAGGAGGAGGTACAGGCAGACGTACAGGAGGGGGTACAGTAGGAGGTACAGAGGTATGTACAGGAGGGGGTACAGGAGGGGATACAGGAGGAGGTACAGGCAGACGTACAGGAGGGGGTACAGTAGGAGGTACAGAGGTATGTACAGGAGGGGGTACAGGAGGGATACAGGAGGAGGTACAGGCAGACGTACAGGAGGGGGTGCAGTAGGAGGTACAGAGGTATGTACAGGAGGGGGTACAGGAGGGATACAGGAGGAGGTACAGGCAGACGTACAGGAGGGGGTGCAGTAGGAGGTACAGAGGTATGTACAGGAGGGGGTACAGGAGGGATACAAGAGGAGGTACAGGTGGATGTACAGGAACGGGGTACAGTAGGAGGTACAGAGGTACGTACAGGTGGGGGTACAGGAGGGATACAGGAGGACGTACAGGAGGGGGTACAGTGGGACATACATAATGGGATACAGGGGTATACAGGAGGTACAGGCGGACGTACAGGAGGGGTGCAAGAGGAGGTACAGTGGGACGTACAGGGGTATACAGGAGGTACAGGCGGACGTACAGGAGGGGTGCAAGAGGAGGTACAGGCGGACATACAGAAAGGGCTACAGGAGGGCTACAGGAGGGATACAGGAGGACGTACAGGAGGGGGTACAGTGGGACATACAGAATGGGGTACAGGGGGATACAGGAGGTACAGGCGGACATACAGGAGGGGGCACAGGAGGAGGTACAGAAGGAGGTACAGGGGGACGTACAAGAGGGGGTACAGGAGGAGGTACAGTGGGACATACATAATGGGATACAGGGGATACAGGAGCTACAGGCGGATGTGCAGGAGGGGGTACAGGAGGAGGTACAGGAGGAGGTACAGGAGGGGATACAGGAGGGGGATACAGGAGGAGGTACAGGAGAGGGTACAAGTGTTACGGGAGGGGGTACAGGGGGTTACAGGAGGGGGTACAGGGGAGGGGTACAGGAGGAGGTGTAGTGGGAGGTACAGGAGGGGGTTCAGGTGGATACAGGAGAGGGTTACAGGGGGGGGGGGGTACAGGAGGAGGTAAAGGGGGAGGTACAGGGGGTACACAGGAGGGGGTACAGGGGGATGTACAGGAGGGGTACAGGGGGACGTACAGGAGGGGGTAGAGGCAGATGTACAGGAGGAGGAACAGGTGGACGTACAGAAAGGGGTACAGGAGGGATACAGTAGGACGTACAGGAGGGGATACAGGAGGAGGTCCAGTGGGACATACATAATGGGGTACAGGGGGAAACAGGAGCTACAGGCGGACTTACAGGAGGGGGTACAGAAGGGGTACAGGAGGAGGTACAGGAGGGGATACAGGAGGAGGTGCAGGGGGATACAGGAGGAGGTACAGAAGAGGGTACAGGTGTTACAGGAGGGGGTACAGGGGTTACAGGAGGAGTACAGGAGGAGGTACAGTGGGACGTACAGGAGGGGCTACAGGAGGTGGTACAGGGGGTTACAGGATGGGATGCAGGGGCATACAGGAGGGGGTGCAGTGGGAGATACAGGAGGGGGATACAGGAGGACGTACAGGAGGGGGTACAGGAGGAGGTACAGTAGGACATAGCTAATGGGGTACAGGGGGGATACAGGAGGTACAGGCGGACTTACAGGAGGGATACAGGAGGAGGTACAGTGGGATGTACAGGAGGAGGTACAGGGGGATACAGGATGAGGTACAGGGGGGATATAGGAGGTACAGGCGGACGTACAGGAAGGGTATAAGAGGAGGTACAGTGGGACGTACAGAATGGGGTACAGGGGGATACAGGAGGTACAGGCGGACGTACAGGAGGGGTGCAAGAGGAGGTACAGTGGGACGTACAGGGGGATACAGGAGGAGGTACAGGAGGAGGTACAGGGGTTACAGGAGGGGGTACAGGGGGGGTACAGGAGGACTTACAGGAGGGGGTATAGTAGGGGGTACAGGGGGATACAGGAGGGGGTAAAGTGGGAGGTACAGGAGGAGGTACAGGGGGTATACAGGAGGGGGTACAGAGGATGTACAGGAGGGGTACAGGGGGACGTACAGGAGGAGGTACAGGTGGACGTACAGGAGGGGATACAGGGGGGATACAGGAGGAGGTACAGGAAGTGCTACAGGGGGGGTGGGGGTGCATGGGGATACAGGGGGATACAGGAAGCGGTACAGGGGGACGTACAGGAGGGGGGACAGGGGGGATACGGGAGGAGGTACAAGGGGATGTATAGGAAGGGGTACAGGTGGACATACAGAAGGAGGTACAGGGGAATACAGGAGAAGGTACAGGGGGATACAGGAGGAGGGACAGGGGGATGTAATAGTCACCAATAAACATACCTGTTAATTTCTCTTCATGGGCCCCTGGCGATGAAACCATGGTTACAGCTAGTCCTGTGCATTTGAACCTGCAAACATTTAGAATTTTAAACTTTCTTCCATCAAAGTAAAGTAACATACCATGTCATCAGATGTTGGGTTCCACAAGAATACAATTTCTCCTATTCAGTAGATGTCCATAGAAAGCTTTATTCATGATTTGATGCTCACTGCAACAATACAGGCCTATTTATAAAGAAATGCTAGCCGATTACTCTTTACTATAATTACTTCTATCCCCCACCGATCTTTTAGCATTTAGATATCATGTGATTATTTCCGACAATTAGCGACCTATATTGTTTAGTCCCAGTTTCAGTCATTGTAGAGTGGTCATGATGAGACAAAAATCTAGCTTGCATGCCGCCTCCCGTCAACAGGAGGCCGCGGGCGGTCTTGGTACGGGGTGGTTATGTAACATAACCAAACACCTACCATACCATACCACACTCAGTTCAAATAGCTTCAAATGCACAAATGAATGGCCTAGCCCTGCATGGCATTATTATAGCAACTTCAACCTCTCAATACTTATATGTATGGTCTTAACAATATCGTCAAAGTTTGAATGGTTTTCAAATTAGAACATAATTATTAGTAAGTAATAATTCCTTACCTCCACACCACCTCCACACATCCCAAGCTCCAGGAAAACCGCCATCTTGTTGCGTTTGACCTATATGTCCAAATCTGCCCTCGCTTAACAAGTGTTCCGCACCATTGAAGAAAGTTATTTTTAGCGATTCCATGACGCCACCGCTCTGCGCGACAAATCATTATAGGTATAGTATGGCCATATATAGCTAGGACCAGGTGCACTTGCACTTGGGAACTGGGCGGGGAACTGGGATAGAAATTGCGGGTCAGGAGTGAAATAAATGCATGTGAACACACAGTCACACTCACACATTTCTCTCTGGACACTGGAATCTTGGCTGCACTGTTTTATTTAAGTTTTAACACAGTCTTAGGCACATTTTTAATCACGTGACTTTTGACGATTGATATAAAATAAATAACGTACAATGTTTGGGCCAACGTCTTTGGGAACATCAGAGGCCTATTTTTTTTCTTCAGACAATGGCATATATCATATGGTGATTCACCAAAGTTTAACAATGTTATTTTGATGGTATAATAACAGACAAATCATATACAGAAGAGTACGTATTAGCCAGTATTTTGCACAAGGCTTAGGCTTAATTCAGTCGTTTATGATGAGGAATGTTATTCTGGCTAAAATAAAACGTTCCAACGAATACATCTTCTAACTACTATGAAAAGAAAACCTTTCAAATTTGATCAACTCTTTTTGGCATTTACATTTAAAATCGTTAGCTTAATATCAGGAACAAATCTCATGATTCCAACATCATTCCTCAATCAGTAAATTATAGTTTTATGAAAAGAATCCATAAGAATATGCAATCCCGACGAATATAGGTTCAAAAACTGGCTGTAAAATACAAATTATTGTCAAACATTGTCTCCTAACGAAACTACCTGGATAGTTCATAAAACTAAGCTACTAAAATAGACTCTTCAAATCACATATCAGATGACTGTGTTTGAGAAGGTTTCAATTAGTATACATATAGAGAACAAAAACTTTAGACGTTTACTATAGTTTACAGTAGGATATATATTATAGCGCTATTACAACTGAGCGAACAACATTCATGCGAAGCTATTTATATAAGACAAGGGTGGGCGGTTCAGAACCGAGGCGCCCTGATTGGACTGAACTATTGGGAATAATACATTGAAGATATTTGGGAAAGTTAATCACAGGGATAATCAGTGTTTGGACTGAACTATTGGGAAATTAACGCTACCTGGATAGTTCATATGAAGCTGCATTTCTTTACTGGCTTGGTCCTGTTGTGGGAACACAATGGCTATGTTGAAGACAGATGTTTGTGAGCAATAGATTTAGAAGATAAGAAAAGCAACCGTTTTGCAGCCAAATAGGTGGAATTTATGAAATAAATACCTAATATTGTTTTAACCTAAGGTATATGGTTGCAATGCGGCGGCCAGAGATTGGCTATTTGCGCGGCGGGAAAAAATGGTAGAGAGATGAAAATTATCACTGTAGTAGGTCTATTTATTAGCTTTAAAATGAGACCAGGGCGGACAAGATCAGTTGGTTGGAAATTGTTCTGTGCCTGGTAGAGGTGAGAGGATAATTTTGAATAATGTGAGCTGTTGGAAGAGACTAAAGAAAAAGAAAGACAATGGTACACCTCAAACAGATAAGTGGGCGTGGCTACTTTGAACCGTACCCTTTCACAAAGTATAAAAGCCCGAGCAAACTCTTGCCACCATTCAGTGTCTAGTGGAAAGCCAAGCAGGCAACATGTATTATTAACGTCATTGACCATTATTACATGTACTAGAGTTGTCATTTGAATTTCAATGCAAATCCGATATGGACGGCGAAAATTTAGATTTTTAAAAATTTCCAACGACTATTTTGGCTGTTTTACGGAGCAAGGGGGTTCATATATCGGATATGATATGATGAGAAATGAGTGGGCTAAAACCGGAAAAAAATAGTGAAGTCATACAGATACATGTACCAAATTCCAAAAATTGTATTAAAGATGCATTATCAGCTGTGGAAGATCCTGAAATGAAATGACTATCCTTGAGATAAACACTCAAAAGCTATCATATGTCCTGGAGAAACGTTTCAAACGAAGAAAATCTGATTATAATTAACAAAATTAGCATCGGTTTTTGCTCTGCATATCACTGCATGAGTACCCTGTAATAGCCCAATGAAGACAGGAGGGGTATTGGGGAACCCATAGTCTCATATATGTGTGCGCTGGGTCTATTTATAGGTAGCTTTGAATGACTGGACCAGGTTGAAATTATATTCTAGGTTTTCAGTATAATTGGTTGTTCAGGCTATAATTGGTCGTATTCGGAATTGTGTATGGGCTTCACAGCGTTCATTTCAATGTCACACATATCACTATTTAGGTCCTGATGGTTAAGTAAGGAAATCAAGATGATAAAGTTAAAAATATGCTTTCATGCATAGAGTGTGTGTATGCCTCATTTTCTAAAGGTTCTAAAGGTAATGGGAGTACCAAACTTAGCCAAACTGTTCATAGGACAAACGGAATTCCACAAAACGTCACACAGCATAATGGTGCACCCTCCTTTCCACTATATGACGAATGCTAACAAGAGAGAAATCCCTGTGGAATCTCTGACTGAGGGACGTTCCGATTCCCGTCCATTTGGTGCACACTGATTGAATAATGCACCACTTCTTAGGTTATTTACATGCTTTTAATGGGTTTGGAATTCTTAGATATTCAGGGACATGTTTGGCTTATCATATACTTGGTGTATGTGGCAAAAGGAAAAAATGCGCAGATTTGCGCATGCATAGCTGAGAGTGCATTTTTAAAGTTCTATATCTATGCATTTCTAAGGTCATGCTGTTGAGTATATTTTGCTACTTAATTGTCCGCCCAGAAATTTTGCAATATTGCACGGCCACTTTGAACCATACAGGTAGAAATAATTATAAGCAATCACAAAGTGTACGATATGCAGCAAAATGGGCGGGGCAATAGGACGACTCAGAGAGTAAAAGTGGGCGGGGCCACTGTGAACCGTACCCTTTCAGAAAGTATAAAAGCGCGAGCAAACTCTTGCCACCTTTCAGTGTCTAGTGGAAAGCCAAGCAGGCAATATGTATTATTAACGTTATTAACCATTATTACATGTACTTGATAATTGCTTATAAAAAAAACTTTTTAAAAAGATAATTCACCTTGTAACAATTGTGGCGATTTCTGAACATAGAATAAATTCCCTTTGAGTTGCACCTTAGCTTTCAAACGTGTGAAAATGATGCCACACCCATGAATATGGGTGAGCGAAAAGGGGCATTAACAAGTGTTAAAACTTAAATATGTGACATTGCTGCTATATTATGATAGTGTATTCACAGAAGCCAATGTTGGCACACAGAAATAGTACTGTATCAAGATAAAATCGGAATAGGCTCACTAATCCTTCCACTTCCACTATTTATATATTAATGTAATATTGTCAGTAGGTGACAGTAATCCTAGATACTTAAGGAACGGTAGATATAGGAAGAAAAGGACCAGACGATTCGTGTAACAGGTTAATTTTAATAAAGGAATAAAAGTAGACAATCTTTAAATGAAATTCATGTCAACAGGTAAATTAGAATAAAAGGAAAATATTACTGATAGAAGAGATGAGTGGCTTTATTGATAGCATCGAGATATAATGGACAGAAATGAGTTTGGTTTGATCATATCTATCTTAGGCTTCAGCGATTTTAAAAATTCTTTCACTGGTTTTGATAGTCTAGAAACATATTTATGTCGTATAGACAAAAAGATCTTAAAAATAATTCAATATTTAGTGTTTTTAGAGTTGTCATATGAATTTCAATGCAAGGGCGAAAATTTAGAGATTTCAAAATTTCCGACGAAAATTTTGGCTGTTTTACGGGGTCATATATCTTTCAAAAATGCCAATTCCAACGATTTAGACAATAAATGGTCACTTCATTACTGCAATAGATATGCAATGACCATTGCGCAATGGTAGCGCAATAAAAATACACTGACATTGCAGTCGGAATTCTTGTATAAAAAAATCGTCCATAAATTAATGGGAAAAGATCCTTTAGCGATCTAAATAATAAATGTAACTTGATGATTGTTGTAGAATGTAATATAGCAAAGGAATAAGATACTGCAATGCCAGTGCAATAGAATTACACTCCTATTGCACTCAACTAGAGACTTGACTGCAATAGGAGTGTAATTCTATTGCACTGGCATTGCATTGCACTCCATTGCACTCCATTGCACTCCTATTGCAGTCGCCATTGCACTCCATTGCACTCCATTGCACTCAGTGCCCATAGGGTATACTGTTATAGATAAGCCCTTATAGAATGAGCTGTTGAATTATCCACAGTTCAGAACATGTAGCCAATTGCCCATTCTTTTTCCATCACAAACTTGGCATCAGACATATGCAGCAGCTGATGCAGCCTGGTTTGGCTCTCACGCATTTCCAGTCACGGTCTAGACTTAGGCCCAGACTGTATGGATATACCGGAGAGGATTCCATGCCCAGTTCTGCCTGTCAGTCATCATGTATGGTACGATACATCCAGATTATCCTGCGTCATATTCAGGGAGATTTTGGAAGGAGGGATCTCTAGATGGAAGGAATCTTCTCGCGGTAGTTTTTGATCATGACATATCCTATGATTGTGTCTCGTATTCCATGTCTGTAACACCTCCTCTTCAGACTGCCCAACATTACTGTATCAAAGTATTATATTTTCTTGTGTGATGTCCTGGTAGTTTGAAGTTTTTTTTATTCTGGCTTAGACATTTCACAGAAGTAATATTGTCAGTATAAAGGCCCTTGTTCACCGAGCCGATTCTCATGCGATTCTCATGGAATTTAGTGAAAAAGTGTCCTCTGTGGCGCACAATCGAATGAGAATCGGCTTAGTGGAGTAGGACCTTAAGTCAAATTCTTTGAAATCAAAGAATTTCTACGTTAGGGGCTAAGTTATTAATTTGACTTCCTGGGAGCCCTATACATCTAAAGGCCCTTGTCCACTAAGCCGATTCTCATGTGATTCTCACATAATTTAGTAGAAAAGAATCCTCTGCAGCGCAAAATCGCATGGGAATCGGCTTAGTGGACTAGGCCCTTAAGGACAGAAATACATCTAGACATGAATACTAGTGTATGACCTGCCAATGTTGTATGTTTAAGTTTGAAGTATTATAGACACAGAAAGAGATTGTTGCATGATGGTGAATCCAGTTTTATAGAATTCCTGCGTGGAATTTGTGAAGTCATGTGAATGTTATCAAAGTAGCAGCTGTTTAGTATAGCTTTATTGCATATGAGGAGAAGAAAAGAAAGGAGACCATTTTGATAGACTTCTAGCTTAGTGTATTTAATATTTTAGTCTGAATTTGGCGATTTATTGTGTGCAATGCAATCAGTCGAATCCCACCAATAAGAGTGACTATAAGGTGAAAATTGTATTTCCTAATGTTTATGAACTCGTAGTAGAGTAAAAGGTTGTTCAAGTGATAACGGAGGTTTGTGTATTGAACAGACATTAAAACATTTATATAGATGTATTTAAAGTCTCATTTAGAGAACTAGCTGAAAGCAGAAGTCCAATTCCCATGTATTTAAAGAAGAGGAATACAAATTTAACATAAATATATGTGATGTCTGCTTTTGAAATATTAAAGCTGCACACTCGGATAACATCGGTTACAAACTAAGATTTCATTCTTTTTGTTCCATTCATTTCCAACTCATCTGAAAGTCATTTGATCTAAGCTTTGGAACATTTTCTCCGGTTATTTTTGCTGCAAGGCTTCATAACTGTGATAACTCGGCCGTTTCCCTCTGCCAATTAAACTTACAATCTTTGTATATAAACATGTAACCATATCAACATATATGATCCGTTTTAGGAAAATTGGCCATATATCACTATAATTAAAAAGAGGAGATCAAAGTGTTACCAATGATAGTGAAGACTAGGATACCTAATTGGTATTTCTATATTTTAACTTTGATATTTTTATTTTTGAAGAAAAAAAGTTTTTAATGTTTCTGGATGGGCATTTACCAGTAAAGTAACTAAATAGACTCCATATGAAGGCCTTCAAATCATAACGATATATTTGATACAGTGTCCCGAAATTCGTTACATAGATTTATATGACAATAAGTGCTAAACCCTCTGAAAATCAGAACATTTCAATAAAGGGATCTTTTCAAAAACACACTTTGAAAAATATCAATTTTGCGACTTGTGACTCATTTTCCTGAAACACATGACATATAACCGTAGCAGAATATTGATAAATTCAGTCTTACAGATAATGATACAAGTGAATTTGGAAAATAATGTGTCGTTATTGCTGAGAATGCAGTTTTAATTCTGTATTGTTTTTTCCTCCAAAGGGGTTTTGTGAAAGAACCGTTAAAAGCCATATATTACATGTAAAACCTCACCAAGCCTTTCAGAACAAATAAAACACACTTCATTGTTATTAGAACTGAACAGTTCCAATCGCATCTTTGATAGGGATTTAGTTCTATATTTTGAGAGACTTTGAGTTACTTTTTCAAGAGCTCAATATTCACTCAGTATATAGTATATAGAGGGGAGAGAGACTTGCCTCAGTGGGTTGGATATTCAGAAAATGTACAATACACCTTCACCAATTCTCTCAAATAAACCAAATTTCAGACGAAAATAAAGTTCAAAATACAGTTTAACCTTAGCGAACAGATTGCTAGAATCAATACAATGCCGAATATTCTCGAATTTACTTAGTATTGACCAAATTTCAGCCTAATTTAGCAGAACTTACTAAATGTGTACAGCTGCCAATTGTACATTTTCTGAAAATCTGACCCATCATGTGCGTCTCCGCTTACTTATTGGCACATTTTAGTGCAAGTGTTTGTTAATGCTTTCTCAAGATGAGAAACAAAAGCTGTTAAATGTTGTGAAGAGTCTCACCGTCAGCGGGACTGAATGAGAGCGTGAGCAGCATACTCTACACTCTTAGAAATAACAGGTTTTAAACAAACCTTACCGTTTATTTACATGAATCACCGTTTTTTACAGAAAACCAGCTTCCATTAATGAAATATTGATTGTGTTGATTCAATATCTATGTAGACTTTCTAATATATAATTTTGA
Organism: Sthenelais limicola; assembly: GCA_942159475.1. Classification (NCBI taxonomy): domain Eukaryota; kingdom Metazoa; phylum Annelida; class Polychaeta; order Phyllodocida; family Sigalionidae; genus Sthenelais; species Sthenelais limicola. The sequence continues at coordinate 53,032,929 of OW804102.1, read as the reverse complement.
GTAAGAAAATAATCAGTCAAGTTATCATGACCTTCAATCTTTTTAATTTGATTTCTCTATTTTGGTCCAATATTTCTGCCTAGGGTGGGTCATCCTCTTCCTCTCACTGTCTCTCCCCTCCTCTCTTACTGCCTCTCCTCCTTTTCTTGCCCTGCCTTTCCCCTCTCTCGCTCCCGGTCCCTACTCACTCTCCCCCTCTCATCGCTCTCTCATCTTGTCCCTCAACCTATCTAATTTTCCCCACCCTGTCCCTCCTCTCATTCTTTCCTTCACTCTCTCTCCCTCTCCTTCCCATCTTTCTCTCCCCCTCCCCCTCTTCTCTCTATCCTATTCTCCCTCTCTCTATCTGATTTCTCTCCCTCTCTCTCTCTGCTTCTTCACTCTCCCCCTCCCCCTCTGATCTCTCTCTCCCGGCACCTCCCCCTCTCTTTTTCCTCACTCTCCCACTTCCCCTTTGATCTATCTCCCTCTCTTTCCTATTGATAGGGACTTTGCAGGATGCGTTGCTAGGGAATCCCCCATTGCCGAGGATGGCGGGACATAATGGCATGACCTCAATCTTTCCTAGATCCCACATTTCCACCCAAATAACTTCACAAACCACATATATATTGTCTTTGGAGAGGGACAACAGAACTGTACAGGTAAGAAGAATGGTTGTTAACATCATAGATTCCAAGAACATGATCCACAAAAAGAAACCTTCCTGAGCTTTATATATTAGATTACCATGGGTGAAGTTTCACCACCACAATCAGGACTGAATGCTGAATGACTTTAAAGAAGGTACATTCTATATTTACTATGCACTCTCAATAAATAAAAGTGGACATACTGGGCATACATGTTGTATGTGTCAAGGATGGTATAATTTGTGTGTTTTGCACCACCCTCAACCACACCGGCTAAACAGTGCATACATATATGTTGAAGGTATAAAGGGGGGAAGGGTCTGCACAGGCTGTGGTAAGCTCCGCAGTAAGCCTTGCGATGGTCTTACAATGGTTCTGTAGGTGGAGAGGAGTGACAAGGTGCTGCCTATATATGCTTCACTGGCCACCTCCTCACTCCTCTCCACCTATAGAAACATCACAACAACATTGCAAGGCTTACCACAGAGCTTTTGCAGAGCTTACCACAGCCAGTGGAGTCCACCCTTTAGACAACACAGGGGTGTAGTAAGATAAGAGAAAATACCTGATAAGGTGACTTTCGCTGAGCGACCATAATAGCAAGGAACTCTGCTAAACATCATTTCTGTACTAAAATTAAAATCTATAGAGACAATTTTGTTAGTCTATAATTCTGCGGACACTATGATTATGTAACAGTTGTAAAAGATTGTATACCTAGCTATTGCTAATAATAAGGCTATTCGGTATCATGCACCTCATTTTTCATCATGTGTGTTCAACTAATAGATAGTTATAGATAGTTCTCTTTGATAGTTTTCAGGCTATTCTTTAACTTTCTATAAATTCTTATAAATATAGACTTTGGTCTCAATGTCAAGTATAAAGTTTTGAAGTAAAAATATAAATCAACTTCTGGTACACACATTAATTGAGTTAACAAACATAGATAGCAATTAGTTATTATACAAAAAGAGTAGAATCATCCCTTTTATTGCTTGAACTGAGTTTAGAATATCTGTTGAATTTAATCTTCCTTGTCACAACTTCTTAGAATTTCACACAACAGCAAATATTAATATTGTCTTTGATTTTTATGAAGGTCCTTGCATATTTTTTGGGGGAAATAAAACCAATCCCCTTTGCATGATATTCATAGAATATCCTTTCCCAACATTTTTCTGGGTCAATTTTAATCTGTAGACGCCAGAAGAGATTCGGAGTACATTTTAGTTCTAAGGTCTAGTACTAAGTGATAGGATTATATAGGACACTAACTATATCATAAGCTCCAACGTGTTAACAATACTGCACTGAGTTTCTCAACTAATAACAATAATATTTAATAGTTTGGATTTCCATATAATAATTACGAATCATGTCGTACAGTGAGAGGTCAAAGTAAAGAAAATATATTGGAGAAAAAAATAGAAAAAGGTATGATCTCTGTGAATGTCACAGGTCTTCCTGAACACTTCCTGAACTAACTATCAATATAATAAAATAGTTTTTACCCTGTGAATCATCACAACTTCAGTACATAGATAGGCTGACACACCTGTAACTGAAACACACCCTGAATGAGCCTTTACTTCTAAACATGCAGAAAAGAGTTGTGAGTTGACAGAAACTATAAGTGTGTTTGTGCCATGTGTATAAAAGGGAATGGATGAAATGATCAGTGCCAAGAGAAAGCACTAAGTACACAAATCCCTCTCTTTTGATTCACATATCTTCTGTACACAGACACATGCAGCAACATGATGGGAAGGCTTTGAAGTATTTTGATCCTTTAAAAGCCACATTTGTAAGCTCATTATCTATGATTAAAGCCAGCTAAAATCGTCATTAGAGTATTTGTCCTGCGGAAGTACAATGGCTCAGTGGATGGGTCGCAGAATTATGACTGTGTCAAAATGTGTACACATTTTGACAAGAAGGTTTTAATGTGGAGAGACGCTCTTGTGGGTCAAGGCCTTGAAAAGTGTATAATCCACCTTCACCAATCCTCTCAAATAACCCAAATTTAAGACGAAAATCAGGTTCAAAATACAGTTCAACAGAACCAGACAGATTGTTTGAATGAATACAATACAGAATATACAGATACACCTGGTATTTATCACGTTTCACTCTAATTTAGCAGAATTTGATAGATGTGTAGAAATGTAGATTGTGCATTTTGTGAAAATCTTACCCTTGTAGCCTGCCTGCCTCATTGTGCTACATCATGTTACGTAACTACAATGTAACAATGGGTAATTACTTCATGATTATTAACTATCATTAAAGATATATGCGGGTGTCAACACACACGCCACCTAGCGGCTCCTATTTTTCTTTGAAATATTTCGTTATTATCATATGTTGAGATGTATTTGTACACCATTTCCAATATCTACAGGGTTTATTTTTACTACAGCAGTTTTGAGTCATGTTTTTTAAGATTCATTTTCATTGCTTATGCTGCTTGATTACTAAATTTGGGTGATGTGGTCAACTTCAAATGACCACAACTTTTTTGTAACCACGTCAACATACAGTTTTTCTGTGGTAAATCGGTAGCATTATACACCAACTATATGTGTAGAAAGTTTTAATGAAAAGTCACCGATCAATTTTTTTTTATATAGTGAAACATGAAAAAAAACACCTTTTTCCATAGACTTCAATACTAAAGCAGTGTTATGTTTAAGCGGCTGTAGAAAACAAAATAAGTCGATGAGATGTACTTTTTTTTTCATTTCTTGCTTTCTTATGTAGTCAGGAATGATCCCTGAACGTTTCATGAAAAAGTCACCGACCAATCTTTTTTCCATTGAACACCCGCGTATACCTTTAATTATTAGATATTCCAAATTATAAGTATTCATATCTGGACTATTTAGATCTTTTTTCCCCCCGCAATAAATGGAAACATGTGAAAGGTCAGTTGACACAAGTAGACCATTGTACTATATTAATTGATAAATAAATCAGCAACATCCATGAGGATCAATAGGGGATTTGCATAGCCACCATTTTGAATCTTAATTCGCATGGAATTATGGGACTAATGGTATGAAGAATCGATAAAAAATATGCATGTTTAGCATGGAATATTTATCCATGCTCTTATGTCAATATCCATGTGTAATACGTGTTCCCATAACACAAGTTCCCATCTTTCTTATTGAGACTATCACAACAACCTTTGTAATTATGCTATGATGCAAACTGACAGCAAAACAAGTTTCAAGAGCCTCTGGTGTTGTTATGTTTCTATGGCAGCTACTTCCATTTCGTCAACTAATGAACATTAAGAAAGGCATATTGATTGTGGGAATTATCACTGCTTGTGACATGGACAATCTTCACAACACCTGGAACCTATTGAATGTGATGAACTTATCTGAGGTGAAAAAATAGACAAAATTGGGCGAGGCAATCCTGACATTTCATATAACATGCCAGCGTAGTGATTGCAGTATGTGAGTGTTGTGAACAACTAAAACCACATAGCAGGAGTGTAATATGGAACTTGGAGATCGTCCACAGGTAACTTTGTAATTCCCATAGTGCGTATATCACTAGCGATTTACAGGTAACTTTTTTGGGACCCGTTGCTCCGCATTCTCACTAACTATTTCCCATTTGAAAGTGTATAGAGTTAGCGAGAAAGTGGAGCAACGGGCCCCTGGATATTTATGGCGAAAAATACTAGAACTTCTATAGCGGGTAATATAAAGGCTTTATTACCCACTGTATGTAGTATTAACACCAATGCTCTAAATGACCATATTGCACTCAGTCTATTGAATGGGATAAACCCATCTAAGGTGGAATAAATGACCATATTGCACTGAGTCTATTGAATGGGATAAACCCATGTCAGGTGGAATAAATGACCATATTGCACTCAGTCTATTGAATGGGATAAACCCATCTAAGGTGGAATAAATGACCATATTGCACTCAGTCTATTGAATGGGATAAACCTATCTAAGGTGGAATAAATGACCATATTGCACTCAGTCTATTGAATGGGATAAACCCATGTAAGGTGGAATAAATGACCATATTGCACTCAGTCTATTGAATGGGATAAACCCATGTAAGGTGGAATAAATGACCATATTGCACTCAGTCTATTGAATGGGATAAACCCATGTCAGGTGGAATAAATGACCATATTGCACTCAGTCTATTGAATGGGATAAACCCATCTAAGGTGGAATAAATGACCATATTGCACTCAGTCTATTGAATGGGATAAACCCATCTAAGGTGGAATAAATGACCATATAGCACTGAGTCTATTGAATGGGATAAACCCATGTAAGGTGGAATAAATGACCATATAGCACTGAGTCTATTGAATGGGATAAACGCATGTAAGGTGGAATAAATGACCATATTGCACTGAGTCTATTGAATGGGATAAACCCATGTAAGGTGGAATAAATGACCATATTGCACTCAGATCATATTGAATGGGATAAACCCATGTAAGGTGGAATAAATGACCATATTGCACTCAGATCATATTGAATGGGATAAACCCATCTAAGGTGGAATAAATGACCATATTGCACTCAGTCTATTGAATAAACCCATCTAAGGTGGAATAAATGACCATATTGCACTGAGTCTATTGAATGGGATAAACCCATCTAAGGTGGAATAAATGACCATATTGCACTGAGTCTATTGAATGGGATAAACCCATCTAAGGTGGAATAAATGACCATATTGCACTCAGATCATATTGAATGGGATAAACCCATGTAAGGTGGAATAAATGACCATATTGCACTCAGATCATATTGAATGGGATAAACCCATCTAAGGTGGAATAAATGACCATATTGCACTGAGTCTATTGAATGGGATAAACCCATCTAAGGTGGAATAAATGACCATATTGCACTGAGTCTATTGAATGGGATAAACCCATCTAAGGTGGAATAAATGACCATATTGCACTCAGTCAATTGAATGGGATAAACCCATGTAAGGTGGAATAAATGACCATATTGCACTCAGTCTATTGAATGGGATAAACCCATCTAAGGTGGAATAAATGACCATATTGCACTCAGTCTATTGAATGGGGTAAACCCATGTGAGGTGGAATAAATGACCATATTGCACTCAGTCTATTGAATGGGATAAACTCATCTAAGGTGGAATAAATGACCATATTGCACTGAGTCTATTGAATGGGGTAAACCCATGTGAGGTGGAATAAATGACCATATTGCACTCAGTCTATTGAATGGGATAAACCCATCTAAGGTGGAATAAATGACCATATTGCACTCAGTCTATTGAATGGGATAAACCCATGTAAGGTGGAATAAATGACCATATTGCACTCAGTCTATTGAATGGGATAAACACATGTAAGGTGGAATAAATGACCATATTGCACTGAGCCTCCCCGACCCACCAGTATGTAAAACAGCGGCCATGCAAACACTAATATTGCTGTGTGTGTATTGACTTATAAGCCTGATCTGTGTGCGATGTGACTGACTATAGACAGAAGCAGGAGTAGGGGACCTGCATTCAGCCATCATGTGGGTCAGATTTTCAAAAAATGTACAATTCACCTTCACCAATCCTCTCAAATAACCCACATTTAAGGCAAAAATGACCTTCAAAATGCAGTATAACATAACAGAACTGATACTTTGAATCAATGCGATACCAAATATACTCAGATATTCCCAGCATTCATCATTTTCCAGCCTAATTTAACAGAATTCCCTAAATGTGTAGAGCTGCCAATTGTGCATTTTCAGAAAACCTGACCCATGTGCTGGAGAGATTAAGTGCATTAACAGATCCCTCCTTCAGCGAGTCACTCATGGCACACTGAGCACTTGAATGGACCTGCTCTCCTCCTTCTCCTCCTGCTCTTCACACAATCCAATTCACTTAACAACACTTCAGCAGGCTCTTGCTCCAAACCCAAACTTTGTGCTCCTCCCCATCTTTAAATATCTGAGATATGGAGGCAATGTCATGCTCCAGCGTGTTTTAATATCATTATGTTCTGTAGACGTGCATGGTCAATTGGACAAAAGCTGTATAAGGGTAAGATTTTCCGAAAATGTACAATTGGCAGCCATACATATTTAGTAAATTCTGCTAAATTAGGCTGCAATTTGGTCAATACTAGGTAAATTCGAGTATATTCGGCATTGCATTGATTCTAGCAATCTGTTTGGTTAGGTTGAACTGTATTTTGAACTTTAATTTCGTCTGAAATTTGGGTTATTTGAGAAGATTAGCGAAGGTGAATTGTACATTTTCAGAAAATCTGACCCATAAGTTAATTTTCTTGTCAAGGCTTTGAAAAGCGTGCTGAGTGCAAACCCCAATTTGGCATCTTATCCTAACAAAAACTTTAACTTTATGATGAAATGGAAAAAAGTCAATAACCTTGTCAACGCTTTCAGGGTGAACTCACTAGTAAATGTACAATTCGCATCCATCAATCCCCTCAAATAACGCAAATTTCAGACGAAAATGGAAATCAAAATACAGTTTAACCTAACCAAACAGATTGCCAGAATCAATGCAATGCCGAATATACTCGAATTCACCTAGTATTGGCCACATTGCAGCCTAATTTAGCAGAATTTACTAAATGTATACAGCTGGCAATTATACTTTTCCTTTCCTGAGATTCTGATATTCATTTGACCAAAAGGTTTTATTGTTGTAGGGCTTCAAAAGGTCATTCTCTACTACGGTGGTTTCACTTATTATCGCCTAACGGTGCTCACTTTTGTCATCTTCTAAATATATTTCATTAAACATAATTAAATTCTGTTAACAACACTTTACCATGGTTCAAAGAGTCAGTTAGCTCTAAAGTATTAAAAGACAGAATCAATATATTTGTAAATAATCTATTTTAACATCCCCTTCAAACGCTTTGGGATCCTTTAACAATGTATCAAAATGACTTTAAAAATCAAGAAAATGTAAAAAGGAATTTTCCATTGTGATCGGTTGATGATATTGGTTTAACAATTAAGCCTTCTATAAAATCACACTTATTCATTTAAAATAATTCTTGCTTTCTTTCTGTGTGCCTGTAAGACACTTAGAGCGTCAGATTTTCAGAAAATGTACAATTGGCAGCTGTACACATTTAGTAAATTCTGCTAAATTAGGCTGCAATTTGCTCAATACTAATATATTGTTAGGTTAGGTTGAACTGTATTTTGAACTTTATTTTCGTCTGAAATTTTGGTTATTTGAGAAGATTGGGGAAGGTCAATTTTACATTTTCTGGCGATCTGACCCTAGAACGTGGTTTTTCTGTTCCTTTCATTTGTTTCAAATGCTGTCCAGCATCGACGATTGGGATTTAACAAAATACCGTTGTTATATTTGTGTGGACGGTCGAAATTACTACACTGCAAATAAACCGCTTACAAAAACATATTCGGACAAATCTATTTTGAAGACGCTTAAATTGCTCTGTATACGATTTGCTGACCAAGCCCCACAGTCCTGAGTATAATAATTTCAAACATTATTGTATATTTGAGTATCTTTGGGACCATTGAACATCACAGCCTTACTCCACTGCTACGTCATGTCTACTTATGACGTCATTCCAATCAAATGTGCATCGCCCAACCAGAGAACAGAGCGTTGTGTCATAAAGATTTGTAACCAATAAAATTGCTGAAAGAAATAACTGGGTCATCTGTTTCTACCCTAGTGAGAAATGAGAAAATATTTCTTCTCTACCGCTCGGATATAGCAAGTCCAGTGTCAGGACAGCTACCCGCCAATTGTCCAGGGGGTAAAAGTCGGGGGGATATGTCCGACGGGTAAATGTCCGGCGGGTAGCTGTCCTAGAACCAGCAAGTCCATATGAAGTAGATGCACACTCCATTCCAGGAGTGAAATAAAACCTACTATCTAATACGGTGTTTCAACGCCAATGCATATGGGTCAGATCACGAGAAAATGTACAAGTCACCTTCACAAATCCTCTCCAATAACTCAAATTTGACATAAAACTGAGGTTCTAAATACGGCTTGACATAACAGAATAGATTTTCTGAATCAAGGTTATATCAAATATACTCGGATTTACATAGAATTTATCATTTTTCAGCCTCATTTGATGCAATTTACTACATGTGTAGGGCTGTAAGTTGCACATTTTCTAACAGCCCGACCCATGTGGGTCATATTTTCAGAAAATACACAATCTACATGCAGTTCTACAGATCTATCAAATTCTGCTAAATTAGAGTGAAAAGTCATAAATACTAGGTATATCTGAGTATAATTATTCCGTATTGTATTCATTCGATCAATATGTCTGGTTATGTTGAACTGTATTTTAAACCTGATATTGGTTATTGCTTAAATTAGGATTATTTGAGAGGATTGATGAAGGCCAATTGTACATTCTCTAACGACCTGACCCATGTGTGATACAAACTCCACTGTTTGAACCAAGATAAACGACTTAAACTTAGGCTTTAACTCCCAGAACTTTCTGACAATATTCAGACTACCACTGAACTATTTGACAAGACAAGAATACATCACCTACCTTAGATATCTTTATTTCAGCAGCGTGTAGATGGGTGATGGATAGACTGGCCGCCAGGAGGAGCTGCAGTAGACACAAACCACGCCCCTTCCTCCATCCTCTCCCTCCTCCCTCACATACCGTATACTCCATAGTGAATTATTACTGTAGCACCTCACCTCCAATGTTTATGATTGTTTTATGAAGGGTATTAAGGTTATTCCTGTGTTTATATAATATTCATACTCCTTTCTTTAAGATGATTGTGTCATAGGGACCTTTCTTTAAGGTGAATGTAAAATTAGTTTCTTGAATAATGATTGAAGTTTTTTCTACAGGATGTTTTCTCCCTGCGTTTAATGAACAGTAATGTAGCACTGATTGATATATAAAGTTGCTCAAGGAATGTGAAATAAATGATGAAATTGTTATATTATAATGCTGATAAGTATCTTATTCCATCTCCATTGATGAGAATAAAGTGGCCTCTCTAGGTCCAAACCCTCAGATCAGATAAGAATGCTATGTCAGCCGATTTCGCTAATCGGTATCCCTGCCTAGAACTTGGTGTTTTAATGGGAATATAATGACATTTTGCGGTCTAGATGGAATTATAATGGCACTTTGCAGTTTGAGGCGAGAGGCTTTCTCTCCGTTTGAAGGTACTCCCTGAACTTTGGGCCTAGACTGTGGTTTCAGTTGAATAGTACCTGCAGTACTGGAACATGATAGGTGTAGGGATTATCTAGTAGAATCTGGGTTAATCTCCCCCATTGATAGCTCATCTTTTCAGAGCCGCCGTAAATCTCAGCTCATTTGCCTCCCTTTGAGTCTAATCCATCACACATAAACAATTATTAGAACAATTTAGAAACGATATTATTATGAGGAATGTATGGGTAGATGTATCAAGCATACATGTACCGATCCCGTCCTTTAAGCTCAGTTTAAAACATATCACGAGATATATGATTCATTTGTTATTAGTCAATTCATTGTTTTATTCCTAGTCCTTGTATTCCTCAGTATCTTTTAATCTTACACATGTTCATCATGTCCAACAGCTTCACATCGATGTCTCGTTTCAATTTCCGTATAATCGATTGCTCATTTCTGCTTCAAAATAAGGATTTTTGGAAGCAGGAATCTTTGTCAAGCTTTAGGAGATCCAAGTGTAGGAGGATGTATGAGCAGATTGCCTTGAGGCGCTCCATTAACGTGTTATCTATGGAGCAGCTCATTTGCCTGGTCACTGGGTGAGTATATATGAGCAGATCAAAAATAGAATCGCGATTCTTAGAACAGGGGAGGAGCTCGAGTCTCCGTTCCCACGAGATTATGAATAACCCTTAATGAATTATAATTGTTTTGATGATAAGCCAAATGCGTGAATAAATATTGATTACGATGCACAGTTTTTTATTTGATAAGCTTTTTTAGAACTTATTTTTAACTGTTTTTGTATATATAATGCAGCAAAGAGGAGATACATTTATGTTACTGTATCTTTCTTTGTTATTATTCCCCTAGATTTTGGTACAAGTTCTTAAAATGTTTTTCGTAAAGACAGGGTTCCACTAGACCACGTCCTTATTGCGGCTAATATCCTGTTTGATAGCCATTATCATATATTAATTATCAACCTATCAATAATCCTCTTACAAACTCCATTTTGTTATAATATCCAGAATGAGAACGCACTGCAGAATGCAACCACAGCATCCGCAGAGTGAAAAAACGCCAAGTGGAGCCCAGCCTTAATGAAGTATCAAGAAGGGGTTGCACAGGCTCATGTGCTTCCCTCTACCCTCCAGTGGTCAGCCAGTGTGGTCTATGTGTGTATGATTGGGTGTAGGTACGTGTAATTGGAAGCATCAATATAGATCATGTCTCATATAGCAGTCCATCACACCCTGTCACACTGCCTTATCGCTACCCGCACTACCCGGGTGGCTTCTTCATGTGATGTGACACATCAGGGACACTCTTGGGTTCTGGAATAAAAAAAGTATGTTTGATTACTCATATGATTTATGATAAGAGTCGATGTTCTGTACTGTTGTCTTGGGAGAGATGGGAAAGACATGACATGGACAGTTATATTTGTGTTCAGTATTTCTTTCTGGAAAGAAACAGGAAAGATTTGCTTCTTTATAGGGGTCAGATTTTCAGAAAATGTACAATTCGCCTTCACCTATCCTCACAAATAACCCATATTTAAGACCAAAATGAGCTTCAAAATACAGTTTAACATAGCAGAACTGCTACTTTAAATCAATTTGATACCAAATATACTCAGATATACTCGGTATTCTTCATTTTTCAGCCTAATTTAGCAGAATTTCCTAAATGTGTAGAACTGCCAATTGTATAATCATTTACTGAAAACACTTCGAGACACTCTTGTGTTCTGAAATAAAAAGAGTATGTTTGATTACTCATATGATTTATGATAAGAGTCGATGTTCTGTATGTTTTGTCTTGGGAGAGATGGGAAAGATGGTTCCTTTATATACATGGGGATGCGTTTTGACAACTAGAGAGAGATGGGAAAGATTGTTCGTTCATGTGAATACGTTTTGACATGAAAAGTTATATTTGAGTTCAGTATTTCTTTCCGGAATGAAACAGGAGAGATTTGCTTCTCTGTCACTTTGAGACCCTCTTGGGTTCTGGTATAAAAAGAGTATGTGTGATTACTCATACGGTTTATGATAAGAGTTTATGTTCTGTTTTCTTTTGTCCGGGGAGACATGGGAAAGATGGTTTCTTGTGGATGTGTTTTAACATGAAACGTTATTTTCGTGTTTAATATTTCGTTCCGGAAAGAAACAGGAGATAGTTCCTTCTCTGACACTTTAAGACACTCTTGGGTTCTGAAATGAAAACATATGTTTGTTTAATCATACGATTTATGATAAGGGTCGATGTTCTAAATTTTTAAAAGATAGAAGGAAGGCAACTCATCTAAAACAATCATAGGAACGAATCAAGTTGGCATTATGCAGGTTTATTGGCGTTCCTGACACGTTTCACCTTTATCGGCCTTTCTTCAGAGTATCTATATTTTTGTCTGGGGAGAGATGGGAAAGATGGTTTATTTGTGTTGATGGGGTCTGACATGAAATGTTATATTTGTGTTCAGTATTTCTTTCCGGAATAAAAGCAGGAGAGATTTGCTTCTTTGTATGGAGTGACACTTTGAGACACTTTTGGGTTCTGAAATAAAAAGGTATGTTTGATTAATCATACAATTTATGATAAGAGTCCATGTTCTATATGGTTGTCAGGGGAGAGATCGGAAAGATGCTTCCTTCATCTGGATGGGGTCTGACATAAAAAGACTTTCTTTGAGTGAAGGTTCAGTAAATCTCTCTGGAGACGAATGGAAGAGAATTGCTTCTTTATATGGAATGACAGATCGGGAAGTCTGGGGAGAGTAATATTATTTCCACTTTGTATCATGTGGTTCAAATTGGGTTACTGCGAAATGTTATTGTTTAAACTGATTAAATGATTGGATATTCAAAGAACTTTGCTATGTTATACCCACATAAGTATTCTCTTCTGAATTTGACAATGCAGGAATTTAACAATTAAAAGTGATCAAATGTGATAGATTTATACTCTATTGTTAAGGTGAAAACTAATCAATTACTGACTTTGAATTTCCTGATATATTGGAATATCTGGTGTAAATTTATATCCATATTGAATAACGGTTTTACCGCAATACGAGGCTTGGGATCAGGGGCAATATGGTTGTTTCGTATCTCACCGCATACATCGTTCCACGAACTTTGAATCCAAACAAATGGGTCGGATTTTCAGAAAATGTACAATTCACCTTCACCAATTCTCTCAAATAACCCAAATTTCAGACGAAAATAAAGTTCAAAATACAATTCAACCTAACCAAACAGATTGCTAGAATCAATGCAATGCCAAATTTTCTCGAATTTACCTGGTATTGGCCAAATTGCAGCCTCATTTTGCAGAATTTACTCAATGTGTACAGCTGCCAATTGTACATTTTCTGAAAATCTGACCCAAATAGTAACTCAAAACAACCCAGTGCCATACGCGTGTGTATATATGGGCCAAGTCATCAGAAAATGGGTCAGATTTTAAAAAAATGCACATTTGGCAGCTTTACAAATTTGGTAACTTCTGCTAAATTATAAATAATGGGTATATCAGATGATCTTTGGCATTGTGTTGATTGAAAATTATCTCTTACCTTGTGTTAAACTGCATTTTGAACGTGACTTTTCACTCAAATTTGGTTATTTGAAAGGATTGGTAAAGGTGAAGTGTACATTTTTTGAAAATTTCACCCAAATATACAATTGGCTGCTCTACACATTTATTAAATTCTGCTAGATTAGGCTGAACAATATTTAATACTAGCTATATTTCAGTATATTTGGTGTTATGTTCATTTTGAATTGTACTTTGAACCTAATTTCTGTCTTAAATTTGGATTATTTGAGAAGATTAGTGAACGCAAAATGTACAACTGAAGATGACTTCACCCATACTCTGTACAGTCAGTAGTGTCGGCTGTGGGTCCAGTTCCCACCCGACAACAGCAATGTTCACTCAGTCAGGTCCAGACGGCCACATTCCTCTATTCCACATCCAGCGATAAGCTTAACCACAAGGCTAAGACCAAGGCTAAAGTGTTAATGACCCCCTAAGACTTAGGGGTCCAAAACTGCCTTCTGAACCTGACTGCACTGGCTATTACTTGGGGCAGTGAAAATTGTCATATCGATAAATGACCCTGTCCGAAAGTGACCCAGGGGTTGGTCTTCGACCTCGAAATTCGAACCGGTGGGCCGTTTTTGTTTTTTGTTTTTTTTCTATTTCTTTTACGGCCAACACATTTAAATAACTTTCGTATGTAAATACACTTTGGCCAACATGGATACCTTCGAGTGTTGCCTGTTAAACAGATCTGATTAAAAAAATTGTTGTTAAGAAATAGACACACATTATAGACAATATTAGACATACCATTAATCAAAAAAACCTCATTCAATGTTTTCGGTCAGTATGAACAAACACAGGTATAATAAAACAGTTGAAAAAAACACCCAAAAACAATTCATTCTTATGATTAAGCCCTTGTCTACTAAGCCGATTCTCATGCAATTCTCACAGAAATTAGTGGAAAACGGACCTCTGTGGCTCAAAATTGCATGAGGAGAATCGGTTTAGTGGACTGGGCCCTTTATATTATACACCAGGCCCCTGTTGTTTGTTCTCCACTTTGTCTCTTAAACTTTCTCACTTCATTGTCTCTCCACAGATGCCAGCATATAAAGCCGGCTAACCTTTACTTGCCGCGGTTCAGTTGCCTTCAGTGATGATTAATCCAGCAGTGGATGGGTATGACATACCAAGCATGAGGTAATTACACTGTACTCGCCCCACACTCTCCCCCACCCGTGCAGGGGGGAGGCATTCGTGTGTGCGGGTAATCTGAAGTGGCAAGAGATCAGCCTTAGTGGAATAAGACAAGACAATATCTCTCCCTAGTCCCTTAAAGTGCCTTTCTGTCACTTTTTCTCTCTCTCTCTCTCCCTTCTTCTCTATCTCTATTTCCTGGGTAAGATCATAAACTGCCTCCCTCTCAGTTCTCCCGCCCTTGACACTGCACGACCACCGCTATTTTTTAAAAAAAGCCGCTATCGGCTATTCTTTACCCCCTAATCAGTCGTACCCGTTATCACGGTTGTGCACAATAGATGGGGAAACGAGAATTACTGCCGTCTTTGCCAACACGATCGTGCTCCTCCGCATATTCTATCTACAATGATGACAATCTAAAGAGGTTTTCCTTGCAATTTTGGCCGGAATCGATACATCAATGTTGTATATAAACGATGGTAGGGTCAGGTAAAGCTGGAAATATGGTCTCGGGAAGATTCAAATCGACAGCCATTGCCGCGAAATATATCAACAAGAGCCGAAAATGGTGTCTCCCAATACCGCCGCAAGCACCTCTGCATACACACTCCCGCTGGCTGTACACATGCCTCGCACAGCCTGTGCGAGGATGTGAATTATTAGACACCAAAACAAAAGCATAGGAGCGGAGGGGGAGGGGCAGCCCGAGGGGGGGATGGTGGGCAGCATTGAAAAGGAGAAAAAAGATTCCATACTTATATGATACAAATACATAGCCTAAGACACACCAAAATTAATCTATAAGCCTAGCGGTAATACTCTGGACCTTTGGCACCCCCCGCTTCTTCCCTTGGAAGAAGTCAGAATGACTCTATTTACAATCAGAAACGGTGCCCAGACAGACTAGAGTCCAACGATTTTACTCCTTTACCACACACATACTTATCCACCCGCGTCCAATAATTTCCCCCGTGAGAATGTCTATTGACCCATGGAATAATCAATTTAGGCCATTGGCTACAACCTAGCATACTTAGATTTTCGATTCTGGTAGCAACACTTACACAATCCGCCATTGTTTTCACGGCAACACTGCCATCCTTGCCAATGGCCGCCATCCTTGCCGTCGTCCTTGCCCAACCCTTAGTTTGTCCCACTCACACTTGCTACCATAGTGCGCTACCTCCATTACAAGCGCTGGGTACTGCTGCACAGAGGAGCAGCTGTACCCAGCTTTTCTAGCAGGGTATGGGGGGGGGGTTATATTCCATATATTTAAAACAAAATAATCCAGAAGGAAATAGGCAAAGAATCAACTCTAGCAGGCCCACACTCTCCTGGATATAACCTCCAGTGTGTTGATAAAGGCGTAAAGCAACTGATCTCACTCACTCATTCACAACACAGAATCTCTATGTCTTTGCTCCCTTTCCACTTCCTCCACATTAAAGTAACATTCTCAGCTATCATATAACAAGGCAAATCATCTTACCCATAGTGGCCCGTTTATAAGCCGGGCTTGTATTTATTTCGAACCCACTTTAGCCCCAGCTTGCAATCAAGAATTACACTTTAGAGGATTTTACTTTTTTCATGACCCCCCACACCCCCGGCTTGTATTTGAGCTTTAAAACAGCTAGTCCCGGCTTATCAACAGGCCACTACGGTAATTTATTGTTTGACTTATAGGACTGAATTTATAGATATTTATAGCAAGTCAAAACTGCTGAGAGAAAATGAGCCAAGGTGAGCGATAATAAGTGAAAACACTGCTACAAAGGACTTTAGTGGGCCTCCAGTATACCTGTATGTAGAGGCAAACATGTATTAAGCCCTGCAGTGGAACCAGAAGGTAAAGTCACTTATGCTCTTAGTCAAATGACTTTCAGATGGGGAGGAAACACAAGTAAAAGACTTTTTAAAGCTGCACTCTCAGTTAACAGTTTTCCACATTTTGTTCCGTTATTTTCTAACCCGTCTAAAGGTCGGGTATTTTTCGCAACAAGGCTTCATAAATAGCCCCATTTATATTTGGTTGAACGGCCGAAATCCTCTGCTGCGGTTGTGTCACTTATTACCACCCACACCACTTCAAATTACCGTATTGGTGTATGGCTGCCGCACGGCAAAGTCACAATGTTAAAGTATTACAGCCAGCAAGTATTGGCCCGCTGGTCGTAGTAATGGGAATGGACCTTAAATATATATAGAGAGAGAATGGGACGAGCCGGCAATAATCAAAAATTTATTGGATGAGATTCATCCACATAAGCATGATGCCGTAGGCAGAGTGCTTATGTGGACGAATCAAGTCCAATAAATTTTCGATTATTGCCGGCGAGTTCCATTCTATATTTATTATATGTGCATAAAATTTGATCATATATCATCAGATATCACTGAAAAAGGATTAAAGAACTCTCAGAGAGCCCCGCTGCCCTGCTGAGAGCACTGCTGAGAGCCCCATTAGTACAACGGTGCCTTGTCAGGCCTGTGTGATCATGCAGTATTTACTTACTGACATTGTTGAATTAAAACGTTCATATTGCGGCCATTTCTTGAGCTACAATAATAAAGCTTATATCATTTGATAGAGAATTTAGTTCTCTATTTAATAGTATTTAATGGTTTTTATTATGTATTTTCATAATTATAGTACCAGAATCACGGGTGGATTACCAATCGCGCAGATCTCCGCGAGGATCTCTGCGGAGACACAGAAGTGCTGAGGTAATGTCAGAGCTATTTTTAGACAACTACATTTTCATAGGATGCGTCCTATATGAATATTTTTATGGCACCCCACTTATAGCACTTCTCATATAGCATGCGCGTATAATAAATATTATTTCATTAACAGCAGCAACATATTTGTGTTCGATAGGTCAGACAATGAGTAAATTTGGTAAGATGTTTTGTCATAAGAGAATGCAGCTTAGTAAACATCATAGTCCAGTAGACAAACCCCCAAATATGGAGGAAGCGTGACTTGGAGTACTACTACAATTTTTTTGCTGAAATGGATCCAGCAGGTGGTCAGGTTCAAGAAACTGATCCATGCCAAGCTGGCATGGTTGAGCATTTTTAATAAAATCCGTTTCCATGGCAACCAACCATGAAAATGGGGATTTTAGAATTTTGCATATCTCTGGAAATAAAAATGATATAAACTTGATTCAAGTGACCACACATATGTAACCTGGTACATGCTATCAGATGAACACCTGATGAAGGTCATTTAAGGTCAAGGTCAAGGTCAGTTCAAGGTCAAACACCAAAAATTGGCATTTTTAGACATATGAAGTTGTGTTGTTACATGCTGAATGTTCCATTGTGGTTATTTTTACAAGTCAGACTCCAGCAACCTCGTACATGACATATGACAGACCCCCAGTCATTCAAAACCTTTGCTAGATGCATGTTGCCATGACAACAGCCTTTGATAAATTGATACTTCTAGTGGGGCAGATAAAGTGGGGTTTTTTGGGCAATCATTAAAATGATGAGGCAAGCACCAAATTTGGCACAAATGTTTCTCATACATAACCTTTCAAACAATATGCCTGTTGGCCACCTGAAATTTCAAGATGGCCACCATTTTTTTCAAGATGGCCGCCATTTGAGGCCTGAAAATGCTATTTTTGACACAGAATTGGCTAGAAGAGTCCGATTTGAATGAAATTTACACTGAATCATACTTTTTTACCATTGTAGAGGTCATATTTGTATTCTTGAGCCACCTTAAATTTCAAAATGGCCGCCATTTTCCAAGATGGCCGCCTTTTTGCCCTGAAAATGCTATTTTTGCCGTAGAATTGGCTACAATAGTCCGATTTGAATGATCTTGACATTGAATCATACGTTTTTACTAATGAAGTGGCCATATTTGTATTCCTGGGCCACTTGAAATTTCAAGATGGCCACCATTTTCCAAGATGGCTGCCTTTTTGCCCTGAAAATGCTATTTTTGCCATAGATTTGGCTACAATAGTCCGATTTGAATGATCTTGATATTGAATCATACTTTTTTACTAATGTAGTGGCCATATTTGTATTCTTGGGCCACTTGAAATTTCAAGATGGCCACCATTTTCCAAGATGGCCTCCTTTATTGCCATGAAAATGCTATTTTTGCCATAGAATTGGCTAGAATAGTCAATTTAAGTGATTTTGACATTGGATCATATACTTCTCACCACCAGGTAGAATATTATATCCAGGGGGCGCCACTTGAACTCACACTAGAGGGCATACGTATCTGTCATATATATTGGCTGACCAGGGCCTCGCTCGGCCACTTCTGTTCCAACGACTGAGCAAATTTTGTTTTGGACCCGTGAGTCACGCTAAAGTCATGCTTGGTTGCTTCCATGTGTAGTGACACTTGGCTGTCACCAATACTGTCAGTATGGTTAAAAGAAGCTGTTGGAAATGTGGTGGTGTCAGGCACAACCCACCAACTGGTCAGAAGTGTACAAAATCTATTGAGAGAAAGCTTAGTATCTCTTTGTTAGAAAATATCGATTGGGAAGATTGGAGGCCCACTCGTACCATTGGCAAGAAGAAGAAACAAGCCACTTAGGGCTCAAAAGTTTGTGAATCCGTTCCTAAGGGCACATGGTTTAAACGTGAAAAGTCAGACTTTTTACGCCCTCCTGACGACTCTTCTGTCCCGAAGCAGGACGCCACGAAACTGGTAAGGTTATCAAACATGGGGGTGACTGATAATGAGAATGATTTAAAGCTTGATATAGACGACTGGCCGCCCCTTGGCCAGCCTGTATGAGAATTGGCTAGAATAATCTGTTTTTAATGATCTTGAAGTCATATCATATGTATTTGCCTATGTAGAGGCCATCTTTGTATTCCATAGCTACTCAATGTACCAAGATGGCTACCAATTTTTGCCATAAAATTTGATAAGTTTATATCACTTGACTCATTTGAATGATCATAATGTAGTCAAATCTATATTCCTGATCTACTTACAGTGAGAAGGTAGTTGCTGTTTTTCAAAATGTATGATATTTTCCCAAATGTCCACTATTTTTTAAAAAAAGATCCTATTTTCTTAGAACAGATTTGTATGAATCATTTTCGTATTTATATTCATCAGCAAGATGACAGATTGAAAGTATGCTTTCAGGCTTGCTAATATCAGATCTGACCTATCTAAATACCTCAAACATTTATCCCCCTTGCACTTAAACCTACATAACAGTTTTGAGAATATGTAATATTAGACATACTGGAAAATGATGATTAATGATGATTACAATAACCATTCCCAAAACAATTATCTATAAGCAGAACACTAGGTAAGCTAGGTAAGATCCCCTGTGCACTATGTTCTCAAATCAAATTGCCTAAACTACAGGTGGTAGTGATGTCCAAAGGACTTGCCACTGACCATCAGCATCCATTCACCCCCAATCGTTAAGGCTTGGCATTTCTGGTAGGCAATCTAGATTGGCCCAAATGTAGCCTCCCTGGTAGGTGGCACGTTTCAGATTCTCAAGGATGCTTGAGTGGGTGATATTGTCTGAAAGCATATTTAAATATGGTTCCTCTTCCCCTGAAGGCAGATATAACTATTACAACCTGGGAAGGCATGGAAGAACAGGATGTCTTTTGTTTTCTCCAGCCCAAGAGCCTGACTGAGAGCCCAGACTCTCCCAAGAGCCTGTACAGGAATATAGCTTGTGCACACCAAGCCTTTTGACTTACAGCAAGACACTGACCCCAATGATCATGGCATTTATTTTCCATTCTAAGGCTGCATGTATTGCATATACAAATATGTGTCTGTCTGCCTCTTCATACATACCTTGACAAATAAGTTGTTGTGGACAGTATGTTCTCTCTTGGTGCCTGATGTACACATTTCAACGATCTATTCAGCTAGGAAGGTGTACAACTCTTACTTATCATCCATGTCTTTGAAAAAGCTCTGCCGCAGTTGTTGGGAATTTTGGGAATCTTCTCAAACTGCATCCAAGATGATATCTGTTCTCTGGAATATAGACAAATACACCTGGATGGAGGGCAGCAATTTATTCTTGCATATTTCCTAAGGGTCTTAGCAGTGTGTGAGACAATGATCTCAGTAAAGCAGAACCATCCACAAAAATGACATCAGCCTCTGGTTCAATTTCTGGCAGGTAGATGTTAGTCTTGAGAATGAGAGCAAGTTGGACATCAAAGAGAAGTAGAGACTGTTCTAATGCATATGTACATGGTGAGGGAATAGTGTTTTACCCATTTATCGCATTCAGCCTTTTCTTTGGTTCCTAGGTGGGCTCTGCTCAGCGCATCGTCCACATTATTGATGGCCCCCGCGATGTGGCCATAGCTGAGTATGATGTTGAATTTGGCCTGGATCATCCAGGCCATTCAGGCAGCAGAGGTCATCACAGGATTCTTGCCCTTGCCACTGGTAAATATGTGCACGCTGGCGAGATTGTCACACAGTATGTGGATGTGGGTGCCTCGATCATCTTCAGTCACAAACGTGTGTAGGGCTACTGCAATGTTGAGGGCCTCGACTTCTGATATGTTGTCTGACTGCATGCTGATGGGGCATATCTGGTGGGCATAGGCGTGTTGTCCATCAGTGGCACCTATCCCTGATAGGCAGGCGTCGACTAGGCTATGCCATTCCAATGCCATTCCAATCACTGCAGAGTGCCTCAAACCAAGGAATGTCCTTTCTCATCTCAGAGTTTATGTTGCTATGTGCACCCTTGAATCCCCTCAATGCCTCCAGCAGTCTAGAGACAAATAGCCTGGCTGGTTGCACGCACTTGCTGACATGTATTAAGGACCCTATGAGGGATTGTAGTTCCCTTTTGGAGATTGATCTCTTCTTGAGGTATTTCTGAGCGATCCTCACTATTTTGTCGACTTTGTCTTGTGGTATTGATAGTCTCATTAGTCTGGCATCGATGTTGATTCCCAGCCAAGTTACCTTCTGGCTGGGGGGGTTGCAACTTGTCGGTGGCTTCTACTAGTCCTAGTTCTTTTAAGATAGACCTGGCGCATGAATATGCGTCCCTGGCCTCATCGAAACTGTTGCTGATGAGTGCCAAGTCATCTAGATACATATATGCTGTGTGGCTGTGGCGTTGAAGCATGGCCACGATCGAGTTCGCCACACGTTGCATGTGCGCACTGGATCCTCTGCTACCAAAGGGCATGGTAATATCACAGTACCACAGCCTGTTCCACTTGAGGCATAGGAGTGGCCAATCTAATGGGTTGCTGTAAAAGTTCTTGTATGCCCTCGATATATCTATGATAGATAGGTATGCAGATGGGCCTACCTTCTTGAGATGCAACACTGGGTCCTCAACTGTAGGCAGAGAGTGTTCTCTTTGTATTCCCCAGACTGAATTTTTTATGATGTATTTATTCACAGATGATTTGTCTGGGAACGTGAGGTCTATAATCACACGTCTTGCGTCAGAGTCTTTCTTTGCACATCATGTGACATCATTGGCGATGTATGCGACCACTGTTTAAATGGTGGGGAATTAAATGGTCCTACCAGTCCATTCAGTTTGAGTTCCTTACTTATGAAGTGGTCGATCTTATCCTGGTACTTAGTGGCGCTTGAGTGGTTCATAGTGCCAGTGTTGTCGGATGTTGGACCTAGGTAGCCCATGGGGAAGCCGTATGATACAAAGGAGAGGATTTCTCGATCCTCGGCCGAGTCTGAGAGCAACCTTCTCCAGCCTGTGATGTTGAGCGTGCTGGGTATTGGTATTTTAGCGCCAATGGTGTTTGGGAGGCCACTGTCCTTTACTTGTTTGTATATGTGACCAAGCGCCCCCCACGTCAGCTGACAGCTGGTGTCGGGCCAGTGTGTAGATCGGTGTGCGGCTAGCGAGGTGGGGTCAATGTTTACATGTGATGGGTCTGCCCTTCTCGCACAGACATCGATAACTGTGTTGAAATAGCTGTCAGGGATGTGATGTCTCTTATATGGATCACTGACCCTCTTGTCACTTAATCCTAATCGGGGGATGAACTCCTTAGCATTCGGGTTAAGCCCAGAGTCACACTTGCTAACTGTGGAGTGGTGGTTATCGGTCCTGGGGCCGCCATCTTTGTTGTGCTTCCTGGTCTCCCACGCTGCGTTACTTTGCGCAAGGCTACACGAGACAGGTCCCTGGGAGACCCCTGGATAGATAAGTGGGTCATGTTTACAAGTGGCGAGGGGGCGTGGCGCATCGGGTGGACACGATGCGCCAGCTATTCATTTTTTGAATTATGGGGAGCCTTATAATCAGAACTGTTATTTCCCTTGCTTCTAGATGTATTTTGGTTGGAAGAGGTGCCTGCCCTGGGGGTGTATAGTCCATCCGACTGTTGTTGATGGTGCTCCAAACGCTTCTGGCATTCTTTGATGCTATGGTGTGTGCGCCTGCCTACAGAGTCACAGTAGGCGCAGGCGTGCAACAGCATAATGTTTGAATCCTTGTGGTCCCCGGAATGATTACAGCCGTCCCTCGAGTTGAACTTTCGTTGGAGGGCAGCAATTTATTCTTGCATATTTTCTAAGGGTCTTAGCTGTGTGTGAGACAATGATTTCAGCAAAGCAGAACCATCCACAAAATGACATCAGCCTTAAGGTCAAGTTGTGGCAGGCAGGCTACTTGATCAGTTAAGCAGCCAAGTTAAGGAGGAAGAGGGTTATTCTAGATGAACAACACAGGGGAAATGTTTATATATCCATCCGGAAATCTTGATTAGCCTGAAGTCTTGATTAGCCTGAATAGGGGTGGGTCATGTCTTCCAACAGCATTATCTGGAGTGGAATGTTGGTACATAGAAATGCTGGCTCCATACAAAGATGTTGTGGCTTTTGAGGCAAAAAAAACAGCCATTTTGGAAAATGGTGGTCATCGTGAAATATCAAGTGCCAAGATAATACATATGGCCTTGTAAAAAAATGATCCAATGTCAAAGTCATTCAAACTAAACTATTCCATATGACATTTCCAGGGCAAATCAGGCATCCTTCTTAGTAAAAGGTGGCCATCTTGAAATTTCAAGCACTGTGTAGTTGACGTAGGGAGTAAGTGTCAGACCTTTTCCATCCATCTATTAAATCAACCTAAACAAACCAGTCAGATCCGGGTTCATCCACCAATATGTAAGTTCTGTTTGTGATTATATAATATTATGTAATTATCAAATTATGTAATGTCTGATTTCCTTACCATCCTTCCCTGCCTTTTATACCCACCCTCATGAATAATAAAGAAATAACCTTGTGATTGGTTTAGAAAGGGTCTAGCAATGAATTTAAAACAATTTACCTTGGCTGGAATAAAGGGAGAATGCTAAAAAATCGCCCAGCATTGATAAGCATCCAGCTGGTAGCCTTAGCTTGTCTAGTATTTAAATTAATCCCGTCTGGGAACAACAATGCATCAGCAGACAAGGCATTTTAGTAATCTTTAACCATCAAAACATCTGTCAGAAGTTATAATGAATGCTGTAATTACATTGACGCACTGCAATGGCTGCGGCCACATTGTTATATTTTAAGAAATCTTCACAAATAACTAACACCACTACATTGGTAAAAAGGTATGATTCAATGTCAAAATTATTCAAATGGGTCTATTCTAGCCAATTCTAAGACAAAAATAGCATTTTCAGGGCAATAAAAGTGGCCATCTTGGAAAATGGTGGCCATCTTGAAATTTCAAGTGGCTCAGGAATACAAATAGGGCCACTACATTAGTAAAAATGTATGATCCAATGTCAAGATCATTCAAATCGGACTATTGTAGCCAATTCTATGGCAAAAATAGCATTTTCAGGGCAAAAAAGGTGGCCATCTTGGAAAATGGCGGCCATCTTGAATTTCAAGTGGTTCAGAAATACAAATATGGCCTCTACAATGGTAAAAAAGTATGATTCAGTGTAAAGATCATTCAAATCGGACTCTTCTAGCCAATTCTGTGTCAAAAATAGCATTTTCAGGCCTTAAATGGCGGCCATCTTGAAAAAATGGTGGCCATCTTGAAATTTCAGGTGGCCAACAGGCATTTGTTTGAAAGGTTATGTGTGAGAAACATTTGTGCCAATTTTGGTGCTTGCCTCATCATTTGAATGATTACCCAAAAAAACCCACTTTATCTGCCCCACTAGAAGTATCAATTTCTCAAAGGCTGTTGTCATAGCAACATGTATCTAGCAAAGGTTTTAAATGACTGGGGGTCTGTTATATGTCATGTACAAGGTTGCTGGAGTCTGACTTGTAAAAATAACCACATTGGAACATTCAGCATGTAACAACACAACTTCAAATGTCTAAAAATGCCAATTTTTGGTGTTTGACCTTGAACTGACCTTGACCTTGACCTCAAATGACCTTGGTCAGGTGTTCATCTGATAGCACGTACCAGGTTACATATGTGTGGTCACTCGAATCAAGTTTATATCATTTTTATTTCCAGAGATATGCAAAATTCTAAAATCCCCATTTTCATGGCTGGTTGCCATGGAAATGGATTTTATTTAAAATGCTCAACCATGCCAGCTTGGCATGGATCAGTTTCTTGAACCTGACCACCTGCTGGATCCATTTCAGCAAAAAAATCGTAGTAGTACTCCAAGTCACGCTTTTTCCAAGTTCTACTGGGCTATCATGTTAATTTCATTGAATACACTTTCACTGTAAGAAATAATCATTGAACCCCAATTAACATTTATATCCCGAAGTATAAACGCATGGACGCATTGCTATATGGGTCAGATTCTCACAAAATGTAAAATTGGCAGCTGTACACATTTACTAAATTCTGCTAAATTCTACTAAATTAGGCTCCAGTTTTGGACAATAGTAGGTAAATTCGAGTATATTCGGCATTGCATTGATTCTAGCAATCTGTTTGGCTAGGTTGAACAGTATTTTGAACTTTATTTTCATCTGAAATGTGGGCTATTTGAGAGGATTGGTGAAGGCGAATTGTACATATTCTGAAAATCTGACCCACATGGGTGGAGTGGGGTGGGTGGGCGAGAGTGATGGTGTAAGGTACTGACACCAGAGGGAGTGATCCAGGGAGGTGGGAGATCTGTCACAGAGGTGTTAGACAAGGCGGGAGATCTGTCACAGAGGTGTAAGACAAGGCGGGAGATCTGTCACAGAGGTGTTAGACAAGGCAGGAGATCTGTCACAGAGGTGTAAGACAAGGCGGGAGATCTGTCACAGAGGTGTAAGACAAGGCGGGGGATCTGTCACAGAGGTGTTAGACAAGGCGGGAGATCTGTCACAGAGGTGTTAGACAAGGCGGGAGATCTGTCACAGAGGTGTTAGACAAGGCGGGAGATCTGTCACAGAGGTGTTAGACAAGGCGGGAGATCTGTCACAGAGGTGTAAGACAAGGCGGGAGATCTGTCACAGAGGTGTAAGACAAGGCGGGAGATATGTCACAGAGGTGTAAGACAAGGCGGGAGATCTGTCACAGAGGTGTTAGACAAGGCGGGAGATCTGTCACAGAGGTGTAAGACAAGGCGGGAGATCTGTCACAGAGGTGTAAGACAAGGCGGGAGATATGTCACAGAGGTGTAAGACAAGGCGGGAGATCTGTCACAGAGGTGTTAGACAAGGCGGGAGATCTGTCACAGAGGTGTAAGACAAGGCGGGAGATCTGTCACAGAGGTGTTAGACAAGGCGGGAGATCTGTCACAGAGGTGTAAGACAAGGCAGGAGATCTGTCACAGAGGTGTTAGATAAGGCGGGAGATCTGTCACAGAGGTGTTAGACAAGGCGGGAGATCTGTCACAGAGGTGTTAGATAAGGCGGGAGATCTGTCACAGAGGTGTTAGATAAGGCGGGAGATCTGTCACAGAGGTGTTAGACAAGGCGGGAGATCTGTCACAGAGGTGTTAGATAAGGCGGGAGATCTGTCACAGAGGTGTTAGATAAGGCGGGAGATCTGTCACAGAGGTGTTAGACAAGGCGGGAGATCTGTCACAGAGGTGTTAGATAAGGCGGGAGATCTGTCACAGAGGTGTTAGATAAGACAGATTGCTACATATCACATGTAATCATTCTCCCCCTACCACTCCTCCATCCTGATACATTACCTCCAGGGGGAGACTGGTAAAAGAATGATAAGGCTATGATTGCTACTTCTTTCTCTGATAAGTCATAGATAACATTAATGATCCTGGAAGGTATTAATTATCCCGAGAATGGACAGGACAGAGCAGCCATTATTTGTATTGAATAAGCTACCATTTAGCCTCACCCTTAAATAATCCAGTCTATAAAATAACAATACATTGGTTAAAGCTGACAAGGTAAAATGACAAAAATATTTCATTTAAGGTACGAATTGATTAATTGTACATAAATGTATACAAATCACTATTTCCTTTTATAAGATAAGAACCAGAACGAGGTAGATTGAAATGTTGTGGGCTAATGTTTAACATTAGATGATTAGACTAGACTAGATTGGTTATTGTTAATGTTAAAATCATGAGACCTATCACTGATGTGAATTTCTGCCAATAAAATTGTTTAAAAAAAAATGTCCTTTTATTGTGAATTATAAAACATAACATTAGCGTCTTATCCTTGAATAATGCAGTGAATAAAGGTCAGATCGTCAGAAAATGTACAACTGGCAGCTCTACACATTTAGTAAATCCTGCTAAATTAGGCTGAAATATGGTCAATGCTAGAAATAAAAATGGTATGGTATTCATTCAATACATCTGTTTGGTTATGTTGAACTGAATTTTGAACCACATTTTTTACTTAAATATTGATTATTTGAGAGGATTGCTGAAGGCGAATTGTATATTTTCTGACGATTTCACCCTTTAGATAATAATACACACAATATCTTTGTATGAATAATGTTACATTCACATCAAAGACAACCTCGCTTCACTACCTTTTCTGGTACGTGGGGAAATGAGATGAAAATAAAAATGAAAAAAGCAAAGTTAGATGAAACTTTCAGATATTGCCTCAGGGTGTAATATTCCCTTCACTTATAAGTTGTACACCTGGAGGCATTGAACAGTCAGCACGTGTTAGTATGGCTATATTCTACACTGGGCTTTTGTAGAATTTTATTTCACTTGGGGCCTGTTGTATAATCTCAGGAAAGTATAGTTTGGTGGGAATGCAGTGTGAAGAAATGCACACCATTTCCCTTTGACCCGTGGGGGTTAGGACTATATTTTTTAATGCAAAATCACTTAATTCTGCATTGTATTGTATGGTTATTTTGCTTTACTCTTTTACAATTAGTTTCTCTAATAAACATATGAAAATCCTTAAATAATTTATTAGTGATTGGCAAACAAAATATCGCTGACATTTCTGTCATGCACACAGATATATATATATAGAAGTGCTTATTAGATATCATAATGTTGACCAAATTTAGTAGAATTTGCACAATAAGTAGAGCTCCCAATTGTATTTTTTCTGACCATCTGACCCGTATATATCCATTTCATACGAGTAATAAAACGTCAATGCCACTGTCGCCATTACACATGTTCCCACTACACCACTTCCTCCCTTCCTACTTCCTCTTTACCAGACAATGCTAACCATGAAATCGGTGCCTGAATGACGACGGTCAGATTTTCAGAAAATGTACAATTCACCCTCACCAATCCTCTCAAATAACCCTAATTTCAGACGAAAATAAACTTCAAAATACAGTTCAACCTAACCAAACACATTGCTAGAATCAATGCAATGCCAAATATACTCGAATGTACCTAGTATTGACCAAATTGCAGCTTAATTTAGCAGAATTTACTCAATGTGTACTGCTGCCAATTGTTAATTTTCGGAAAATCTGACCCACAAAGTACCGTTGTAACGGTTTGAGCACAATTCTCATACTTTACCCCTTTTCTAAAAGCAGAGCGACATGTCCCTGGGCCCTGGCTTGACCAGACCATAACAATAAGAGCGACACCTCATGCCACCTCTTCTACACCTCATCCTGTCCCTTCCTGTTAACAGCTTTGGAAATATTATCTAAATCGCCTTTAGCTTCTCACAGTTCCGGGGATTACTCAAATTTAAGAAGATGGGCCGTCTTATGTGGACCGTGCGAGAGGGATGGGGTGCCCGGGGGTTCTAGAAATATTAAAACCTTATTTAAAACTAAAATATGTAACAGTTTGAAGCTTTCTGCTTCGTCTTCACAAGAAAAAAATAGATAAATGAATCATAAATATACAGAACATTGATGTATTCCAATAGGATAATATATGCTGAAGATTTCAAAATGAAAGTGTATAATGGCACATTTGGCATAACCAGGGAGGTATATGGGTCAGATTTTCACAAAATGTACAATTCGCCTTCACAAATCCTCTCAATCAAGCCTCATTTAAGACAAAAATTAGCTTCAAAATGCAGTTTAACATAACAGAACTGATACTATAAACCAACGCGACACCAAATATACTCAGATATACCAGGTATTCATCATTTGTCAGCCTTATTTAGCAGAATTTCCTAAATGTGTATGGCTGCCAATTGTATATTTTCTGAAAATCTGACCCATATACAGAGGGAGTAGAAACAACACACTCCTACAAGCTGCAGATGCTTGACAGTTATATGGTCTTGCCACTGCATGCCATAATTTCTTGGTGACGCAGAAAAGATAACTACATTTGTAAGTTATGCGTATGTACTAACACATAAAGATCAGTGATGTTAAATTTAAGGCCAATAAAAATATTTAAAAAATAAATATATTCCTATACTTTCCAAACCAGAGCAAAGGAAAGCCATGTCTATTTATATGCTAAGTCAGTAGTTTAGATTCTGGAGACATCGAGTTCTATAAGAATTCCATCACTGACCCATGAATGTACACATGACCTTTATTAATTAATCTTTTTGCCACATTCGTTCCCAGACACTTCTTTTATTTCCCGGGATAAACTTGCAAATTCTTTCTAGACTTAGAGGTTTGAGAGACTGTGAACCTAGCCTGAATTGGAAATTAGATTCACTAACATATGACAATCAGTAGATATTGTTAAACTCCTTCCTCTCCCCTGTACCGCTGCCATAATATATCGGTCAGTTTTTCAGAAAATGTACAAATCTTCTTCACCAATCCTCTCAAATAACCCAGATTTAAGCCAAAACTGGGCTTCAAAATACAGTTCAACATAACCTAACACATTGCTAGAATCAATGCAATATTAAATATACTCAGATATACCTAGTGTTGACGATTTTTCGGTCTAGTTTAGCAGAATTTACTTAATGTGTAGATCTGCCAATTGTACGTTTTTTGAAAATTTGACCTATTCTAACTATTAATAACTTGTTAAGATGTGGAAGAAGTGCTGTATATTGGTGGGTTGGGGTGAACTTGGGTGTTCGGGAGGTTCAGCAAGCAAACCTATCTCAATTACGTAACCGTATCCGTATCTATTTTTTTTAATTATGTCACAATTTCATGTATAAAAATAAATTGTTAGATGGAAGATGTTTCTTTTTATGTTAGGTTAAGTTTTTCCAGACATGTTTTGCGGAACTGCTTTCTTCCTTGCAGAGTATTTTTGTATATCAGAGATACGGATACGTTTACGTTTACGTACGGGCTAGACTTGCTATTTCGTCAAGAGTATAAACAAAGTGATTTTCTTAAAAGCTACCCATCAGACTCCATCCCTTCACTCAAATCCTTCACTCAATACCTGAAGCTAAGTACCAATAAGCTTACATTTCTTTACAACTGTTGGACCTGAAAATATGAAAAATCCTAGTGTCAGCAAAACTATCCGCTAAATGAAAACATTTTAAAAAGATACTAGTGTCAGCAGAATTATCCACGAAATAAAAATATTTAAAACATTTAAAAAAAGAGAGAAAGATTTCACCCACACACCCACTATCTTCCAATGAAATGGTTAAATTCCTTCCTCTGTCCTGTATCCCTTCTCTCTTCCTCCGTCCCCCCCCCCCCATCTCCTCAGCCCCCCCCCCCCCACTCCCCCACCTTCTCCCCCCTCCTCCTCCCCCCTCCTCCTCCCCCTCCTCCTCCCCATCCTCCTCCCCCTCCTCCACCCACCCACCTACAGCCACTATCTTCCAAGGAAATGGTTAAATTCCTTCCTCTGTCCTGTATCCCTTCTCCCTTCCTCCGCCCCCCCCCATCTCCTCAGCCCCGCTCCCCCCCACTCCCCCCACCACTCCCCCCACGTATCCCTTCTCCCTTTCTCCTTACCCCCAACCTCCTCCACCCACCCACACCCACCCACCCACACCCACTATCTTCTCCAAGAAAATTGTTAGATCCGCTTGTAACTCGGACTGAATGTAATTCTGACTTGCTGCCTGCTGGGCGTGAGACGGGACTAGTGGGGATTGTAAGGAATAGGATTAAAATGTCCCGCTTAATAAATAAGATGTATCTCCACCGGCTATATTTGCTTTGGTAATACGGCATTTGTGATGTGTTCCAGGAAAATGAGTCACAAGTCGCGAAATTGGCATTTTTCAAAGTGATTTATTCACAAGATCTTTCTTTTGGACGTTTTTCAGTTCTGGGGTATCAAGTCGTTTAGGTGACATTTACGAAATTTCCAGACACTGTATTTAATATATTCATGCATTTCTAAGGTCATCCTATAGAGTATATTTAGCTACTTTACTAGTAAATGTCACCAGAAATACTGCAAAGTTGTTCTTCAAAAATAAAGATATTAAACTTAAAATATAGAAACACTTATTAAATATCCTAATGTTTACTATCATTAGAATCGGCTTGATCTCATCTTTTCAAATATCGTGATATCTCAATATCCATTTTCTGCGACTTGTGACTCATTTTTCTGTAACACATCACATTTGTGTCAGTCTATAGGTGTGTGTGAGAGATGCAGTAGCCGGAGCTCGGCTAGACACTGAAAAACCTTTTGTCTACTCAGCAATGAATAGGTATCTGGGGCCTGGTTCATAATTTTGAGTTTGATTAGAAAGGTATTTCATTAGGATATAAATAACAAAATGATCTATTTTCATCGCAGAATGTAGATACAATATAATTCTTTATTATATGCGAATTCAATATGAGAGATGCTATAAGTGGGGTACTATGAAAATATTCATATAGTATGCATACCATAAAGATGTAGTTGTCTAAAAATTGCTCTGTTGATATGCTTCGCGGAGCCTTGGCTCTCTGCTAAGCATACAAACACACTGAGTGAAAGCTGCGCAAACCGCCGCAATCAGTAATCCACCTGGTATTCAGGTACCATGATCATAAAAATACATAATAAGAACCATACCATTAAATAGAGAATTAAATTCTCTATCGAATGATATAATTTTCATTATTGTAGTTTAAGAAATGGCCGCGATATAAACATTTTAATTCATCAATATCAGTAAATACTTGATGATCACACAGTGACAGTGGGCATCGTTGTACTAACAGGGCTCTCAGCAGGGCAGCAGGGTCTCTGAGACTTCTTTAATATTTTTTCAGTGATATGTGATGACTTATGATCAAATTTTATGCACATATATATAATAAATAAAGAATGGAACTCGCCTGCAATAATCAAACAATTTATTGGACTTGATTCGTCCACATAAGCACGATGCCATAGGCAGAGTGCTTATGTGGACGAATCAAGTCCAATAAATCTTTGATTATTGCCTGCTTGTTCTATTCTCTCTATTTATGGTTAATGTTAACATAAAGATAACATACCAATAATTATTCCTTATTGTTTCTGTTACAGTTAGAGATGAATAGATTTCATATGTTTGACACATATTGGTGCAAGCTTTTGTGTTTTTTCAGTTGAAAAAAGTCCATTTTTTCAAATCCATGGATGGTCATTCTGACCATGCTATTTCTATCATCATGATTGTGTTCACGTGAAGTGAATATAGAGGACTCCATAGATATATATAGATCTCACTACATGAGGTATCGGTGTAATCATACTCATATCCCCATCACTCCTACTCCAGCACCCAAGGCCATATCTATATATAGCAGGAGGCATGTTTAACCAATGAGAGCAATTCAATATCAACCTTGATATATTCGGATCGCGCTGGGCTCTCTTTACCCTGATCCATCCTATCTGTGTTAAAGCTACATTACTCCTATAAGCTTGCTAAAAGAAGAGAAGCATAAAGCTGTGACTCTACTGGACTGTTTGTATCTTTATTACACACATGAGCAGTTAGGGTGATGCAGTTCAGTTGATCCAAACTGCACACGTGATCAGTTTGGGCTTCCATGGTTACACATGACAAAAAGACATGATCTGATTGGTGCAGCATAGGCCTGACCTACAAATCAGTTACAAATGACATTGTCCCCAACCGCGTAACTTTGGCCAACAAATTGCGGTGAGTCAAGCCTCCTCAAGCTACATTTAGGCTAAAGTTAAATTCAATTTTTAACATCCAAATATAGTGTGTAATATATAGCAAATGGCACTCCATTCCGGTTCAAACTGATTTCAACACCATCAGAAAATGGCAACTCACCCCTTTGGGGTTTGTCCTGTTTTCTGATGGGTCTCGATTAGTTTGAACCCTCCATTGTGCCATTTGTTATAATTGCTCATGGCTTTCTTTTTGGTTCTATGGTTTTCTATTCGCTTCTAGATATGGTTTTCATTCCCTTTTCATCCACTCACATCAAACATTTGATACAACGTCCTGAGGGCACCCACATTAGTGCAAGTGTTGAATGCTAACAGTGGATATAAAGCACATTAAACAATTCCACTGGACACCTCTTGCTTTGTTCTATGTTTGCTTCTTATGTGCTCTATAGGCAAGTTTCCAATCATCAGCAGACTGCTTCCATTGCACCTTAAAGCTGGAATTCCACTGAACTGTATCTGTGCTCATGGTTCGCTATTGGTTCACTTCTACATAATGCACTTTTCATTCACTTTTCATCCACCAAAACCAAACATGTCAGACTTTAGCAGAACATCCTGAGGCCCGCCGCAAAACAGAAAAATCTAATTTTTACGAGCAGATAGAAAGTGTATAAAGTGATAGCAATGGACTGCTGTGTTTTCACATATTGGGTCATATTTTCTGAAAATGCACAACCGGCAGCTGTACACATTTAGTAAATTCTGTTAAATTAGGCTACAATTTGGTCAATACTATGTAAATTCCAGTATATTTAGCATTGCATTTATTCAAACAATCTGTTTGGTTAGGTTGAACTATATTTTGAACTTTATTTTCGTCTGAAATTTTGGTTATTTGAGAAGATTAGTGAAGTTGAATTGTGCATTTTCTGAAAAACTGACCCATAAAGGGATAGCACGGGACTGCTCTGGCATTACAGTTTTTTCACATATTATTCACTCTTGCAACAGAACAGAGCGAACCATTAGCATACAAAGACTGCGTGGAATCACAGATTAACATAGGTCTAGGAAATTAAAGTTTTATTTTTGATTATAACATTTTAAATCAATACAAGGTAACTAACGGGTTGATTGAAGGAGTGAGAATATTGCATAGTAGGGCCAGATTTTCAGAAAATGTACAATTGGCAGATCAACACATTAGTAAATTCTGCTCAATTAGACTAAAAAAATCGTCAACAATAGGTAGATCTAAGTCTATTTAGTATTGGGTTCTTTAAAAATATCTGTCCAGTCATATTGAAATGTATTTTGATCATCTTTTTTGCCTTAAGGCGCATTCAAACAATCTGTTTGGTTATGTTGAACTGTATTTTGAACCTGATTTTTGTCTTAAATTTGGGTTATTTGAGAGGATTGGTGAAGGTGAATTGTACATTTTCTGGCGATTTCACCCAGGGCCACTGGGCTGTCTCTTTGTGTCTGTTTCCCTTTAAAATAAACTACATCTATAACATCAGATTAATTTGATCGCCTCAAATGACAAAGTGAGAAATATGATGGAGAAAGTCAAGTCAAGTCATCGACAAGACAAGAAGTTAACAAGACAAAAATCAAGGAGAATATATAAACATCGTCATATTCATTAATACCAATATCGGATTATACTGACAATTGAACAAGACACTTTAAATGACACTGATATATTCTAGTCTATAGAATTTTTTTTTTTTTATTTAGGGTCGTTTGGAAAAACTAGCTGTAGGGGATGGTTTACCCTGTTCCGATGCGATGAGTTATGTATGCAATTCGCTTGTAATTGAATGCCGGTCGCGCCACCTAGTATAAGGCGTATCAACGGTTTTCTTATGTACTTTTGCCATTTTCGTCGACATAATAGCAGCGCGGCCAGGCCAATCTCTATGGAAGCTATTCTTCAATGGGCTTGAAGTATGAAAATTTCATCTTGGGAATCATTATGTCTACCTAGTAACATAATGTGAATGTTTTTCTCAATGATTAAGCTGCTTTTAATAAGATGACGTTCATGTATAATGATTACCGATGGTATACATACTTGGCATGCATACGCTATGGCAATGTTATGTCGACCGAGAGCTCAATTTCCGACCGCCAACGCCGTCTGGTGTCAGTACAAGAGATAATCTCGCAGTAGGCAATTGTAAAAATCGTTATATGTATGAAATTTATTGGAATAAAAATGTTATGTAAGTACATCACTATAATAAAAGAGTTTTTGTATTACCATTCAGCTATCTTATTCCATTATGGCTTGACCAGAGTGATGTTAGCCTTGTATCACAGTGTGTACACAGTATGAGGCGATCCATTATAACGACAGCACCAACATTGTGACAGTCACATGGACCACTTCATAGCTTAGACCATGGTTGTGTTACACTCTTGTTTGCCAAAAGGAAAAGGGAAACTGTCTGGGTGTTCCGTGAACAGCCAAATCTATCAAACCATTACCGGCAAATAAATACTGCTTGGTGTGAGGGGGTTGGGGGGGGGGGGTAGTTTGCTTGTTTTGACACCATACTTTTGTATATATTTGGTCCTGGTCGCTGTTCGCTGTTCCTGGGTATGACCATGAAGTGCTTTTCTGTCTCTTTTCTGTGTCTCTCTCTGCCTTCTTCTCTATCTTTATTTCCTGGGTATGATCATAAACTGCCTCCCTCTCAGCTCTCCCGCCCTTGATATAACCATATTAAATGTGTTGATAAGGGCCTAAAGCAACCAATCTCACTCACTCACTCCTATCTGGGCGAGAGAGGAAACATGCTAATGGAATGCGATACCCTCCTCTTTTTGAATATTAGCAATATTTGATTATTTTACATGCATATATATAGCCATATGCAACATTTAGTTTTGTTGTAATACAAACAAATATTTTGCCATGCACGCTAAAATGGGTAAAGGAATAAGTTTGCAGGAAAAGGGTTTAATTACTGTATATGAAAACATGGAAAAACTCTGAGTAATGAGTAAAAACCCTTAGGCCACATCTTCATCCGTGTCAGCTTACATATTAATTGGCTTGGTTGGTAATTAATTAACGTTTATTAATTAGGCATGTCTTCAAGGGACAGCAAGGGATCAGATTGCCCTGTCATATTTTACTATGTAAAAGCACGGCTCGAAAACCTCCCAATAGAAATGGAGAAGACCGACTGACGTAATAAATAGATGAATACAATTTGAACAAACAAACAATATATAATTAACAATCACATTAATGCCAGGGACAGGGAAAGAAGGGAAGAGGATACAATCTGTAGTTTGGTGGTTCATCTTTTAATATTAAAGCGGAATCCTTATGTCAGCATTTGTTGTTAAATTTGCTTAAATTTGATGTGATCACAATTCTTTTGTATGGGGGAAGTGAGTGGGTGTTGTATCCTGTCGTTCTCCAGTAGGTGTGGATACAAATAATAATACAAAAGAAGATTTGATTATGTGATGCCTACAGGTAAAAGGGACACAATGAATTGTCATCTAATGTAGTGTCCACCATAGTGCATAATTATATCATATTTCTAGCAAAGTACCCCTCCCTCCTCCGGACGGTCATCCTCTCTCCCCACACTTCCCCTCTCCCTCCTTTCCCTCCCCCTCTTCTCTGTCTTTTATACCTGTTTTTCTCTCCCAACCCCATCTCTGATTTCGTCTCCCTCCCATCTTCCTCATGCTCCCCCTCCCCTCTCTTCCTTCCCCTAAATCCTCTCGCTCGCCTCTTTCCCCCTGTCTTTCCCTCCCCCTCGATCCCCCTTTCGATACCCTCTCCCTCCCCACTTCACTCTCCCACTCCTCTGCATGTAGTTAGGTCCCCCTGAAAGGTTGTGGGAAATGACGTAGTGTCTCACAGGGGCTTTCCCAGGCTATAAATGGAGTGTAGAGATCCCAATTTTAAAAAAGGCTTCAAAAGCACTATCATTTTACAGCTTCATTTAGCAGAAATTACTAAATGTGTAGAGCTGCCAATAGAGTGTGTAAGTGTCATGGCGGCGAGGCGCGAATTAACGAAAATTAGTCGCGTAGTTGTACCGATGTGTGGACCGGAAGTAAACAATCTCCATAGAGTTAGCATTGGGGCGATAAATAATCACTCTTTACATCGCCCCTGTAAAAGTTTAAGGATTATGGAGGCTATAGATGAAATCGTATGCCTCTAGAGATGGATATATGTGAGTTAGAATTCATAAATCTATATAATCGTTGAAAGAACAGAGATTTAATATCGCGGTAACGTTGGGGCTATGGGACTTTGGCGCGACATGTCCACATGACGTCATGAAACTGCAACAGTAGCGTGACTCAAAAAATCGCCGCGGTGGACTACTTACGCGGCCTATTGTGTACTTCCTGACAATCTGACCCATATGCTTCTTGAATGGTTTCTTTGGCTGCAGAAAATAGCCGCAACTTCCTCTCTCTACCTCTACCTAAATAATCTTCTGGTCTTTTTTTATTTAAATATGAATAAAAATAAAAACTTAATTGCGCCTTATAACGAGCCATGGATATACCACTTAAGCCCTACTATTCTAATTTATTAGAATATTTCCAAACCAAGAGTAATTTGCTTTCTACCATTATCGCTATCACCATCTATAGGCTCAAGGACAACCAAAGAGATCTATAATGGTTCTATATACTCAACTGTCTCGTTAAAAAAGTGCATCATATATTTAATCTGAGTTGCTATCCGGGCATATCTATTGCATAACAACCTTATTTAAGCCAATTTATTATAGCCAAATGGTCGTACAGAATGAATATATTATTACCAACCGATGTAATCATATCACTAAAAAGTGGCAGGTCCTCGTGGTGTAGCCCATTGTTAATCATCTTTATTATGATACTTTTGAATAATTCACAATAATTATAATTTGTACCAAAAAAAGTTGTGCACAAATAAAGGCGAAGGGTGGTACATCACTTATGACATTGTTTTAAGTTTGAATACGATAAACAAATTTATAAATATGATTTATATAATGTGATATATTGTACAATACGGTGTTTATAAAACATGCAATACAACATAGAAACTAGTAAATTTGATAATGAATAACAAAATAGAACGTTTAGAAATAGATTTTGTTTGAATTCTCAAAAGTGTTCTTATCCAGACAATGCTGAAAACAACATACTTTCTGATGTAATGCTAATCAATTTCATCAATATTTAATGAAATTTAATTGTTTAGGTCGTCTAAAAGAACAATGAACAAAATTAAACAGATGCAGAATTTAATCCATATAATTTACCACATTCTATTAGTCTTAGATGAAGTTGAGAACATAATATTATGGCTGCTTGTACACTTCCAGAAAGGCTTACCGACTAGTCTGCAATGTTATTTTAAGTATCTTTTCTTAATTAAGGCGACACTGAGTCAATGGTAGATCGAGGCAATTTGCATATTCATAGAGCAGTAAAGTATGTAAATTTGAAAACAACAACATTCACAAAAGTAATTTGCTTTAATATATTCTCAGGGAATATGCAGATAAATGTACAACTATAGCCAAATTACAGGACATAGAAAGTGTTCTCATTTATCATATGGGTCAGATTTTCAGAAAATGTACAATTCAACTTCGTCAATTTCTCAAATAACCCAAATTTCAGACGAAACTAAAGTTCAAAATACAGTTCAACTTAAGTAAACAGATTGCTAGAATCAATACAATGCCAGATATACTCGAATTTACCTAGTATTGGCCAAATTGCAACCTAATTTAGCAGAATCTACTAGTAAATGTGTATTGCTGCCAATTGTACATTTTCTGAAGATCTGACCCATCATATCCACATTGGATCTATTGTAGGGTTATCTCATATGGTTTAATTGTAAGTGTGAAACCACTAGTGATTTAATGGCAAGTAGTCATGGCAACCAGTGTGGTATTTACCAGCTTTACCACCAAAAACAACTTTATCACTTTAAAATGTTCTGTTTGCTTCCGTAAAGGCATAATAAAGCACTTATCTACTTGTTGAGTCTAAGTCTCAGTCGCTTAGAATATCCCACTCATATCCCACTCTCGTTGTTTGTATCTAAGGACATGGGTCAGATTTTCAGAAAATGTACAATTCACCTTCACCAATCCTCTCAAATAAACCACATTTAAGACAAAAATGACCTTCAAAATGCAGTTTAACATAACAGAACTCCTACGTTAAATCAATGCCATACCAAATATACTCAGATATTTCCAGCATTCATCATTTTTCAGCCTAATTTAGCAGAATTTCCTAAATGTGTAGAGCTGCCAATTGTGCATTTTCTGAAAACCTGACCCACATAGGAGCCATACATCTGAATATGAGACCGGGTCTTCCAGTATGGTCCTTAACTACTGGGTGTGGGCCAGAATTAAAAGTAATTGTAGGTTAATTATAGAGTCTGGGAAACACATCTTTGACTACTAAGGTCTATTGGGTGAAGTCGCCAGAAAATGTACAATTCACCTTCACCAATTCTCTCTAATAACCCAAATTTCAGACGAAAATAAAGTTCAAAATACAGTTCAACCTAACCAAACAGATTGCTAGAATCAATGCAATGCTGAATATACTCGAATTTACCTAGTATTGACCAAATTGCAGCCTAATTTAGCAGAATTTACTAAATGTGTACCGCTGCCAATTGTACATTTTCTGAAAAATATGACCCTATTACTATAAAGGTTGGTTACAAGAGAGTACCAGTTGTAAAATGATAGAATAAAATAACATAATTTCACTAACTTTCTTAACTGGTTAACATACATAGTATCACTATCCTTTATGCATTATTAGTTAACTCAGTTAACCTGTATGTATAACAAGATCTTTACTGAGTAGATGAATACATTAAATTGATTCTTAGTTGTCTAATGGTCATTTCTGTTTCATTATAGTTAATAAACAAGTTATGTATAAGGTAGATAACAGAATATTAGTAAGAACACTAAACTATAGAAAGATGTAAACATTTCCCCAAAGGAAAATGTCAATTTTGCGACTTATGACACATTTTTCTGTATCATATCAGAAATATAACGTTTCTACTACCACTGTCTCTTCATCGGAGGGGAAATGATGACTCTTAAGTCTCTTTCTCACAAACCTGATCCTCTTTGGGCTAATTGATTTTTTTCTTGAATACTAAGAAAAGGATTTATCACAAATTACAAGAGCAAAATAAGCATATTAATTTCACTCATTGCCAATGTTATCAGCTTTGAATATGACATCATTCATTATCAAACTAATTAGGACAAATCAATAAAAGTCATATCTGATCAGATTCAAATTATGATTTCTGTAAAATGGAACCATACTGGTAATTGGTTTTAACTTTTGTCAAGAAATGAAATATGTGTAGACGAAAGAAGGGTTCAAGATGATAAATACATGTTCTGTAAATATGAAAATTGTATTATAAGCCTTATTTTGTAATTGGTTTTCATTTAATTTTCTTTTCATAAAATGTGTGTTCAATCCAGCTGAAAAAATGTGTCATGTCCTAGAAATAAGCAACCTAACATTTCCTATGTGATGTGTTATAGCAAAATTAGTCACAAATGGATTTTGAGATATCATCATATATGTGAAACGATGAGATCAAGCCGAATCCAATGATGGTAGTTAGTATATGCGCATTCCACAACCTAGAGTTCCATATCTATGAAGTGATGTAGAACTAGTCCTACATCGACAGGACTTTTTTATGACGTCACGCCACAGACATGTTTCTTGTGATTCCTCTAGTAATAATCCACACAAATGAACAATAAAAACGTCTGAAGGAAGAAGAGGGCACATATACTAATAAACTTATGGTACTCTTTCTACACGAGCAAGGTAAATGTAGAACTCGTTTTCTGGTGGAGTGATACAACACTCAGCCTTCAGCTTCGTCTTGTATCACTCCACCTCCAGACTAGTTCTACATTTCCCGCCCGCTCCAAACTGGGTTCCATAAGTTGTTAATATCAAGGACATCTAAGCAGTGTTTATATATTTTATGTTTTATATATCAATGTTTGAAAAAAGGTTCACAATATTTCTGGGTGTACAATTACTAGTAAAATAATTAGATATTCTCCTTAGGATGACCTTCGAAATGCAGGGATATATTTAATACACTGTTTTGAAATTTGGTACATGTAATTTGCATAACTTAAATTTGCTAAACCTGCCAAAGATCGGAACATTCCAACAAAGAGATCTTGTGAATAAAATACATTGAAAAATAGCAATTTTGCGACTTGTGACTCATTTCCCTGAAACACATCACGTTTATATTATACAGTTTCTCTTTAATCCAGTGCCTCTTCATTGAGGTCAGTTGGTCCCTAATGAGACCTTTCCGCGATCCTGAAATCTATCTTCATTCCATTTGTACTCTATTTGTTTTTTTTTATCTATTCAATTAACAAAGTAAAGAATTCAATAAAGAACAATAAGGAAGTGTTTGGGACGCCACATATCACCAGGGAGAGAAGGGTCAGATTTTCGGAAAATGTATAATTGGCAGCTGTACACATTTAGTAAATTCTGCTAAATTAGACTGCAATTTGGCCAATACTTGGTAAATCCGAGTATATTCAGCATTGCATTGATTCTAGCAATCTGTGTGGTTAGGTTGAACTATATTTTGAAAGTTATTTTTGTCTTAAATATGAGTTATTTGAGAGGATTGGTGAAGACGAATTGTACATTTTCTGGTGATTTCCCCCAGAGCTCCAGTGCATGGTGTGCAGGGTGATTAGGTGTGACCAGCAGCCATCTTATTGGAAGCGATCTGCACGCAACCACAACAACACTGAACCAGTCCACTAGAGGGCAGTCTGCATGAATGCCACCGTCCATACACTCCCTTTTTAGTATTCAATTTAAAGCTGCACTCTCAGTTAAAGTTACATTGATTTGATATGTTCTTTATTCGCCAAGATTAAAAATAGTACAGAATGGGTCCTGGGTATGACCATGAAGTGCCTTTCTGTCTCTTTTTCTCTGTCTCTTTCTCCCTTCTTTTCTATCTATATTTCCTGGGTATGATCATAAACTGCCTCCCTCTCAGCTCTCCCGCCCTTGATATAACCATCTTAAATGTGTTGATAAGAGCGTTAAGCAACCCATCTCACTCACTCACACAAAAATAGTACAGAAAAGTACAAATAAAGGTTGTACAGATCACAACAAGGTAGTTTGATCTGATTTTCCCATGTATGCCTTATATCCGGGCGTGACTAGCTACATTTGGGTTGACTAGGGGTTTGTGTAGGAGCTACAGTTGGAGGAGCTATATTCTCATGTAGGAGCTACATTCTTCGCTATTAGAACAAAGCAAACTTACCAAATTTACACAAATTATAACTTATATAACTGAATTTATCAATATTCTGCTGCTGTTATATGGTTATATAATGAATTTGAAACTGAATCAGTGGAACAAAAAAAGCCGCCGGTGAGCGATGATAAGGGAAGTAACGGTGTGGGCGGGTCCTCCAAATACAAATGTTAGAAGCCTTGTTGCAAAAAAAATTATTCAAATCCTCCAAAACTATGGTCAAATGACTTTTAGATGGTTTGGAAAAGAATGGAAAAGGTAGAACAATCCAATCCAATCCAAAAGGACACAATCCTTCAGGACTCTTTCATCCATTCAAAATTCTTTTCATTGAAGTTAACTGAGAGTTCAGCTTTAACTCACTAACAGTGATACGAACTATTGAATGTTCCCCAGGAGTGAAGGGCCCGCAGTTAACAATTAGAGAACTGCCAAGTGCCTTAAATAGAGGCATTAGTCATGCAGGCTCTGAGACTAGCAGAGGAAGCAGAGGGCCAGATGGGCCAGAATTAATCTCATTGTGTGCTTAGAGAAAAGTTGTAAACTACCGCTGAGACATGCCAGTTGTTGAACTGTCAATGTTTGACTATTAAAGCTCTATAATTAGCTCATTCGTGTCAAGTCTTCAGAAAATGTACAATTCACCTTCACCGATCCCCTCAAATAACCCAAAATTAAGACGAAAATCAGGTTCAAAACACAGTTCAACATAACCAAACAGATCTATTGAATGAAAACAATACAGAATACAGTCAGATATACCCAGTATTTATCATTTTTCACTTCAATTTAGCAGAAGTTGAGAGATGTGTAGAACTGTAGATTGTGCATTTTCTGAAAATCCGACTCATTTAGATTGAAATGTGATGGTTTCTACTTTATGGCTTGTTATTTGACTTTCTCTGTTTCAGATGTGAAAAGAGCTTGAACTTTTCATGTTTGTCTCTGAAACCCTCAATCTGGATTATTCTGAGTCGGAAATTTGTCTAAAAAATTGTATGGACTCTGCTGGCATTGCTGAATGTATTGCTCTATTGTTGGTTAAAATAAAGGGAATTAGGTAAAATACATAGAAATATGAGGAAATACGAATATGTTCCCTTTGAAAATTGGTCAGATTTTCAGAAAATGTACAATTCACCTTCCCCAATCCTTTCAAATAACCCACATTTAAGACTTCAAAATGCAGTTTGACATAACAGAACTGATACTTTAAATCAATGGAATACCAAATATACTCAGATATACCCGAGATATTCATCATTTTTCAGCCTTACTTAGCAGAATTTCCTAAATTGCCAATTGTGCATTTTCTGAAAACCTGACCCAAATATTCCAAATCACAATGCTGGGCTTGTGATTTGCTGTGATACATCTGCTTTAAATCGTACATTTCACGAAGACCACACGTTCGTTTGTATTCTTCCATCATACCTTAACAACATCTTATGTTTGATATATCTATACAAACCTATGGTATGGAGTCACCCCCTCATTAGATGTGAAACGCTACAGAGAAATTCAAAGGTGGTGGATCCCCAACTAACAAAATATGGAATGTTTCAATTCCTTTGGTCGGTCCTACCAATTTGAAATTCATCTGGGTTTTGATTAAACAACTTGTATCTATTTTTCCTGTTTTCTAGAAGATTCACCCAGATTATGAAACGTGATAGGAGTCCTGCAGTAGGTTGACAAACGTCCTAGCCCACATGGCGGCACTAGCTATCCACCTTGCGAATGGAGATTACATTTGGTCATATGCGACTTTTTTAAAAAATAATTTCATTTGGACTTAATTTAGACTGACATCTATAGCATCGTAAATATAGCCTTCTGATACCCTAAGAAACATTATGAGATGTGTTTCATGAAAATAAGTCACAAGTCGCAAAATTGATATTTTTCAAAGTGATTTATTCACAATATCAATTTTGGAATTTTGAATGTTCCTGTGACGCAGTACTTGGTTCTCATGAGCAAATA
The DNA here is from genome assembly GCA_942159475.1 of Sthenelais limicola. Classification (NCBI taxonomy): domain Eukaryota; kingdom Metazoa; phylum Annelida; class Polychaeta; order Phyllodocida; family Sigalionidae; genus Sthenelais; species Sthenelais limicola. The sequence goes on along the minus strand of OW804102.1, from coordinate 52,988,579 downwards.
TGCATTCGCTAAATTGTTGTGATGCATACAATTATATAGAAGTACGTATTATATGGGTCAGATCATCAGAAAATGTACAATTGACAACTCTACACCTTTAGTAAATGCTGCTAAAATATCTGAGTATATTTGGTATTGTGTTGGTTATGAATATCATTTTGCCTATGAAGCACTGTGTTTTGAACTTCATTTCTGTTTGGATTATTCGAGAAAATAGGTGAGGGTGAATTGTACAATTCTTGACGATCTGACCAAGATGTCCTAATTAATGTTTACCATCGTTGGCAACAGCTTGAACCCATCTCTTCAAATATGGTGATATCACAAAATAATTGTTTGCTACTTGTGACTCATCTCCATGTAACACATCACATTTACTACCCTGCTTCCTCCACTTGTGGAAACGGGTGCAAACATCATGGTCGTTCAACACTCTTGGATTTTGGGTATGAAAATATGCGAAAACGTAGGCAGGTAGGGAACTGGGTAGAGACCCTATGAGGGTCAGATTTTCAAAAAATGTACAATTGGCAGCTGTACACATTTAGTAAATTCTGCTAAATTAGGCTGCAATTTGGCCAATACTAGGTAAATTCTCGATGAAGTATATTCGGCATTGTATTGATTCTAGCAATCTGTTTGGTTAGGTTGAACTGTATTTTGAACTTCATTTTCGTCTGAAATTTGGGGTATTTGAGAAGATTGGCGAAGTTGAATTGTACATTTTCTGAAAATCTGACCCATAAGCGATTGTGTTGGAGATCAAGCCTGGTTTCATTGGTTTGCATGGGTACACAATCTATGGGTGAACTGGCCAGAAAATGTACAATTCACCTTCACCAATCCTCTAAAATAACCCAAATTTAAGACAAAAATAAAGTTCAAAATACAGTTCAACCTAGCCAAACAGATTGCTAGAATCAATGCAATGCCAAATATACTCGAATTTACCTATCATTGCTCAAATTGCAGCCTAATTTAGCAGAATTTACCAAATGTGTACAGCTGCCAATTGTACATTTTCAAAAAATCTGACCACTATACACTCTAAGAAAAAAGGGTTCTTTTGGGTTCTAGATAGAACCCCATGGTTCTACCAAGAACCCTAGGGTTCTTTGACACCTAAAAGGGTTCTTCAGGACCACCGGGGGTTCCATCTAGAACCATAGGGGTTCTTCAGCGATTTAAGGGTTCTTCGTGCACTTGAAGGGTTCTTTAACTCAAAGCGGTTCTACATAGAACCCCCTTTTTCTCCTTAGGGCTCACAGGCACACATCTACATCTGTTATCACCAGGTGGCAGTACCGTGGAACTTGGCTTTCACTAGGTGCCCTCACAGGTTACTACATGCTATTTACAATTTCTATTAGAACAAAAGTCTCACTAGTAATACTTATATGAGGCATTTATACCTTATAGATATTACACTTTATAAACTTGGGAATATTGAAAGCAATGAAATCAATACTTTATTTGTATAACTTACCTGCTTGATGTTGAAAAATGTTGTGAAGAAAGCACCCTTATAATTCTAATATTATTACTATGAGTACTACTGAAGTACCAAAATTGCCAAACACCAAGTTGCAATGGATACCTATGACAGCTACAGGAGAGGATTGTATTAAGGGTAAGTATAAGTGATGGAAATGGGTGAGGAACTCTGAAAAAGTCAACAATAGGGCAATTGTCATACACAGTATTTTAGCCTTAGAACAATAGGGCAGTTGTCATACACGCTATTTTACCCTTAGAACAATAGGGCAGTTGTCATACACGCTATTTTACCCTTAGAACAATAGGGCAGTTGTCATACACGCTATTTTACCCTTAGAACAATAGTGCAGTTGTCATACACACTATTTTACCCTTAGAACAATAGGACAGTTGTCATACACAGTATTTTACTGTAGAACAATAGGGCAGTTGTCATACACACTATTTTACCCTTAGAACAATAGGGCAGGTGTCATACACACTATTTTACCCTTAGAACAATAGGGCAGTTGTCATACACACTATTTTACCCTTAGAACAATAGGGCAGTTGTCATACACACTATTTTACCCTTAGAACAATAGGGCAGTTGTCATATACACTATTTTACCCTTAGAACAATAGGGCAGTTGTCATACATGTTGTTTTACACTTAGAACAATAGGGCAGTTGTCATACACACTATTTTACCCTTAGAACAATAGGACAGTTGTCATACACACTATTTTACCCTTAGAACAATAGGGCAGTTGTCATACACACTATTTTACTGTAGAACAATAGGGCAGTTGTCATACACACTATTTTACTGTAGAACAATAGGGCAGTTGTCATACACACTATTTTAGCCTTAGAACAATAGGGCAGTTGTCATACACAGTATTTTACTGTAGAACAATAGGGCAGTTGTCATACACACTATTTTAGGCATAGAACAATGGGGCAGTTGTCATACACACTATTTTAGCCTTAGAACAATAGTGCAGTTGTCATACACACTATTCTACCCTTAGAACAATAGGACAGTTGTCATACACACTATTTTAGCCTTAGAACAATAGTGCAGTTGTCATACACACTATTTTAGCCTTAGAACAATAGTGCAGTTGTCATACACACTATTCTACCCTTAGAACAATAGGACAGTTGTCATACACACTATTTTAGCCTTAGAACAATGGGGCAGTTGTCATACACACTATTTTAGCCTTAGAACAATGGGGCAGTTGTCATACACACTATTTTACTGTAGAACAATAGGGCAGTTGTCATACACACTATTTTACTGTAGAACAATAGGGCAGTTGTCATACACACTATTTTACCCTTACATCAATAGGGCAGTTGTGATACACACTATTTTACCCTTAGAACAATAGGGCAGTTGTCATACACACTATTCTACTCTTAGAACAATAGGGCAGTTGTCATACACACTATTTTACCCTTAGAACAATAGGGCAGGTGTCATACACACTATTTTAGCCTTAGAACAATAGGGCAGTTGTCATACACACTATTTTACCCTTAGAACAATAGGGCAGTTGTCATACACACTATTTTACCCTTAGAACAATAGGGCAGTTGTCATACACGCTATTTTACCCTTAGAACAATAGGGCAGTTGTCATACACACTATTTTACCCTTAGAACAATAGGGCAGTTGTCATACACACTATTTTACCCTTAGAACAATAGGGCAGTTGTCATACACACTATTCTACCCTTAGAACAATAGGGCAGTTGTCATACACACTATTTTACCCTTAGAACAATAGGGCAGTTGTCATACACACTATTTTACCCTTAGAACAATAGGGCAGTTGTCATACACACTATTCTACTCTTAGAACAATAGGGCAGTTGTCATACACACTATTTTACCCTTAGAACAATAGGGCAGGTGTCATACACACTATTTTAGCCTTAGAACAATAGGGCAGTTGTCATACACACTATTTTAGCCTTAGAACAATAGGGCAGTTGTCATACACACTATTTTACCCTTAGAACAATAGGGCAGTTGTCATACACGCTATTTTACCCTTAGAACAATAGGGCAGTTGTCATACACACTATTTTACCCTTAGAACAATAGGGCAGTTGTCATACACACTATTTTACCCTTAGAACAATAGGGCAGTTGTCATACACACTAGTTTACCCATAGAACAATAGGGCAGTTGTCATACACGCTATTTTAGCCTTAGAACAATAGGGCAGTTGTCATACACACTATTTTACCCTTAGAACAATAGGGCAGTTGTCATACACACTATTTTACCCTTAGAACAATAGGGCAGGTGTCATACACGCTATTATAGCCTTAGAACAATAGGGCAGTTGTCATAAACGCTAATTTACCCTTAGGTCTCCGAAATATAAAAGTGCACTTTTATGAAATTACAGAAACAAGACAAAATCCTCTAATGGTCAGGTGGTTTGTATATTTGGAAAAGAACACAATAAAAAGAGAAGGCAGCTGTAATGGGCCAGCTTCCCCTCTGCAACCTATCAATTGAGCCTTTATAGAACTAAGGGTAGATCCTGATACAACATGGCGTCCATACAATACCCCTATTAGTGGGTGTCGGGGTGGCATGTAAATAATGGTTGTATAAGAATAACACTGTCACTATACGTTAGCCATTAGCGTGATTTCCTCCACCCAGGGTGCGGGAGGAGGGAATAAATCTACATTAAATAGGTCACATAATTGTACGTACAATATCTCTGCTGGAGTTATGGATAGGCATCATGGGAGCACCCAGATATGGCCAAATACGTTATAATTCTACTCAATTTGCCAAAATCGTGGAAATAATAATTGTGAATTTTGATAGTGGAAATCTGATATCGCTCGAAGGCAACACAAGTATAATACTGAACATATAATGAATAATACACAATAAATCTATACAAATTGTGATTAAAATCACCCTGATATGTAGGCCTACAATCCACAAGAAAGTACTTTTATTTTATTCAATGTTTGGGGAAAATGATAGTAATGTTTCTGGATGGAGTGTTATGTGGTTAAATATATATTAAGCATATTCACTATCCCTGAAGAAGCAACATATTAGACCGATAGAAAAATGAAAAAATGAAAAAAACGAAGATGACGACTTGAATGATTTTCTTCCTCCACAGAATTAAATGATATTAGGATACACTCCTTAGAAAGACCTTATAGTAGGAATGGTAGGTAGGAAATGATATAAAATACTAGCAAAGTACCCGTCCTCCGCACAGTCACCCTCTTCCTCCATTCTCTACCTCACCCCTCCTCTCTCCCTGCCTCTCTCTCTCTTGCTTCCTGACCCTCTCCTCTCCTTTCCCCTGCCCACTTCTCTCTCCCCCTCTTCTCTCTGCATCCACTTCTCCCTCTCCCTATTGATTTCCCCCCACCCTCTCCCTCCGCTTCTTTCATTCTCTCCCTTCCTCTCCTTCCCCTCCATTTTCCTCTCCACCAGCCTCTCCCTCATGTCGTCTTCTGTCTCCCTCTTCCCTCTATCCTCTTCTCTTCCTCCCTATCTGATTCCTCCCCCCTCTCCTTTCGTTTCTTCACTCTCCCCCTCCCCTTCTGATCTCTTTCCCCTCACCTCCACACTGTCCAGCGCACCGTACCCGCGCGATACGAAATTGGATACGAAATTCTTGTCCCCACTTTTGATACGAAATTTTTCGTCTCAGCATATTCGCGCGGCATTGGCCGGCCAGTGCCAGACAAGCTGGTGTGACCATTAGTGCATGACGGCCACTAGTGTAGAACCACTGATGCCAAACAGAGAAAAAAAACTTACCTATGCTTGGGTTCGATCTAGCAACCTTATGATTCACAAGCGAACATCTTCACCACTACACCACCGAAATTGATGAAGACAAATTTCATAAATGATGCATATTGTAAAGAATTGGCATCTTTGGATCCCAGACCCGACCTATTTAGCCCTGATCATGGTCAGGGCACGCACGCCACACGTGGCCTGGCCAGGAGGGAGGGGGGGATGAGCCACTCAGGGCTCACCCCACCTCCCCCAGCCCGACCTAATTACTTATACACTGCTCTGGGGTATCAAGAGGGGGGAAGGGCCAAGAGGGAGGGGGGGCTGGCACGAGCCATGGGATCCATGAGTAAGGGGTGGGAGGGGGAAGGCTGAGGAGAGGGATCCGACCTGCGTGCATTCCATATATGGTCTCTGCCTGGGGAGCAGAGGTCGGCGTGTGGGCAAGGAAGATTCTCTCTCCCTCAACCAATTAGAGGGAAGGGGAAGAGCTAGTGGAATATTTCCTGGGTTTGATTGTATGAATAATTCATGATTGTGGAGTATAAAATAAAGTGACCATTCGGACCTAGGCACTCTGTTACTCGCTGAGTCACCACCGCCTAGGTCGAATCCAGACGAACTACAACCTCGGACTTCTTGTCTCACTTCTTCATCTTACTGAACCTATGGGCTAAAAACCCTTAGTGATTCTTTACACTGGCGAACCACTTCTGGGACTTGTTGCTAAGTTGAGCAACAACCCAATCTTCTGACTGGAAGTGAGACATAGCCTAGGAGAGGCAGGATGAGCTGGAAGAGTAGGTGAGTGGAACTCTAAAAACTCTGATTGAGCTTATAAATTGTATTTATGGGATGTATGGAGGGTGGATCTGGGCCACTGTATAGGGTTGGGAGAATGATCACACTCAAACACTCATAATACAAGGAGAGTGGGTGAGCAATGTTCGGGGCAAAAACTTTGCTAGGTTCTGGGTTCTGTTGGTTATAACTCTGTACCTTGTGCCATCTAGTTTTCCTTTTTTTTTCTTTACTCTCACTCTCTCAACAAAGTGTAAAACATGGCGGACATCAATTGGGGTCTCAATGCCGCGGACTTGGCCATGCTTGACGAGGGTCAAAGGAGGGCCAGGTTTGCAGCTATTAAGGAGGTCAGAAGGCGCATGGAACGCCATGGCGCCATGCTAGGAGTAAATGATGGGTCCAATAAGGACACTTTGAGAGAGTGGCTAGATGGAATAAGCAGGGCAAAAGCCTACTGTGTAGCGAATGATACGCTCACTCTAGAGCTTTTGGGAACTCTTGCCAGCGGGCCTCTAGCGAGGTGCGTGGCAGGATTCCTACAGGTACCGGCCAATAGGACATGGGATCTGGCGAGGGCTGAGATTTTCCGCCTCTTCATGAATGAAGAGGAGGAACAGCAGCTGCGAGCAAGGCTCACCGATCTCTATCAGCTCCCGTATGAGGATGCAAAACAATACGGACGCAAGTTCCAACTAGCGTCGTGGATAACCTGGACCACGAGATAGTCCAAGAGACGTTGGTCAGGAATTTTGTGTTGGGACTCAGGGATGAGCAAATACGTCATGACGTATTTGCTGCTCGCCCTGATACCCTGGCTGAGGCAATAAGACAAGCCTCAGCTGCGGCTCACACATTCGCTCTGGCAGGACAACCTACCAGAGGGGATAGGAAGGATGAACCAATGGAAATTGGGGCTATCCTCCCTAAGAAAATGGCCCCCTCTGGGCCAAATCCAGAAGATGCTTCAGATTGGAAGCTGATAGCTGATTTGGAGTCTAAGGTGAATTACCTTACGAAATTAGTAGAGAGGATGGAGACGGGGAAACCATCCAACCCCACAGTGATCGTTCCCCAATCAGGTGCAGCACCCCAGTACCCCTTTCAGACACCCATGTTGCCTATGTATCCCCCATATTTCAACACGTCCTATCCCCCACCCCCGATCGCCAGTTCTCAGGTAGTAAATCACCCAGGGAAAGGGAAGGGGAAGGGAAATGATAATCCAGGACCGGAAAAAAATAAGCAGGGAGGAGGGAAGAGGTTTAGGGGTAAAAATGTCTGTTATGAGTGTGGGGAGGAGGGACACTTCGCAAGAGAATGTTCCCACCGCTATGCACATGTACAGGCTGCAGTGGTGGCGGCCATGCAGATGGCCTCTACCACTCAAAAGCCAGCCAAATATGTTAACCAGGGGGAATAGAAACGCCGGATGAGAGGTTCTGCCTCTCCATCTCAGTGGCGGGGATGGAGATGCGTGCCCTCATTGATACCGGCGCATCAAGGAGTCTAATGCGGGAGGATGTATGGAGAGCCTTTTGCAAAACCCATCATCGGCCTCTCGTATTGACAAAGGGGGAATCTCTTAAATCACTCTCTGGTCATGATCTTAAAACTGAAGGGCAGGCGATAGTTAACTTGGGGGGTAGCTCATTTCCAGTTTATATTGTAAGAAAACTTCACCATGAACTGCTTCTGGGGGATGATGCCTTATTTATATTAGATGCCCAAATTAGCTTCAGAAAAAGAAAGGTAATTTTGGAAGGAAAAAGTTACAGAAGGCAACAAGTGGGTAGTGCAGATCAAGAATTCGCCTCTATCCACACAGAGGCAGAAGCATGGGAAGAAAAATACCCCGCTGTTTTTGGCATAGGAAAGCAGGGAAAATTAGGTACCTTTAAAGATGTGAAAATGCACATAGATACTGGAAATGCACGTCCAATTAATCAACGCCCCTATCGTTTGCCCCTGGCCAAGAGAAAACTTGTAGATAAAGAATTAGATGAAATGCTGGAGCTGGGAGTAATAGAACCCAGCAGCTCAGCATGGGGAAGCCCGATATTGTTGGTCCCAAAGAAAGATGGGAGCAATAGACCTTGTGTCGATTTCAGAAAACTAAACTCTGTAAGCAAAAAGGATGCTCATCCACTTCCAAATATTCAAGATATTTTTGACAGTTTAGCAGGATCAACTGTCTTTTCCACCATCGACCTAAAAAGCGGCTACTGGCAAGTAGAGATGGACCCGGATAGCATGGAAAAGACAGCGTTTGTGTGTCATAGGGGCCTATTTCAATTCCGTAGGATGCCTTTTGGACTCACTAACGCACCAGCCGTCTTCCAACGGGCCATGAACAAAATGTTTTCGGAATTTATTGGCAAATTTTGCATGACTTTCATAGATGATATTGTAATCTATTCCAAATCTGAAGAGGAGCATGATCACCATTTGGCTTTGGTGTTTGATAAATTAGAAGAATACGGAATTACAGTCAAAAAGAGTAAATGTATTTTCAAACAAGAAAAGGTAGATCTCCTCGGCTACCAAGTTTCAAAAGATGGAATTAATTCCCACCCAGATAAATGTAGCGCTATCAGGGATATGCTGCCTCCAGAGGATGTGAGCGGAATTCGCTCCTTCCTAGGAATGACTGGGTATTACCGTCAATGTATCCCAGATTATGCTAAGGTAGCTCATCCCTTGGTCAAACTTACCAAAAAGTATGCCAGGTTCGAATGGTTGGAAGAGCAGCAAAGCTCATTTGAAACTCTGAAGGAATTACTAACTTCAGATAGAGTAATGGCGCACCCCCAGTTGGATAAGCCTTATCGTCTCTATAGCGATGCGTGTGATTACGCAATAGGGGCCATATTGGTCCAGTCTGATAGTGAAGGCATAGAGAGGCCAGTTCAGTATATCTCTAAACAACTCTCTGGGCCACAACTCAATTGGGCTACGATTGAAAAGGAAGCTTATGCAATCGTGTATGCCTTAAACAAGCTCAGACCTTATCTACAGGGTAGCGAATTCAAAATTTACACTGACCACAAGCCTTTAAAGTCTCTGTTTGTGGGAGAAGTTAAAAACACCAAAATTCAAAGATGGGCGGTATTAATAGCAGAGTTTGGGGCTCCCATTGAATATAGAAAAGGGGCAAACAATATCCGGGCAGACATGCTTTCTCGAATAAAAACAAACCCCAAGAAGGAAGGGCCGACTCTCAGTTCTCTTGAAGTCTGTGCCTTGGAGGAGATAGATGAGATTCCTTGGGAATTTGATAAACTCGAGAAAGACAAAATACGTTTAGAACAGAGGGAGTTGGAACAATTTCAACAGGGGATGGAGGATGAGGGGGATTACACCATAATTGATGGCATGCTGTTTACTCTCACCCCTCCCCCAGGCAAGCCAGCCTACCCCCGCCTGGTCCTGCCACCCTCAGCTAGGCATAGAGTAGTGAGGCGCGCCCACACTGAAGTAGGCCACCAGGGCATGAGGAAGACCCTAGATAGGATCCAAGAGGCTTATAAATGGCCCACCATGAGAAGAGATACCTATAATGTCTTAATCCGATGCGCTAGGTGTGCTGTAAACAGAGTGGGTAGGGCGCGTGTACCTCCTACTGCGATGCCAATAGCAAAATATCCTGGTCAGATACTGGGAATGGATCTCTGTGGTCCCTTCCCAGTCTCTGATAAAGGTAATAGATACATCTTGACTGTAATAGATCACGCAACTGGCTGGGTAGAAGTCAAACCCATACCCTCCAAAGCAGCTAAAAACATTGCTGATTATCTGGCTAATGAATATGTCCCTAGGTATGGCCCCCCAGAGGTGCTCATCACCGACCGGGGACTTGAATTTATGAACCAGCAAGTGGAAGGGTACCTTAAATCCATAGGCACTGAAGTAAGGCATTCTACAGCTTTTCACCCCCAGACAAACGGTAAAATCGAAAGATTTAACAAAACTTTTAAAAATATACTAAGAAAATTCATCAATGCAAGACCAGCAGAGTGGGAGAGCCATTTAGGTCCAACCCTCTGGGCACATAGAGTCTCCACTTCTTGTGTAACTGGTTTTACACCATATTTTTTAACTTTTGGCACCAATCCAAGATATCCCTTTTCTAAAATATTCCCCACTCCAGAGGGAACAGAAGATGCCGTACTCAGTGAGCGCCTACAGGCCTTAACAGATGCGTTCAGAGAAGCTGCTGAGCGCACTGAGGCCAGTAGAGTGGCTAATTATGAGAGATTAAGGGCCAGAGCAAATGCAAAGGATCTAAAAATAGGGGATCATGTGGTGGTGCTATCAGGCACCAGCGCTCCATTAGATCCCAAGTGGGATCATGGTTATGTAATAACGGGGATAAGGGGTACCACCCTAACTATGAGGGGACCCCAGGGTGAACGCAGGCGTATAAATAGGGATAGGGTAAAAATGGTATCTGGGGAAATAGAATGGGATATACTGAGAACTAGGCAACCGAGGGCGGGTCAAGGAAAGAGAAATAAGGCTCGGAGACAAGCCCAAAAAGCTCAACAAGTTCATGTTCCACCACCTCCCCCACCCCAGCCTAGGGCAGTGCCCGACACTGTTTATTTACCCATACCAAACATGCCTCCTCCAATTCAGATAGAACAGGAAGACCAAGCGAGAGCAGAGCAACCAGAGGACGAGCACATGCACGTGGAGGACGAGGACCAAGTGCCACGCCCACCTCAACCACAACAAGTGCCACGCCCACCCCAGCAGCGACCGCCGAGGGAGAAGGTGCTAGTACTAGCTTCACCCAAGCCAGTTACATTGCGCCGACCCCTGCCACCAGCCGTTGCTGTGGAGACTGCTCCCCCGCGCACACCACCACCAGGTCCTGTTACAAGGTCAAGGGCAAAAAGAGGGAGGATAGAGACCCCAACCAAGTGCCCTAAACCCAAGGCCTTGACCACCACCTCTGAATGCACTGAAAAGAGGATCAAAGTGTTCCACCCTCTAGGCTCTACTAAGAGGGAAAGGCCTGACTCCTCACCAAACCCAGCCACGCCCACTTCACCCGTGCAGAGGCCGAGGAAGCTGCCCTGTATACCCCCACCATCGCCACCACCATCACCACCACCTACACCCCCACCCCCACCTACACCCCCACCCCCACCGTCACCCCCACCACAGCCCCAACCATGGGAGTTCGACCCAGGGGCACCACCAGTGACGGACTTCTCTCAACCTACACCTTCCAGTCCCTCCTCATAATCACCCTGGCTATGATGGCTAATGGCGATTTGTTTGAGGAGGAAGGGGTGTTGGTGTATGAGGAAGGGGAGGTCAGAGCCCTGACCGCGACTTGGACAACAGTGATCGTTCTACACCCCCCCATGCCCCCTCCTGTCAGTGCTTGGGTCTCCGTCCTAAGAAGGCGAATTGGAGAACTCAGACAGGCGGAGGTTGTGGGAGACGGAGATGTCAGTGCCTGGGAGGAGCACATGGGTTTCCTCCAGGCAGAGATTCCAACACCAGTCCAACAAGACACCCGAAGGAAGAGAGGCCTATTCAATTTTGTGGGCTCGCTAAGCCGTGCCTTGTTTGGCACCGCTACTGTAGGACAGGTGAACGAATTAAGGTCTGCAGTACAAGAAGCTCAGGCTAGCGAGAGCGCATTGGCCCATTGTCAGGAAGAAATGGTGTCGGTGTTGAATCAGACAAGGCTCTACATGACAGAGAACCGCTTGGACATCGCGCAGCTCCAAGCTGCAGCAAGTAACATCTCCCGCCAAGTGACAGACATTCTAACACAGTTAAATGGTTTCAGTAAAGATATTCATAGAATTCATATGAAAAGGGAAGTGGATATTCTATTGCAGCGAGTGAGTAGGGCGGTGGAAAATTACCACCGTCAAAACGAATTATTTTATCGCCAGCGCATTCAGCTGGAAAGGGGATTCTTAACAGACCAGATTTTACCACTGGCCTACTTAGCAGAAATATTGTCTAAATTACAAGAAGGGAAACATTACACCCCACAAGATAACCGCTGGTATTATAGACACCTGAACGTTCGACTATTATTAGACGGCGAACAGGAGCTAATATACCAGACAGTAATTCCGGCAGTTTCAGGCACTCAATTTTTACACTATAGATTAAAGTATTTTCCGGTCCCATATGGTGCTGACCACCTGAGAAAGTTGGTAGGAGAAGAGGAGGTGGCCCTAGATAGCATATCCAGCGCGTCATTTCTTCCTCAGCATTGTATCGGGTTTGAACCCCAGATTTGCTCAGCTGCAATAGAGCATCTAACCCCGACCTGCGAAACAAATATTATTTTAGGTAAAAAGCCAGACCTTTGTAAGGCGCAGATTGTAAAAAGAAATAACTTAACAAACCAAGTGTTTAGAGAGGGAGAGTCCATTTCTTCTGTAATTCTGGCTATTTATGAACCTCTGGAAACAATCTTGAGGTGCCCTGGGCAAAAACCAGTGATACAAACGTATCATCGGCATGCCAGGGTGATTTTAGAAGGCGGTTGTCTCCTGGTCGGAAAGGATTGGCGTGTGAGTAGCATCCAACGCCATGAGTCCCATATAACCCTCCCCATCCCCAAGATTATGCCCCTCCCCGGGTTTAATCTGACTTATGGCAAATTATCCCTTTACCCCCATTTAGATCAGCAATTGACTTTCCTGCCAAGAGCTGAAATACCCTTACTAGCCCTGACAGATTTTCCTAAACCCATTTCCCCCCTGATTTCCTCCACCCCTTGGTCCGAAAGTTCTATCTGGGGTATAGCCACTCTCATCCCCACTCTCCTAGGAGTCATGACCCTGGGAATAATCTACCTCCGCCGAAAGGGGCTCGCCCCAAGAGGCAAAGTCAACCTTTTGTGTTGTCTGAGAAACCTTAAGCCCCGAGAGAAGATCCCAATAGGACCCCCAACCCACCACCCTGTAGCCCTAGCCCTCCAAGACCTAGATCGAGAGGAGGGAGAGGCCACTCCAGGCGCTAGGACTGGCTCTCGTTCCCTCGAGCATATCCCTGCCCCCTCCCCCGCCTCACCATATTACGCTGCCAATTTCGGACTGACCAGGATGAAATAATTAGTCTACCAATGTTTATTGGGTTTCTCTGGGGTAACAAACACTTTTTGAACTTGTCTGTAACTTACTCTTGTTTAATATTTACTATTAATTTTTGTTCTGTCCTCTTCTCGGGTGCGAGGGAGATCACAGAACACAGAGTAGTATACCTGGGTGAAATCCATTTTCTCTCTCGGGAGGAAATGGTGGAATCCGTGAACAAGGATCCAGCCCAAATAGGTATTTTTATTTCAACTCTCATTGTGAGAAGTTGTTTTTACACAAACAGAATCGGTCGAGACAGAGGAGCCTGAGAGGAAGCACCATGGAATCGAAGCCCTCACCTTGTCTCCGACCATTCTGCTTTGAAGAGGTATTTTTTCCAAATAATAAGAGTTTATACGTGATGCTACAGTAAAGTCGACATGTGTTCTGTAGCGTTTGAGGTTAAAAATGGAAATATTGTAGTGTTGACTACCCAACCGCTCTCACTCTCCATGGCCAAAGGAGGAGAGAGAAAGAGACGGGCGTCCTGTCGGTCAGCGACGAGGTCCAGCGGGGGCCTCGGCTGACCGGCCGGGCAGAGGAGACGGCGGTGACGACCGTATTGGAGAACTTTTGTGAGTACTAGCTCAGTACAAAGGAAGACATTTAACAGTGTTCAGGAGCACACTTAAAAACACAGAGACTTCTCTTACATAATATTCGACTAAAAGACTTTTTAGTGCAGGGTGATGGCCTCTGATATAAATGAACACTCCTTTTAATAGAGCCACTCCCTTTGGAAACTTTCTATCTTGACCCGTTAGGTCTACAGATATAATAATTTATAATACTTTTACTTTACCCTTTTCTATGATTTTGTGTGTGTAAATTATGTAACCTTATTTCTATTTCTCTTGTCTGGTTGGACTGGGTTGATCAGTGGCTAAATATTTTGTTCGAAAGAAAGCTTTCAACAAAAATAAAATATGGGACGAATGTAAAGAATTGGCATCTTTGGATCCCAGACCCGACCTATTTAGCCCTGATCATGGTCAGGGCACGCACGCCACACGTGGCCTGGCCAGGAGGGAGGGGGGGATGAGCCACTCAGGGCTCACCCCACCTCCCCCAGCCCGACCTAATTACTTATACACTGCTCTGGGGTATCAAGAGGGGGGAAGGGCCAAGAGGGAGGGGGGGCTGGCACGAGCCATGGGATCCATGAGTAAGGGGTGGGAGGGGGAAGGCTGAGGAGAGGGATCCGACCTGCGTGCATTCCATATATGGTCTCTGCCTGGGGAGCAGAGGTCGGCGTGTGGGCAAGGAAGATTCTCTCTCCCTCAACCAATTAGAGGGAAGGGGAAGAGCTAGTGGAATATTTCCTGGGTTTGATTGTATGAATAATTCATGATTGTGGAGTATAAAATAAAGTGACCATTCGGACCTAGGCACTCTGTTACTCGCTGAGTCACCACCGCCTAGGCCGAATCCAGACGAACTACAACCTCGGACTTCTTGTCTCACTTCTTCATCTTACTGAACCTATGGGCTAAAAACCCTTAGTGATTCTTTACAATATATTGCATAGATCTATAATAGGGCGACTCCACTATAGGTAAAAAACGGTGCCGACAGGCAAAATTAGAGGATAATACAGTGCAGTATAAAACAATACAATTATAATAATTACCGTTATTAAAATATTTCGATCTAGGTAATATTTCGATCTAGCAACGAGTCTATACTTTCAAATATCTGGGGTGCATCACAGACGAAAAGCTCACGTTAAATCAACATCTTTCCAACACACTGAAACAGTGTACTGGAAACTTGGAGAATTACAACGAAGAAGAAGATACATGTCCCCAAAAATATGTATATTGATATTCAAAATGTACATATTACCACTATGTGAATATGCTTGCTCCTTCTTCGGACCAACAAATATTGGTTTGGTCAGCAAATTTCTTTTTTTTTTAAATATTTTTATTGGCCACATTACATTAAAATTATTATTATTTCAATCTTCACTACAAAATACGCATAACAAACAGAGCTGTTATATTATCGCGTTAGCTAACATATCAATTCATTTGTGATTAGTACATTTCTTCTAGACACTGCCCAGCTGTTCAAAGCAAAACACTGGTCTATTCTAGTCTATAGTCATAAGGTTGGTCGATTTCGTCGCGGAATTAAAAACAGGAGACCAATTAAAACCAATACATGCTTATGCCAATGCAATCCAGTCCTTATACACATCTAATAGGGCATATTTCAGTTGTTTATCATCAGTAATTGCCTTTAAGTTTACAGGTAAGTCGTTCCAGAAAGATATACCTTCATACATTATTGAATGTTTGTATCTTTCAGTTTTAGGAAATGTCAGCTCGATATTGGCAGTCATATCCTTACGCAATAGCCTCTCTTTATTTGTTGTGTTCTGCTCGGTTCTATACTTATGTACAACACTAATCATGTTTGCCTTCCTCCTAAGATCTAAGGGTAGGAGATTGGTTTCTCGCATTCTAGCATTATAATCTAAGCCCTCATAATGACCATAAGCAATTCTTAGAGCATATTTATATGATCTGTCTAATTGTTTGCTCAAACCTTTGTTCGTGGTACCAAAGAATGGAGAAGCATATTCGCATATCGGAAGAATATAGGTCTTAAATATAAGCATACATAATTTTGAATTCATATATTTTCTCCTCTTCTGTAGTTCCCCGAGTTTCCAATAGACAGTTCTTAAAATACCAGAAACATGTTGGTTCAACGTTAGTTTTTCATCAATTAGACAGCCAAGATATTTGAACGTAAATACTCTGTTAATTCTTATACCATTGCATTTTACATCTAAACAATTGTTTAGATGTAAACAATTGTTTGTTATTTGTTTGTGTTAGGTAGAAGGCAGCTTCTAACATGTGTTTGTGTTCTGTTTTTCACACCCCCATGAGTATGGGTGAGCGAAAAGGGGCATTAACAAGTGTTAAAATTTAAATGTGTGACATTGCCGCTATATTATGATAGTGTATTCACAGAAGCCAATGTTGGCATGCAGAAATAGTACATTTCTGCACCTATGTAGTTCTCAAAACTCAATACGAAAAACGGAGCGCGAATACGGAGCATATCATATTTCGTCTCCATGATCCAAATGACCGTTTTTCGTATCAGAAGTTCAGGCAATTTCGTCACCACTGTTCACCAGTAGCGTTCGCGGTGCTCTGTAGACAAAAATCGTCTCAATGAAGACGAAAAAGCTTGCCGCTCCGTATCGCGCGGGTATGGCGCGCGGGAGAGTGCACCTCTCTCTTTTTCCTTGCTCTCCCGTTCCCTCTCTGAAATCTCTCCCCTACCTTCCCCTCTCCCTCCCTCTTTTTTCTTCTTCCCCCTCCCCCTCTGCCCTCTCTATCCCTTCCTCCTCTACTCTCTTCCCCTCTCACTCTTCTTTTCCCTCTCCTACACATACCCTCTTCTCTTTTCCCTCCACCTTTCTCTGTCTCCCGTACCCTTGCCCCCCCCCCCCCCCCCTCCCCTCTCTTATTCCATTGAAGACATGACATCATTACATATTCATTCAAGTGATGGTCATGTGATGGGTCATGTCCTCCTTACCTTTGACATTTGTCCATACAAAAGCCTATAAATAGAGTGGGACGTTCCCAGAAAGGCTTTCCCAACAGGGTTCCCCAACATTCCCAGGTTAAGAATTGTTGTACAGAACCCAACCAAAAAGGGCTTCAAAATCACATTTTAACCCCAGATACCTTCCCAAACCACAAATATATATTGTCCTCTGGAAAGGGTCGACGGAATCGTACAGAGCAGAAATATTACAGATTCCAAGAACATGCCTGAAAAAAACCGCCATTTCCCTTATATAATATGGATTAATAAGAAATGCAAATGAGTAGTAGAAAGGGGCTTTTGTACAGGTTGATAGGCTGGGACCCTTTGGCTTTTCCCTGTCAACTACCTTATTGTCGTCGAAGGGAATTGAGTGAAGCGGGTGGCTAATGCAATCACCATGGTGGGGAACTGTATTGGATGGAGGGAATATGTGGGTCAGATTTTCAGAAAATGTACAATTCAACTTCACCAATCCTCTCAAGTAACCAAAATTTCAGACGAAAATAAAGTTCAAAATACAGTTCAATCTAACCAAATATGTTGCTAGAATCAATGCCATGCCGAATATACTCGAATTTACCTAGAATTTACCGAATTGCAGCCTAATTTAGCAGAATTTACTAAATGTGTACAGCTGCCAATTGTGCATTTTCTGAAAATCTGACCCTTGTCTTGTATTAAAGCAGACAGACATTTGTGTCGTGTTTCAGGGAAATGAGTCACAAGCTGCTAAAAATGGATTTTGAGATATTATCATATTCGAAAAGACGAGATCAAGCCGATTCTAATGATAGTAGACATTAGGATATCTTATAAGTACTTCTATATTTTAAGTTTTATATTTTAATTTTTGAAAAACAAGTTTGCAATATTTCTGGGTGGACAGTTACTAGTAAATTAGCTAAATATACTCTATAAAATACAAGGATATATTCAGTACACAATCTTGAAATTTGGTATATCTGTTCATGCTTCAAATAGCTTCGCAAAAATCTTTGCAAATTGCCATCAAGATTACCAGTATGTACAATCCATGAGGACAGAAAATATGGGTTGAGCTTGCACAGGATGTACCCGAATATAGTGGAAATAAAACCGGTTGCAATAAAGAGTAATAAAAGATTGTTCTGTATGAACAAGAAACATGGATCCGACTCTACACGAAAACAAAGGTTCAATCATAAAAAGCGTTGACAGTCCTTCTTAGTGAGTGTGGATTTCAAACAAGGATTATAACAGGAAAGAGAAGGATGTCAATATCCATAATCCCCATACTGGGGCCTGTTGTATAACGGTGTAGATGGGTGAAGTCGTCAGAAAATGTACAATTCAACTTTGCCAATTATCTCAAATAACCCAAATTTCAGAAGAAAATAAAGTTCAAAATGCAGTTCAATCTAACCAAACTGATTGCTAGAATCAATGCAATGTCAAATATACTAGAATGTGCCTAGAATTGACCAAATTGCAGCCTAATTTAGCAGAATGTACTAAATGTGTATACCTGCCAATTATACAATTTTTCTGAAAATCTGACCCATAAGCATTATCCCCCTACTGCAATCCAGGGGCCTGTTGTATAACGGTGTAGTAACCCTTCAGCTGTAGGAAAGAAAAACATTCCTTCCTCCACGTTGGTGTATGTACCACATGCTATGTGTATGCTCGGGAGTAGTGTGGTAATTTGCACCAGTTCCACGCGTGTGGTATAACTTCAGCATTCCCTCTCTCCCCCCAATACACAGCTATATATACTTATATATAGCAACGTGGGAGTAAATGTAGAACCTAAATCGAAAAGTGGTACTCGGGACACTATTGCACTGTCCTCAATGTTTTGTTTTTTTGTAACCCACTTGCCTATGGGCCACAAAAAATACAAACATCTTGGACAGTGCAATAGTGTCCCTTGTACCACATTCTCATTAGGTTCTATCCATTCCCTATGTGGGTCATATTTTCAGTTAATGCACAATTGGCAGCTGTCCACATTTAGTAGATTTTGCTAAATTAGGCTGCAATTTGGTCAATACTAGGTAAATTCAAGTAAATTCAGCATTGCATTGATTCTAGCAATCTGTTTGGTTAGGTTGAACTGTATTTTCAACTTTACTTTCATCTGAAATTTGGGTTATTTGAGAAGACTGGCGAAGTTGAATTGTACATTTTCTGAAAATCTGACCCATGTGCCTATTATCAGTTGATAGGAATAATCTATAACAAAGTGGTGAGTATAGGCTAGGGAGGGCAAAAGTGTAAGGACTCCCACATACAATTTTGCTCTCCTTAGCTTATGCAACAGGCCCGGACAGCTTCATAGTGTCTTCCTCCATTTTCACTAATGAAACAATGGGTAATTAACTGGAAATCAACACAAGATATGGCAGAAGTGGCATTGGACTTTGGCTAACTATAAGAAAGAGAAGGAGCTTTTTGTACTAAATCAATATTTGATCCAGGAACACTTTTTCAGTCTTTCTTTAAGATTAAAGCATATTTTATCTTTCAAGACTGGAAAATAGTTTTCATAGGAGTTTGTGTGTGTTAGTGGGGAAATTCAATGTTTCCAAGTGGAGACAGAATGGTTTTATTAGAGGTTTTGGTACACCAATCTTAATATTATTAGACTAGAGTCTTGTCTTTTTCATTTGGGTTATATTAGATATCTGGGTGGTTATAAGGGGGTTAAACTTAAACTTTAAATGTCCAAAAGCTTAATTGTGTTATGATAATTATGATGAACAACAACTTAGCTACACTCGCCATTTTCTTGCAACAAAATCAGGCCTGCAGTCAATATTGTTACTGTTATGTGGGGATTTCATTATCATTTTATTGCAATCACATATTTTTGTACTTAATCCAATAATATATATCCAGTAACAATCACCAATGTCGGGCCTCTGACTCCTTATATGTAGCAGTTTGCATTTTCATATCAATATTTATCCTAAACATGTTGCCCTGACATGTCTTATTTGAGCAAATGAAAGTGCACTATGTAGAAGCGAACCATGAGCATACAACCTGTCAAGTGGAACCACAGTTTAACCAGTGATGTTCAGCCACTGTCTGCCGCTCTGACAGAGAACAATGTCTAAATGGGTGAGATTTTCAGAAAATGTAAAACTGGCAGCTGTACATTTAGTAAATTTTGCTAAATTAGGCTGCAATTTGGCCAATACTAGGTAAATTCGAGTATATTTGGCGTTACAATGATTCTAGCAATCTGTTTGGTTAGGTTGTAGTAGTTTGAACTTTATTTTCGTCTAAAATGTGGGTTATTTGAGAAGATTGGCGAAGTTGAATTGTACATTTTCTGAAAATCTGACCCAAGTGATGTTCAGCCACTCTCTGCCGCTCTGACAGAGAACAATGTCTAAATACATTAGAGTAAATACAAGAGGAATCTATTTCACCCACCACCTTTTATACTCCATTATTCCCCCAAGTCTGGGGTCATGGAGGAAATTGTGATGAAGATTAATTAGTGCTTGTCTTGTCTGCCAATGGCCGCTGCCATGAAATGCTTCAAACCACAACATTGTGCATGATCTATATGGGTCAGATCTTTAGAAAATGTACAATTGACCTTCACATATCCTCTCAAATAACCCACATTTAAGACCAAAAATAAGCTTCAAATGCAGTATAACATAACAGAACTGATACTTTAAATCAATGTCATACCAAATATACCCAGATATACATTATATACATGGTATTCATCATTTTCCAGCAGAATTAACAGAATTTCCTAAATGTGTAGAGCTGCCAATTGTACATTTTCCGAAAATCTGACCCACCAACGGATTATCAACATCAACATGGGTCGTAAAATTATATTGCTCCCACAACCCGCATGGTTTTACAATTATCTTAATTTTCTCCTATGCTTGAACATTTTGGTTTTAATAGAAACATAAACAGGTAGTGTATAAGTGAAATAAATGATGCAACGACTATAAAAATCAACGGAAAATAAATTAATAGTCATATTTTATAATATAGGATCCGTTTTAGGAAAATGAGTCATACGTCGCATAAAATGGAGTTCATATTTGAAAAGAGGAGATCAAGCTGATTCCAATGATACCAAACACTAGGACACCTAATAAGTATTTCTATATTTTAAGTTTGATATTTTTCTTTTTGAAAAAAATGGTTTGCAATGTTTTTTGATGGGTAATTACCAGTAAAGTAACTAAATATACTCCATACGAAGGCCTTCAAAACGCAACGATATATTTAATACAATGTCCTGAAATTTGTTACCTAAATTTATGTGACTATAATAATTAAACCCTCAAAAAATCAGATTATTCCAATAACGAGATCTTGTGAAAAAATCACTTAGAAAAATTACAATTTTGCGACTTATGACTCATTTTCCTGAAACACATCACATCATTATGAGTGAAGTCGTCGAAAATATACAACGGCGAGCTCTCCACATTTGGTAAATTCTATTAAACTGAACTGAATATAGAAATGATAAATATTGTGAATGTCGTCTCTATGTTTGTCTTAAATCTGTGTAAATTTTGCGGGGATTGGTCAAGGCCACTTATATATTATCTGACGACTGGACCGATACACATTTGGTCCTGGTTATGAACATAAAGTGCCTTTCTGTCTCTTTTCTCTGTCTCTTATTATTGTGTTGATAAGGGCATAAAGCAACCAATCCCACTCACTCACTCCCTCTCAGCTCTCCCGCCCTTGATATAACCATATTATTGTGTTGATAAGGGCGTAAAGCTACCAATCTCACTCACTCACTGGACAGATACACCTCCCTCGTCATGACTTTGGACTTTGGATGCCCTTCCCATAATAACGGAGGAGAATTGTGACATTATTTACCCTCCTTTATTTAATAAATATAATTAAAACTCTTAGTGTTGACAATGACGTCACAAATATGTAAAGACGTCACGTCAAAAAAAGAACGTCATTTTATGGGGGTTGTTGTCATGGCATGATGATCGAGAGATGACAGCGTGACGTCATTGGTTTCAGTATAAACAAAACATGGCAAGCCTCCCTCCAAACCTCACACAAATAAAGAATTAAATTACCCCCTTTAATTTAGATGTAGCATGAGACTTTATTAAATCTTCAACTCTTAAACACCCCATGAATTGACATGAAACATCCAATTAATTCTTTAGAAGCTTCTGGGTCAGATCTTCAGAAAATGTACAATTTGCCTTCACCAATCCTCTCAAATGACCCACATTTAAGACAAAAATGAGCTTCGAAATGCAGTTTAACATAACAGAACTGATATGATACTTTGTGATATTGTATGATACTTTAAATCAATGCGATACAAAATATACTCAGATATACCCGGTATTCTTCATAGTTAAGTCTGATTTAGTAGAATATCCTATATGTGTAGAGCTGCCGATTGTACATTTTCTGACAATCTGACCCCTCTATAGGGTCAGTACCGGTACGGTCCAGGTCCAAACCCCCAGATCAGATAAGAATGGTATGTCAGTGATTGAACCCTTATTTCGCTAATCAGTTTTCTAGCCTAGGACTAATTCTAATGCGTTCTAATGGGATTACATCGATATTTTGTGGTTTGAGACGAGAGGCTTTACGTCCGTTTGAAGGGACTCTCTCATCTTTGGGCCTAGACTGAGTAGTAAAGCATTGAATGTTTGGTGAAACATTAGGCGGCTTCACATATTATCGCTCACTAACATCCGTTTTCCCTCGGCCGATTGTACTTTAAATTCATGTATAATATGTATAAAAGCAGTGGAATATTGATAAATTCAGTTCTATAAGTCATAATATGAGTACATTTCGTAAGTCTTTTGTCCTAATATCTGAGAATACAGCAAGCTTTAAAGGGTTAACAGTCCCGCTACCAACAACCCTAGAGGGAACACATAGGGGCATCCATGGGTACATGGTAATAAGGCATACATGATTTACCATATTCCTGACATCCTGTACCCATATTTACCAGCTGTCACTCACACACCAGGAATAGACCAAAATGTGATAACAGCATATATATGTAGACATGGGTCATATCAGCAGAAAATGTACAATAGGGGAGTTGCATAGCCGCCATTTTGAATCACGATTCGCATGGAATTATGGAACTAATTGTACAGTCTAAAATCTATAGAAAACATGTTATGTTCAGCATGGAATATTACTCTGTGCTCTAATGTCAGTTTCCTTGTTTTATACATGTTTCCATATCACAAGTCCCCATCTTTCCCGTCATACATCTGGTTTTTATAGCTCATTTATACAAACTATGATATTGGTGACAGCATTCTTGCAATTTTCGATAAAAATGTTGCTAAATTTGTATGTCAGATTTCAACAAAATCCATCCCAGGATGCACTGTATTTGACATGCGCAGTGAGACATACAAATCCCCTATTGGCATTCACCATTCCTCTCAAATAATCCAAATTTAAGACAGAAATGAGGTTCAAAATTCTAATACGTTTTAGGAAAATGAGTCTTAAGTTGCAAACTATGAATTTTGAGATATCACCATATTTGAAAAGAGGAGATCAAGCCGATTCCAATGATAGTAAACATCAAGTACATTGAAAAGTGTTTCTATATTTTATTTTTGATATATTTTGTTTTTAAACAAATGTTTGCAATGTTTCTTGATGGATAATTTACTAGTAAAGTAACTAAATATACTCCATACGAAGGCCTTCAAAACGCAAGGATATATTTAATACAATGTCCTGAAATGTGTTACATGGATGTACATGACTATATAAGTGCTAAATCCTCTAAAAAAATTAGAACATTTCAATAAAGAGATCTTTTGAAAAAAACACTATGAAAAATATCAATTTTGCGACTTGTGACTATTTCCCGAAACACATCACAAATAGAATTCAGCAAGGCTAAACAGACTTTTTGCATGTACCAGATCTACTCAGATATACAGTGTACTTTGACACTTCGAATTAATTGAATTAATCAATACAAAGTTTACTCGGATATTATTTAGTAGAATCAACTAAATTTGTGGAATACTTGCAATTGTACATGTTCTGCCAATGCATCCCATCTATCTATAGGCTCCCACATATTGATCTATAGTTGATGATACACACTGCACACACAACTTGGCAAATGACACCCTGAATACACGAGTAGACAAATTTACATAAGATTAATAGTGAGTCTGCACTATATACATGGTAAACCACTCGTAGACACCTCGTAACTCCCTCTTAGCGTAATTTGCATTGCACTATATGCGATACTTACCTTTACGAATAGATTTCAATGTAACAAAATCATTGATATGATGCTACAAGTAAAAGGAAAATGGTCTTCATACTTTCTCTATACTAAGAAAGGGAAAATACTTAAGCACTAGGTAGGATATAAGGCCCTTGTCGACTAAGCCGATTCTCATGCGATTTTGCGTCGCAGAGGACCCTTTTCCACTAAATTCCAAGAGAATCGCATGAGAATCGGTTTAGTGGACAATGGCCTAAAGATTAGTGGAATTATATGTACTCTGAACGTATAAATTCATAAAGTTAATGTTGAATAATGACTAAACATATAATAATAAAAGTAATAATAATAAGACCATTAATGTTATTTTGAAACTGTTCGCAAATAAACCATTTTCAATTGCTTTTTTTTATAATGTTGCTACCTTCTCGTTGGTGCTAAATATAACCTGGTTTAAATTCCAGAGGGAAATCTCATTTCGATACGATATAACTATTATTATCAAGCCCAATGCATTGCTAACTGATGTAGAAATGGGATATTGACCTCAACTTGTACATCAGATGTTTAAAGAAGATAAAGCGGTCCGACCACTGCCAACACAATGGTAATGAAAATTTAATTGCCGGTGATGCACGCTGATGAGGAGGGTTATCGGTGGTGGCGTCTTCTTGGCATCGACAAGGAAAAAAAGATCATCAACTATAGAACTAATTTCCTTACTTTTGCATATGTAATCTCATCGACTAGACATCGCCAACGCATTGCTACGGACATTACCTTCATTGACAATGCACCGATGCAAAATCACATCACCAGGAAATATCAAACATTTTTTATGTTCTCTCACCGATGCAACTTTTACATCGCCCACTCATCTCCTGTCATCGCTGGCTATTTCCGAAGGCATAGCAATAACATATTGATGCAAAGATGATGCAATAAATTTCAGAAAAATCTTATCGACTACCTCACCACCAAAGCTTTGCCAACGATTTTGTCAACAGTGGCCGAACTGCCTTATGCTCCGAATGTACACCTGGAGGACGTTCAACAGAACGTCAACCCTTTCTCCAACATAAAAACAGAAAATACATAATATAAATCTGACTCTTTACATCATACCGCCTTATAAACTGTCACTGTAACGTCGACAAAATGTGTATATTGTATATATTTGAAAATAGCAATTGTATCATATTGGACAACGTATAACAACCATCCTACTCACTACGGCTATAGCACGTATATATAGATGGAACCTAGCAAGGGCGAAGTCTGTACACTTGTTATTGACCAAGGGAGCGCGGGAAGTTAGAGGGCATTAGCCCGAAATCTTTTGTGCTCCCGAGGTCACTAACAAGTGTACAGACTTCACCCGAGCTTTGTTCCATATTTATTACACCCCATTAATAAATAAAAAATATAAATAATTAAAAATAAAAGAAGTAATTTACGTTTTGGGCGGACCTACTTGTTGTATGTCCCCAGGGTGACATAACTCACATGTTATGCACCACTTTGACCAAGTGTGACATACAATGCTGAAGGTATAGGAAGCAACAGCACAGGGGTGTAATAAGGTACGAGACAGTAACTATATTCATCTTCATTCATCCTCATTACCATCTCATTATTCATCATAATATCATTCTTGAGTTATTGAACTAACTCGATTGGATTATACGAGACTTTGTAAATTATTGTTTAAGATACTGGGAAACTTATATTTTTTATAACTTAAAATAGGAATCGAATTGAAATGTATGCACCCTACGGATTGTAAAGTCGCACGGCCATGATCCCTACGAAAATCACTCTTCTGAGTGAGAGGGGTCTGGCCACCCACTGAATGAAAACGTTTAAAAAAAATCTAGCATTAAAAGATCATTGTTATCATTAATCTATATGAATATATCTGGCCAGGTTCACCTTCTGTCCATTAGAATAACTTTACATTAGGTAAAGAGGGATGTTAGTCACTTCCCTTCCTGGATCAGATTTTCAGAAAATGTACAATTGGCAGCTTTACACATTTAGTAAATTCTGCTAAATTAAGCTGTAATTTGGCCAATACCAGGTAAATTCGAGTAGGCCTATATTTGGCATTGCATCGATTCTATCAACCTGTTTGGCTAGGTTGAACTGTATTTTCGTCTGAAATTTGGGTTATTTGAGAAGATTGGCGAACTTGAATTGTACATTTTCTGAAAAACTGACCCTTCCCGCTTTGGCTGCACACAGGCAATCGATTGACTTTTACCTTGATGCGTGATGGCAAATATTGGCTTAGAAGTGTCAGGCGTTGAGGCGGGGCGTGGTGCCGGGTAATGTGTGCTCAGGGAACAGGCCGCTGCTGCTGTATTCAATGCTTTGTTGTGTCCCTAAACACAAGGCTTGTCCAGAATCTTTTTGTGCACATTACAGTTTGTTTTTATTGCGCTTTTGTTGGATTATTATTATTACTGTAGTTCTTGTATTTTTGTATTTTATCAGTCACTAGTAGAATGGGCTTCTTCCGCAACCGTTAAACTAAAGGTTCAGATCTTCTGAAAATGTACAATTTACCTTCCCCAACCCTCTCAAATAACCCACATTTCAGATGAAAATAAAGTTCAAAATACAGTTCAACCTAGCCAAACAGATTGCTAGAATCAATGCAATGCCAAATATTCCCAAATATACCTAGTATTGACCAAATTGCAGCCTAATTTAGCAGAATTTACTAAACATGTACAGCAGGCAATTGTACATTTTCTGAAAATCTGACCCTAAAGCAAATTTGAATAATCTAATAAGGATTTCACACAAGAAGTCATGTAGAAGATAATAATTAACAGTAAAGACATGTTCTGAGAGGAAAGAGTGAAGCTTTCTGTGCAGTTGTTGACATAAACCTGAAACATCTCGTGCGAAACTATTGAGTTGTAAATTGTCATCAAAAAGCAAACATTTGTTTGCAGATGAGAACACGATTTTAAATTTCTAAATAATTTCTGCAGAAACATTACTGTTTTCTTCCAAACCATCCATCCTTCTATCACTATAGTGTCATTAATTTCTCTTTTCAAGTTGGAAATAATCTTTTTCCCCCCTCCTTTTGCAAATTCTTTATTTCTTTCTCCTGCATCTGGGCTTTTTACAGTCTAAGAATATATCTCATACAATAATAAATAACAGTTAGATTTTATGCGCAAAGCTTCTTCGCGCCTATTCCATGTTAAATATTTCCCGAATATGAACGATCTTTTTACACTTCCCGGTTTTAATCGCGGATAATCTTTTGTCGGTGAGATGCTTTTTGATTTCCCGTAATGTTTGATGAAGCACTACCTGCCCTCACCGAATTACCTCGTTCTGTGAATGTAATTTTTAGTAATTGAAATTATGAAGTTTAATTCATTCCTTTGTTCTCCACAACCTGTTTTGAGAAATTTTCTATGTTTTTAATTTGTCGTTCCCCTAAAGCTTTCACAGATATTCATTCGTATTGTCTTATAGTATAATGGGTGACTAGAAAAAAAGAAATAGGTAATTAAAGGTAAAGTATAGGCTTAAAAATTACTCATTAGTAATGTATTGAAGCATTCTCTGTAATAGTGTATTTTATGTTTTACGTTTAGAGTGTTTTGTAACAGTGGAATTGTTTTTGTACCGCGTCCTGCACATCATTAGCAATATTGACATCTCTTATAGCCTTGTTTTACTCCTTGGGTGCGAGCTGAATGGTTCCTATGGATATATAGCTTGATAGTTTTTAACTGTTTTTTAAATATTTTCCGTATTTATGTTCTCAGAGACTAATGTCTATATGGGTCAGATCGTCAGAAAATGTATAGTTCATCTTCAACAATTCTGTCAAATAACCCAAATTTAAGTAAAAAAGAAGCTTCAAAATACAGTTTTACATAGCAAAACATATATATCTATTCTAAAACAACACAATGCTAAATATATTCAGATATACCTGGTATTCACCTATTCCCAGCCTAATTTAGCGGAAATTACTAAATGTGTACAACTGCCGATTGTACATATTCTGATGATCTGCTACAGATTGTCTGAACGATCAAATATATCACTTTAAACATACAACAATAATATGAGGACTTATTATAGTATTTCTGGAAGTTAACATCACTGGAATCTGCTCGATCTGACCTTCATTACAAATTTAGGGATGGTATATGGTTGTGTATTTAAAAGACATTTTTAAACTTTTCTTGACAAGAAGAGTTAAGATGCCTGATATCAATTTGGCCCTAAGGTGTTTAAGGATGTGTAAAGCATAACGAACATGGTAATAAAAAGATAATAAGAATGAATGTAAATGGTATCATTGATATCATTATAAAATATATATGTTAAAAACTAAGTTTGGCCTGTAAATCCATGTATTCTTTTATTAAAAAGATTGTAAATTGATTATAAGTACTGTACTGTACTATAACTGAAGGTAGGAAGAGTTCCATTAATTGAACGAATTATATAATAGTTGAATGTTCTCTTTAAAAAAAATATTATTTCAATTCATATAATAATAGTTGTTTGGTAATAGAGAAATGTTTGGAAATGAGATAAAATAGATTGTCCATTTTCTGGAAGTGATGGAAATAAAATCTGGAAATAAAACTATTACAACAACAACATCGCAAGATTCTGGTGGTATTATTGGCCTTGCTACTTATCTACTTGCCATAATGGAGGAGGCAAGTCATTGGCCACAGCTGGATTTCATTAGTCGTTATTTGCCGAAGAATCAAAACGTTTTGATTTCTTTGGCGATGAGATTGTGGACTGAAAACATTGGACATTCTTGTACCAATTGTGTTACCAGAAAATCGTTTATTCGCATTTGGCAACTGGCAGCTGTACACACTTAGTAAATTCTGCTAAATTAGGCTGCAATTTGGCCAATTCTAGGAAAATGCGAGTATATTAGGCAGTGTATTGATTCTAGCAATCTGTTTGGTTAGGTTGAACTGTATTTTGGACTTTATTTCCGTCTGAAATTTGGGCTGTTTGAGAGGATTGGTGAAGGCGAATTGTACATTTTCTAAAGATCTGACCCTTCAATCTTCATGGTTCAGGTCAAATATTACGGCAGCTTGAGCAATGAGTCTTCATAAAGCAGTGTGTTTAATTGATCTGTAAGTATGTGTGCTAATAACTTCAGTCCGCCCCAGGTACAGAGGCAATGTTGGCGCAATCAATGTGAGGGATATAGTGAGACGTAATACAAAACTGTGTCCTGACGCCTAAATGTAATCATGTGACGTGGGTGTGATCATGTGACATAGAAGTGATCCCAGGGTACATTGTATCAGGTGTATCAATGAGATCCATTAGATGTACAACCCACAAGGGCCTTGGGTCAACACTGTTGATAATAATCGAAAATTCATTCCGTAGGAATAATTTGTCATTGTCTGTATACATACCAAATACCTGCCCTAAACGTTACTTTCCAGTGGCTTAGCAAGCAAAGGAATTTAGTCAAGAAAAGTCTTAAGTAGGCATTTCTTATTCAACGGACAATATACATCGGCAGAAATCGCCAGAAAATGTACAATTCGCCTTCACCAATCCTCTCAGATAAGGCAGATGTAAGACAAAAATGACTTTCAAATTGCATTTTAACATAATCATACATATTGATTGAACCAAGGCAATATACTGTGATATACCAAGCATTGGCAATTTTCCACATTTATCTAGCAGAATTTACTAAATCTGTAGAGCTGCCAATTGTGCATTTTCTGAAGATCTGACCCATGTGTAGTATAGACCAAATGATCTCCTATAATCATTTTTTATAAACCATTTTCAGCCTAATTAAATAGATAATTGATGGCCTTTACACATATGTGTGGAGCTGCCAATAGGAAATGAGCATGGCTCACTGCGCATGTCTATTACCGTGCATGCTGGGATGGATTCAGTTGAAATCTGACATACAGATATTTAGCAACATTATTATCGTAAATGCATCTACCTTTTCATCAATATCATAGCTTGTGTAAATGATAGATAAAAAAGAAGGCATGATGGGAAGGATTATATTTCATGGAAACATTTAAAACACGTGGCTACATAAAATCACTGTTAAATATTCCATGCCGGAATGTTACATGCCGGAATGTTTGCTCTATACTAGCGTTTACACCGATTCCATGTGAATAAGGCATTCAAGATCGTCGACATGCAAATCCCTTATTGTACATCTTCCAACGACCAAACGAATAGTAATAGAGAGTAAAGTCAGTCGGGCACTGGACCTCCCAATGAAATGTATATATTCTTCTGCAAAATATATCTTGAGTCTAAATACTTCTCTGCACGTAAACCCTTCTAGAAATAGCTGTTCTATTGAATAGAATCTATGAATGAATAATCGCAGCATCCCTATGTGCGCAAGCCAGTAGTTAGCTTACTAAAGGAGGCTTACTGTCGCCTCCCATGACCGTCTTTCACCCTGGCCAAACGTAACCAGTCGCGCAGCTACAGGTGTGTTACAGTAGCTATCCAAGGACGGCTACATGTAGCCGTCCTTGGTCCTTGGATGCTACACGTAGCCGTCCATGGGGAGCTCTGTGGAGGCATCCATGGATGCTCTGCATAGGTCGTTCTTTGGACGCTCAAATAGTAGGGTACTAGTTATTTTGAAACTTCTCTTCCTTATACCGTATTAAATATGGAAAGAAAGAAGCAGATAACACCAAATATTTTTTTATTTCTCTTTATTGCATTCGATATCATGTAATTGGCCTTTAATACAATCAAAAAAAAAATCAAAAAAAAATCATACAATATAAACGTAAATAGAATGACACCAGAATTGCAGAACAAAAATATGAATATAATGTCGGCATTTAACACCTTAATTCGGCGATTTAATTCATCTCATTCTATCAGGAATAAAATGAATATGAATATGAAAATGATTTATCAATGACTATTTTCGGCAGTTTTCATTATTCTACTATATTGCTGACCTTCTGGCGTTGTCACGGATTGCTGCAATATAATGATAAAAATATTAAACTATAGAACATCTAACCACTTTATTATTATCTTGACATGTAATCTTACAGTGTGCAAACAATTTCATTTCTGCCGAATCCACTATTAACAGCTATATTGTGTACTTCACACCTAAGGACAGTTTCGCTCAGCTATTGAGCTAGTCATGCCAATGGACAGGGGTGAGGGGATGAGGCGGTGTCTTCTTGACACCTAAGAAAGCTATACCTATGTTTATTATACATTCTGGGTGTATAGGAGCACCAATGAAGTCGGGCGCACATTAATTGAATGGATTATTCTGAGGTACATGAGATATTGGCCTATTATTGGATACAAAGATGCAAGGGAATATATCATAGGCTCTACTGCATGGCCGGGATTGTGAGGATCATTACCCTATTTTGAGGTTAGAAATTACTCGATACTAGTCGGGGAAACGTGTAAAAACATTTGGACATAGCAAACCTGTAGCTTCTGGTATATTAAATATTAGAGCTACGTCGAAAAGCAGTAGAGTTGAGCATAATACACAAATATAAGAATGAAGAACTAGCGTTGAATAGAGAGAGAGAGTTGCGTAAGGATAATGTATGCGAATCTGGAGGTTGTATTGCCTGTATGGGCAACACAAGAGACATTGCTGTGTGAACTGCTATGCATATTTGATAGTGATTATGAAATTAAAATTGTTAATGTAGATATATTCCCTTTATTTATTTATATATTCCCTTGCATCATTGTATCCATTATGAAAATAGAAAAAATATTACATAGAGGCTTTTGGCAATTCAGTCCCGAATCAACTAGAGTTGTTTGTGTAAGTCATACCATACTATTTTGGGTGATATTTGAACCCATATTTTATGCACAGCAAGACAGCCTATTTTGAAGTGTCTATAATGTACATTTTGTAGCCCATTCGTTCACCATATCTCTTACAAAACTAATTATCTAGACATAAGGAAGATACTCACCATTTATGAATAGAAGATCACCTAATTATATGTAGCCTTGTACATCGTCAATAGGCTCCATTTTCGCGTTGATGTTTAAAAATATACGTTAGGTCACATGATTCATCATTTCCGGGGCCAATTATGTGTACAGTTAGCCTGAAATAGCAGGCTTTGAGAAGCCTGTAAAGGAACGCTTCATGGAACCACTGTTATCCCAGAATTTGTTTCCAATCATTCATATACACACATATAATAAAATCATTGTCATAGTAGCCTCAGATACAGCAAATATACATATGTGATTTTAATTGGTGTCAATACAGTGTAATTCTGTATTACAATGGTTTTTCACTCCAATAAAAATAAGGTGGCTACATGAAGCCTGTAATGGACAACCTTGCTTGTCCAGTCTCAAGGGGTTACAGGGGTGTCCACAGGTGTGGACGGGCGGCTACCTGTAGCTGGAGCCTAGCTATCCACACCCACGGATCACCCCTGGACCATCTTGGCCGCCGTCTGTGCACATAGGGATCTGCCAAAGTCGTTAGTGCCTTAATGAACCGATAAAATATCTAAGATAAGTGCACACGACATATCGTGAAAAGAAGGCATAACTCAAACAATCAATTAACTATAGATCTGATTAGAAAGATTTATACATTAAAATAAGCATGCTCTCCTGGGTGACGTCGATGGAAAATGTACAATTGGAAGCTCTACACATTCAGTAAAATATGCTAAATGGGTCATATTTTTTAGAAAATGCTCAATATTGGCAGTTGCCCACATAAAGTAGGCCTAAATTCTGCAAAATTGGGCTGCAATTTGGCCAATAATATGTCTAGTATTTATTACATTTCAGTCTGATTTAGCAGAATTGAAAATGTGTAAAGTTGCCAATTGTACAGTTTCTGATGATAACGAATACGGGTAAAGTCGTCAGAAAAAATAATTCGCCTCCAAAAATCGTCTCAGATAACACAATTTGAGACAGAAGTGAGCTTAGAAATATATTTCAGCATAATCTAACATATCTTTCGGATCAACCTGATACCAAAGATCAGCTCAGATATACACTGTCCCGCGCAACGTATCCGCGCGATACGAAAATGAATACGAATTTCTTGTACCCACTTTTGATACGATTTTTTTCGTCTCAGCGTATTCGGCGAGGTAAATAATGAACTGGGAAAGCTAAATCTCTTAATCCCCGGTGTGCGGTGGTGCGTTAAGAGTTGGCGCATCTGGCGCATCTGGAGTGCGGCAGTGCGTGAAGGAGTGTGCACTCACCCATTACAAATACAATGTGACAAAGCAGAGAAAAAAAACTTGCCCATGCTTGGGTTCGATCTAGCAACCTTGTGATTTACAGTCAAGTGCTTTAACCATTATACTATACTGAATCAGCTATCAACATGGCCTCAACTAATCAATCTGAATGCTAATACTGTGTCAGAACAGAAAGATAGAGAACAGAAAGAGAAAGAGGGGGAGAGGCAGACAGGAGGATTGCAATTGAAAGTAAGTAAGAAAGAGATGGGCGGGAAAGGAGAGGAAGAGCAGGGAATATTTTTTTTCAGGAATATATATTGAATATATCCAGGTATATGTGTGATGAGTTACAGGAAAATTTGTCACAATATAAAAAAAAACTCAAGAATATTGCTTTCAGCTTTAGATAGCTCATAACTCCCTCAAAATGCATCCGATCTGAATATAAAAATTATCCCATGAACCCCATGAATGTCAGGAAGACAGCCATGCTGATGCCATGCTAATCGGACGATTAGTTTCTTCGTAATAAATTAATTTCGTCGGCCGCATCAAGTCGTTCGAATCGATATAAAATGTATTTTATATCATTATTATATATCAATATTTTTAAGTAATTTATTCACAAGATCTCTTTGTTGGAATGTTCCTATTTTTGGAGGAGTCATTCCTCTTAGTCATATGAATAGGTGTACCAAATCTTAAGACATTGCATTGAATATAACCATGTGTTTTTAAGGTTATCGTATAGAGTTACTTTATTAGTAATTGTCCAAGTTAACATAAATATTTTGATCATGGAATATCAGGGATGCCAGTCAAGGTGGACAAAATTAATGGAACAACTTTGGAGAGGTTAATTACCATCTAAACCATCCCTGAAGAAGAGTCAAAGAGAGGGAAACGTTGGGAATATGAATAAAAACTGCTATGCCATGGTGACGGTCTTTAATGGAGGAAGCCCTGCCTACTATACCGCACCACTGACGGGGCCAGGGTGACCAAAAGCAGCGGCACATGCTCCCAGTTTTTTGGCTCAACTTGGCATGGGTAATACGGAGGTACCTATGTATTATGATATACCGTAATTGTAGTGACAAAATGGGGCTTAATGGAGAAGAAAATTTGAAAATGTTATAGTTATTATGAATATTTTTGGAATCATGAACATAATGGATATTCATTAATTCATGGAAGACTGGCATCCCTGGAATATAGAATCACCCGACTTTATCCTACATGTATTATAGAATATGAATACCCTATAAAATGGTTTTAGCTGTACCTCACTTTCCATTGTGATGGGCTTCTTGAAGGTGTTAAAGCATTGCAATAACACCCACTCAAGCGTGGTGCGTCCAAGCATGACCAGACCAACAGACATTGAGGAGCCATGGCCAACATCCAAAAACGGAGCGCGAATACGGAGCATATCATATTTTGTCTCCGTGATTCAAATGACCGTTTTTCGTATCAGAAGTTCAGGCAATTTCGTCACCACTGTTCACCAGTAGCCTTCGCGGTGCTCTGTAGACAAAAATCGTCTCAATGAAGACGAAAAAACTTGCCGCTCCGTATCGCCCGGGTACGGTGCGCGGGAGAGTGTACCTAGTATTTAATAGGTTTCAACTTGATATAGCAGGATTTGTAAATGGTAAGCTGCCAGTTGTACATTTTCTGACGAAGTGACCCACATGATCAAGCAAGCCTTTATCCTAATACATAAATTTATGATGACAGAACCATATAATTTTGACTATGGTCGCCATGAACGAAGGAAATAAATAACTAAACAATTTAGTGATACATATGGGGGAAATCACCAGAACATGTACAATTCTCCTTCACCAATCCTCTTCAAAAACCCAAATTTAAGTCAGAAATCAGATTCAAAATACAGTTCAACATAGCCAAACAGACTGTTTGAATCAAGGCAATACTAAATATATTCAGATATACCTAGTGTTGACGATTTTTCAGTCTAATTTAGCAGAATGTACTAAATGTGTTGATCTGCCAATTGTACATTTTCTAAAAATCTGACCCACATGATAGGTGCCTCGGCCATGCAAGAGGCCGTACATCAGTATAAAGCCAATGTCAATGTTCCTTGTATTATTGAAGGCAACAATAGTAACGTAGTCAGTCAAAGGCCTGCATTACAGGTTATTTATGAGAAAACAGAATGAAGTAGAATTTATAATGATTGATAATGCATAAAGTTACATAGACCCATACCCGCGTATAGGGTCTATCACAGTCTGTACCATGTGATCATTGACTTCACCTTCCTATAGGGGATCTGCATAGCCGCCATATTGAATCTTGATTCGCATGGAATTATGGAACTAATGGTACAGTCTAAAATCTATAGAAAACATGTTATGCTCAGCATGGACTATTTATCAATGTTCTAATGTCAATATCCATGCATGTGTTATGCATATGTCCATAACACAAGCTTTCGTATTTCCCATCATGCATTTGTTTTTTATCGATCATTTATAAAAGCTATGATATTGTTGAAAACATTCATGCAATTTTCAATAAATAATGTTGCCAAATATTTGTATATTATTATTATTTATTATATTTGTCAGATTTCATCAGAATCCATCACATGATGCACTGTAACAGACATGCGCAGTACATGCAAATCCCCTATTGGCAAACTATTTTTGTCGTCAGTCAGCAAAAGTGGAAATAAAGACCGCTTTTTTCACTGCAGGCTTTGATAGACCTACCTACGCTCATGTGGGTAAGATTT
Source organism: Sthenelais limicola (assembly GCA_942159475.1). Taxonomy (NCBI): domain Eukaryota; kingdom Metazoa; phylum Annelida; class Polychaeta; order Phyllodocida; family Sigalionidae; genus Sthenelais; species Sthenelais limicola. The sequence continues at coordinate 52,952,522 of OW804102.1, read as the reverse complement.
TCAGAATATGTAGAATTCAACTTCGCCAATCCTCTCAAATTACCCAGATTTCTGACGAAAATAAAGTTCAAATACAGTTCAACCTAACCAAACAGATTGATAGAATCAATGCAATGCCGAATATACTCGAATTTACCTAGTATTGGCTAAATTACAGCCTAATTTAACAGAATTTGCTAAATGTTCCCAGCTGCCAATTGTACATTTTGGAAAATCGGACCCATGTAGGGCTTAACATAGACTATAACTGAACTGGCACTGGGCGACCCCATGCATAATTAACACAGGTCTACGTGAAAATGGCAAAGAGGTACTGATTATAGATCTAATGGACTGTGGACAACTGTACACATGAACCTGCTAATTGTACGGCTAACTTTAGGTCCCTCAATGCCTTCTTGCAAGCTATAGCTATGTCTACTCATTTGTCTTTGCTCGGACACATGTTTTGTTGCAGTTGTGATAACAGCTGAGCAAATGGTAACAGTATTTCTGACTTCAGATTTTCAACCTAGACTCTGTTAACATGTATTTTAATCGGCCAAAATTGAAAAAAAAATATTTTTCTTGATTTCTTTCTCTTCTTAAAAATTGCTTGTCGATACATCTTGTATCTCAAAGGTCTAACAATTATGTTACATCGATGTGAACATTTGTAAAGTTGCCTCAGGACAACTATATATATCTAGTTAATTCAAATTGTACTTCTAGTTAGTAGTTATATTACTCAAATTGTATTTGTATCAGTAATTTTTCGTACAACGAAACGTATCACCTAGTGAAATGTGTCACGAAATAAAACTGTTTTTTTTTTTTAAAAAAAAACCTCTGGAAACGCACGGAAACAACGACCTTAGTCGGTTATGCGTATTTTGATAACTTGTTAAATGTATGACCAATAAAAATATTTAAAAAAAACCCTTTTGTTTCATATAACCTCTTGATTTTGATTGAACGAGAATGACCCCCTCCCCCTAGTACAAATTGTTTTATAGGACAAGACAATTTTAATTGATTTCTAACAATAATTTCTAATATAGTATGTTGACCCAAAGGTACCCTTTTTACTTGTGTTATTTTAGTATTGAAAAGGTTTATGTAGAATTAAGATATTCTCTTTTAAATAAGGACCCGCTTACTAGAAGCAAATATCCAGTCTGAGTAGTTTAAAGCAACCGACTGTTTGACGAAATCAAAATCCATTATGTTGGACACATTCATTGTGTTCAGATATGATTAAGAAATAAAAGGGCAAGGCAAAAGTTTTCCCAACACAGTAATTTGGGTCAGATTTTCAGAAAATGTACAATTGGCAACAGATTGGCAGCTGAGATTAAATAAATTCTGCAAACTTGGGCTGAAATTTTGTCAATACTTGGTAAATGTGAGGATATTTGGCATTGCTTTGATTATAGCAACCTGTTTGGTTAGATTGAACTTTATTTTTAACTTCATTTTTTTCTCAAATTTGGGTTATTTGAAAAGATTGGCGAAGTTGAGTTGTACATTTTCTGAAAATCTAACCCATATATACGAGATTCTGCAAGTTCCATAATCAGAATAAGCCAATTAGCTTTCCTTAAGACACCCATATACTCCCCACCCTAAAATCAACACAAGACGACAGCTAGAGGACAGCACTCCAGATCCACAAGTCCTGCTAATAACCAGAAAAAGGCCATAAGCACGTGTGAAACGGGCGATAATACAGAGAGTAGATTAGGGCTAGATAAGAGCGGAAGGGAGGAGACGGAAGTGCCGACAAGAGAAGCTAAGCTGGTGTGAGATGAAAGAGTGGCCTGGGACGGGTGAACCAAGTGTCTGAGCGATATTAGGGCACATCTTCAAGAGGCTGCTGAGCGAGTGTCCGTGAATGAGAAGTCACAGACACCCGGATGTCGTTGCCTGTTTACGCCGTTGGAGGCGCTGTGAGGAGTGTGTGCCTGGTGATGTTGTGATATGGGCAGTGAACTATGTGCACGCACATTTTTAATCATATATGTTGCATCAAAAGAAAGAGTTATGAGTGTTCTGCGTTTTCATTACGTTGGCGGTGTTTCACCAAGTCAGAAATACCACGCTCCATGCTCCTTGGTTTTGTATTTTGATATTTTTATCCAGCTACTAGATGATGTATCAGGTATAATATTCTCAGTAAGCGCTGCTTGATTTTAACATACTCTGTTACCGAAACACCTTTTTATGAAATAAGAAATACCATGCTCCTTGGTTCCCCCTTCCTTTATAAAAGAATATAATGTATAATATCTAGAATTTAACTGGTATAAACTGTTTATACATTTAAAACTGTTAATATATCTGAAAATATTCTTTGAATTTATTTACCTTAATGTAGAATAATGTATATATATATATATGTAGGACATGACGAAAATCACCCCTGGGGTGAGATTGTTATATATTGTGGCTAATTCCTGAATAAAATCTCTGTTAAAAAAAGGAGAAATATACAAAAAAAATAAGTTCTAACTCTTCTATACATAATGTATGTCCTTATATCTGCGATATATAAGGAATAAATATGAAATGGAAGCCTTGATCATTGTATTGGATATTTAAGAAAACACTGCATTCACGGGAAAGCATACTCATATTAATCTATGGGGAAAAATCTGAAGCGACTCTGTCCGGGGTCTGTTGTATACGCTTAAGGTGCGATTCCACTGGATCCCTTGTATATGTGCTCATTGCTTGCTCTGGCTGCGCTTGTTTATAGGGCACTTGTCATTCGCTCTTCATCTGCTAATATTTTTAGCACAATACAAGCGCAGAGCGATTCTACTGGTCCGTTTGTTTCCTATATATATATATATATATATAAGCTATATGAAAACTCTCACTGCGCTCTTGGTCAGCTGGTTTAACAGGCAGAAAGAGCATTGTCTTGCTGCGCTCATATCCGATTCTATTGGACCGCTCTGGATTCGCTCTGCCTTCGCTTGTTAGGACTTCGGGGAAATAAAAAAAGTGGGCCATGAGCGGACACAAAGAGCGAGCCAGTGGAATCACAGCCTTAGGTAAGGAAAAGTGTTTGTGGTAATGTCTATATTCCCCCCCTTCCTTCAGTGGCTACGAAAAACTACCCATCATTGTGTGTATAGCCTATATTCCTAACAGCTGGGAATTTCATGTAGAAAGGATCCCCCCCCCCCTTCCTTCAGGTGAAGGAGTTCCCACAAAAAATCCTTTCCATAGATCACACAACAGAGCACTTGGTGACTTGAAGGGAGTTATTGAAGTAGTATTTATAATATTGGTATAAATTGAGAAATGAACATATCAGGCCAGCAGCAAGAATCAAGTAGTGAATATATCCATGACGTCACGATCGGTATATGGGACAGATTTTCAGAAAATGCAAAATTGGCAGCACTACACATTAAGTAAATTCTGCTGAATTAATCTGAAAAATGGTCAATACTAGATATATCTGAATATATTTGGTATTGGGTTGATTCAGGGAATCTGTTTGGTTATGTTGAACTGTATTTTGAACCTCAATTTTGGCTTAAATTTGGGTTATTTGAGAGGATTGGTGAAGGCGAATGGTACATTTTCTGACGATCTGACCCATATATTGAGACCCTGGGCCCATGTTCGGACAGTGAATTTCCGCAAGACAAAGGGGGTCAGAACGGCAAAGAAAAGCTTGGACTTTGAGGATTTTTTTTCTTTGGAATTTGAATAAAATTTTAGGGGCTATGTTTTTATGCTCCCACGGAGTAGTGTGCTGCATCAAATCCACGCGTTTCTTTATTATTCTCTTGACTCAATGCTTCAATATCTGATAAGAAGTCTTCTCAAATACGTCCACATTTAAGACAACAATGAGCTATGAAATACAGTTCTACATAAACAAAAAGAAGAATTTAACCAACGCAATACCAAATATATACGATCTCAACATTTATCATAATTCATCCTAATTTAGCAGAATTCACTAAATGTGTAGAGCTGCCGTTTCAACATTTTCTGTCGACTTCCCATACATCACATATAGTATACTACATTAGGTAATACTACTTTGAAAGATATTCAACACTAAGGGCCAATTGTACATATTTGGATGACCCAATATATGGGTCAGATTTTTAGAAAATGTACAATTGGCAGCTCTACACATTTAGGGAATTCTGCTAAATTTGGCTGAAAAATGATGAATACTGAGTATTTCTGAGTATATTTGGTATCACATTGATTTAAAGTATCACTTCTGTTATGTTAAACTACATTTTGAAGCTCATTTTGGTCTTAAATGTTGGCTATTTGAGAGGATTGGTGAAGATGAATTGTACATTTTCTGAAAATCTGACCCATATACATCCTCATCCCCCCGCGACACACACCAAGCTACTCACTACATTCAGAGGTAGATACCCCTGTTCCCCTGTTCATTTACTCATATCAGGGTCAGTTTTTTTTAGAAAATGTACAATTCAACTTCACCAACCCTCTCAATTAACACAAATTTCAGACGAAAATAAAGTTCAAAATACAGTTCAACCTAATTACCAAACAGATTGCTAGAATCAATGCAATACCAAATATTATAAGATATACTTGAATTTACCTAGTATTGACCAAATTGCGGCCTAAATTAGCAGAATTTACTAAATATGTACATCTACCAATTGTACATTTTCAGAAAAACTGACCCATCACATCCCCATGCAATGTTTATCCAAGGATCCTCTTGACGGGGTTTTAGCAGCAGTAGCAGGAGGATGGAGGCAGTGGTGCTAGATAGAGGAGAGACCTGGTCTTCAGATGACCAAGATATCAAAGTTGGGCACTGTGGAGTCCACTCAGGGCGGGGACTTATTAGATTAGGGGCTTGTCCGAGGCCACAGAGTAAGGTATAGTCAGTTATCAAGGGGAAACAGAGACCTTCTCACACTGTCAGAACTACAGGGTGCTGGAGGTCATTACCGCAGCCTATAGATATAGGGCTCAAGGGTTGGAGGGATGGTTGTAAGAAATGTAGAAGGCCTGAAAATAGCGACTAGGACTTCCGGTCGAAACGGCAAACTGAAAAGGTGTATCTGAGCCCAGGCTCCTAATAATCCCTTTTTTTTCAGATTGCAGAAGGTCGACGACGGAAATAATAATCAAAAAGAATTATTCAAAGTTCAGAGAACTGAGAAATTCTATTGAGAAAAATTTCCAAGTGAGTTATCAAGTGAAAACAGAACTTTTTGGATTACGATAATCTTCCCGCCGATTCAAACAGCGAAGTGCGGATTATCGCCCAAGGGGTCAGGATTAACTTGAGGATTAATGGATTAACACCCATCACAAGCTGAAAAAAAGTGTGAAAAGAGATTTCAATGGACTAAAATCGATATTGAACAGAAGCTTCTTGAGAAATAGCCCTAAATTGGATTATTGTCAACACGTGTAGTGGTCAGTCCGCGAGCAAGGAGTCCGCCATTACGGCTTCATGCCCTGGAGGTGGACACTGGTCAAGCAAATTAAAAAACCGATCTGGAATAATCTAAATGTGAAATACGGACAGAACTAAATGGAACAAGTGAACAAGTATCAGGCAAAAACAAAAAAAAACGGTAATTGACTTTATTTTGTGAACAAGGAAAACTTGGATTAACTGACCATACGGAGACCAAGGTGCGGTATAGACTAGACATCACGTTAACCGTATAATATACAGACGGCCGCACGGAAAGAGCCAGCTCAACGGGGTTAAAGACTGAGTGAAAAAGGTGAACCCGCTGTACAATATCTTTCACAATAACAATGAAGGTAGAAAGAAGTATAAATCGTAATCTCTGACAATTTTTGATCAATTTGCAAGTTAAATGACTATGAACAAATCATAATTTAGTTGTCGAAGTAACCACACGAGCAAGATGGAAGTAGTTGGTGGCCATTGCTGTGTAGAGTGAAAAAAAAGCAAAAGTTCAGTGCATTTGTATACGAAGCCAACTTCCGGTTTGGTTAACTGTTGCAACGCTGGGCTAGTTCTGAATGGATCTACCAGAGGGCAACGGCGAAGCGGTTGCTGGAAATAACACTGGCGAATCGAAAGAAAGAGGTGTAAAAAGAGCACCAAGCGACTCACCTATTGCCATGGCATCTGCAGACAAAAAATTGGTTAGACTAAGACCTGAAAGATCTAGGCCAAAGGAAAGATCTGAAAAAAGAGAGAGAAGAGAGAGAAAAGAACGTCCCCCTCCAATTAACTTGGAAGAAAATGGAAAAGGAGCCCCAGCGGAGGTAAAAAATAAAGAAGTGGACCTCAAAAAATCAGTGAGAAAGTTTGCAACAGATGCGCAAAGACAATTCACTGAGCTTTTTGATGGCGTAGAAGAACTACAAGATCTGAAGGACAAAGTATATGAGTGTGAAGACAGACTGGACTTAGTTGTCGATGACGTTGATATTCTCTTTGAAGAAAAAGATCAGCAAGTAGAAGACAATATTAAAAGAGATAAAGATATCACCGGCATGAAAAAAGAAATGAAGGCACAAAAAGAGGCGATAGAAATTCTTCAGCAAAATGAGCCTCAGAAAAAGGCAAACTACCTAGAAAGAGAAATGCAAGAAGAAGAAAGAGACCAAGAATTCATCAGAAGGGAAACCGAAAAGCTGGAAAAAAATATCCTGGTAGTGGGAGTACTCCCACAAAAAGATGAGGAAGAAGAAGAAACCAATGAAATTGTGGAAAAAAAGGTGAACCACATAGTACACAACTTGATGGGATTAGCGGCCATTAAAATCCTGAAAGCATATAGGGTAAGCAAAAGATTCAAAAATGCTCCTGTGAAAATTGAACTACCTTCACTAGGCTCTGCAGACCTAATAATCCTTAACAAAGAACGAATGAGGCAGCATGATGACAATGTTGATGTTGGAAAAGTCTACTTTAAAAGGGATCTGCCGCTTGTCTTGAGGCAAAGATATGCAAAAACAAAAAAAATTGCAGAAGCTGCCAAGGGTACGAAATACAACATCAAGCTTTTGAGAGGTGATATAATGATTGATGGCAGAAGGTATAAGCATAACAAACTCGGTGCTGTACCTGCGGATCTTCAACTTTCAAAACTCACAAGAAGAGAAAATCAAGTGGCCTTTGTTTACTTCACGGAAGACAACCCTCTGTCAAACCACTATCTCTCGCCCTTCACTATAGATAAACGAGCCTTTGAAAATATAGAGCAATATATTTTGTACAGAAGGGCAGGATTTGCAAAGGATACAGATAAAGAAAAACTTGCACTAGACACGCCAGATCCCAAGGCCTGCAAACGCATGTTAAACGAGCTAAAGGATGTGCAGGAAGGTATGGTAGACTGGGAGACACATAGGCAAGAGATTGTTCTTCGTGCAGTGAGGGCCAAAATAAGGCAAAATGAATCGGTAAGAAAGTATCTGCTAAACACTGAGCAAAAGCAGATAGGAGAAGCCTCACGCAAGGACCGAATCTGGGGCATAGGAATGTCGCTAGAAGAATATGATGTCCTGGATCAGATCAAATGGCCTGTGAATGGAAATCTCATGGGCAAGATCCTAATGGCTGTGCGAGACGAATGGAATGAGCATCTGATGAGAGAAAGCCAGGAACGAAAGCAAGAAGATGCAGAAGAAGGCATGGAATATGTTTAAGAAAAATGTTTTTCTTTAAGAAATGTGTGCGATAGTAAGCATATAGTTCAATGTATCACAATAATAGCAAAAATCATGAGATAAAATTGTGTTCTATTAATGTTAACGGGCTAGGTGATGTCCTAAAAAGAAATTCAATTCTAAAAAAATTTTCGAGTACAGAAAATCAAATAATAGCGATGCAGGAAACACACTCAACGAAAGAAAAAGAGACAATATGGAGATCGCAATGGAAGGGAAGCATAATATACTCTCATGGAAGCTCAGCTTCCAAAGGAGTTATGTTCCTTGTACCTAAGGAAATAAATGACAATATCATCGACAGCGGAACTGACGAAGAAGGAAGATGGGTATTTATTATTTTGCAACAAAAGAAAAATATCACATGTATCTTCAATGTTTATGCCCCTACGGCGGATAAGTATACAGAACAACAAGCTATGTTAAAGCAAATAGAAAAAAAAATAGATGATCTGGTATTTGACGAATTAGTTCTGTTGGGAGATTTTAATAGCGATATATCATACAAACCAGAGTCGAGATCAAGTCAGAGTTTGAAAGAATTTCTAGAGAAATTTGACTTATGCGATGTTGGCATTTTGAATAATCAGAAGAAGCCAGATTGTACCTGGATAGGTTCGAAATCTCAGTCAAGAATTGACTATTGTTTTATGTCAAAAAATATTATCAATAGAGTCATATGTTACTGTGTAGATTCTTTTATTCTAACTGACCACAAAAAAATAGAGGTTAAAATTACTCAGGATTCTTCTCCAAAGGGAAGAGGATACTGGAAGCTTAATTCTCAAATTTTAAATGATGATCTGTTTGTGGCCGAGGTGGAAAAAATTTGTCAAAGCAATGAGCTAGACAACTTGAACCCAAAGTTAAGGTGGGAATTTATGAAATTAAAAATAAGAGAAATCGCAATGAAAATAGGCAAGGATAAAGCCACTCAGAGAAGGGATAAAGTGTCACATTTAAAGACCAGACTGAAATATCTAGATGAGCAAAGCTGGCTAAACAGTGTACAACTGGAGGAAAGAAAAAATATTATGAGTTTAATAAATGATTTTGAGTTAGAAAAGGCAGAAGGGGCCCTGATCAGATCTAGGGCCAAATGGATAGTCGATGGGGAAAAGGTCACGAAATATTTTTGTTCCTTGGAGAAATACGGAGCAGGGAAAAAAATCATACATCAGTTAAACATAGATGGTAAAATCACTAGCAATGGAAAAGAGATTCTGAAAGAAGGGGAAAAATTTTATTCAGGCTTATACAAGCAACAAAACACTTGCAATGAAGCTGCTGATGAATTTTGTATTTCGGATGATTATGTTAAACTGAACGAAATCGACAACGACCATCTTTCTAGAGATTTTGAGGACGAAGAAATTGAGAAAGTAATTAAATCATTCAAGAAAAACAAAGCCCCAGGATGTGACGGATTCACGATAGAGTTTTACCAAACCTTTTGGCATCTTATTAAGGACAAATTTATAGCAATGTTTAGATCATGTATAGAAGAAGGAGAAATGACCCTTAACCAAAGAAGAGGTGTAATCAGTGTTATCCCGAAGAAAGATGTTGACTTAAAATTAATTAAAAACTGGCGACCCATAACACTCCTCAATGTTGACTATAAAATCATTTCAAAAACAATTGCAAATAGACTTCAGCCGCTTCTTCCTAGTATTATAGGAGAAGATCAATTTGGTTATGTTAAAGGTTGATATATTGGTACTGCTATACGCAGGATAGATGATTTAATTTGCTTATTACAAGCCCAAGAGAATAATGGACTTATTGTATCTTTGGATTTTTCCAAAGCGTACGATTCGATTTGTTGGTCATTTCTCTTTAAATCCTTGAAAGCGCATAATATATGTGATAAATATATATCGTGGATAAAGACTCTTTTATCTCGTTCAGTAGCAACTTTTACCAATAATGGTCTTTCTTCCAACTGGTTCGATGTTGCCAGAGGCATGAAACAAGGAGATCCAATCTCAGCAATTTTGTTCACGATTTGTGTAGAAAAACTGGCTCAGCAAATAAGAAATGATCAGAATATTGAAGGTATTGAGGTAGGTGGTGGTCAAATGAAGCTGGTACAATTCGCTGACGACATGACTGTGTCGGTACAAAATGAATTTTCTCTGTATAAAATATTATGTCTATTAGATCGATTTCATGAAGCTTCGGGATTAAAACTAAATCCAGAAAAATCAAATGGCTTCAATATTGGTAATTGTCTCTTAACAAATAGGGAGGTGATGAAAATAAATTGGGTGAATAGAATGAAAATTCTAGGTATAGTTCTGCTGTACCCAAGGAAAGAAACTATGCTCACAAATGTCAACTGCAATGATTTATTTTGTAAAACGGAACAGGTTATAAGTAGTTGGAAAAAAAGAAACCTTACCATTAAAGGTAGGGTCTTGGTTTGTAACGTTTTCCTCTTGCCTATATTCCAATATGTAATGGCATGTGTATCGATCCCTGAAACCACTAAAAAGAAAATTGATAAAATAATGATGAATTTTGTTTGCAAAGGCTCTCACAGGCAAATAAGTGCCGATTTTCTTGCACAAAGATGTGAAAATGGGGGTCTTGGACTAAGACTTATTCATGAAATAGTAGAAACAAATAGATTAAAATGGATTCAGAGATTGATACACGAGTCAACAACCATGAACTTTAGAGCTATGAATATGTATACCTTTTTCGCAAGAAGACTGGAAGATATTATTTTAGCCAGATTTATGCCAAAAAAAATGTTGAATGGCTTTTATAAAGAGGTATTTCAAGTCTGGAATAAATATTATTACCGCATGAAACCAACTACACCTGCCGAAATTGCAAAGGAGAGAATTTGGGGCAACAGGTTGATCAAGCATAAGGGTCAGATGCTCCACTACGAAAGATGGGAAAGAAAAGGCATAATATGTGTAGGCGATTTAATAAATAGTCTGGGAAATTTTATGTCCAGTACAGAATTAAGGAAAAATTTTAAATTAGACACGCTAGAATCGCAGAGAAATATAGTAAGAAAAGCAATACCCTTAGCTTGGTTGACTGCCCTTAGAAATAAGCCTGAAGCTCCTGATCTTGGTGAGATAATTATTAATGTAGGTAAGGTGAAAATCGATATATTGAAAGACAGCAGTAAAAAAATATACTTTGCTCTAATATCCAAGAGAAAACCGAAAATTGAGAAACTAGATAAATGGCAAGATCTTTTGGGTCTCTCGGATCAGGAATTTGAACAGGTATCCTGGAAAGAAATTTTTAGTTTACCCTACAAAATAACCAAAGAGACAAGACTGCAAACCTTGCAATATAGAGTGCTTCACCGTACTATCACATGTAACGAGCATTTGAAAAACATGGGAATAAAAACCAAACATGATTGTAGCTTCTGTGGTCAAAGAGACAATATATGTCACTTTCTGGTAAAATGCGGAAATACTAACAAGCTATGGGTGGAAGTTTTAAATATAATTGTTGAGGTCGGCTATATTAATGAGAACAATCGCAACGAGCAGCTGGTAAAAATGAAGAACAACAAAATTGATATGAGTGTCAAAGATTTAATTTTTGGTTTTAAACACTGTAATGCAAACACAAAAATTGTTAACTGGATAGTGTTGCAAACAAAAGCATTCATACAAAGGCAGAAGCTTTTTTATGATGGAAGACTCGAATTCAAAGCATTGTTGCTAGAGTTAAAAAGAAGGATTAAATCTGAGATCAATGCAATAGACAAGAAAACAAGCAGAGAGGAGAAGAAAAAGTGGTCACAACTACTAGCAGATATCTCCGATAGAGTGGAGAATATGTAATGTAGCTTAGTCGAGTTAGACGACAAAATATAAATAAACAAAGAGCGTCTAAAATTACTGCAGCGCCATCTTGTGTGAAAGAGCGGAAAAACATTTATGCTCTAAAATCTTGGTGTCGCCGACTAGCAGAAAGAGATTGAATCACTTTTTTCCTTCTAACAGCATGAAACTTTTTAAATGGCAACGCGCATTCGCTTGCTAACACACCTATTTTATCATGTTATAGCTTTGTAGAAGCCCAGAAGGCAGGAAAATGAATAAAAGCTTTAAAACAAAAAAAAGAAAATAGCGACTAGTGACTATTCCTTGGTGTGGCAAATGTTATTAAACCATTTTATGGCTTGGGGGTCAGATTTTCTGAAAATGTACAATTCAGCTTCACCAATCTTCTCAAATAACCCAAATTTCAGATGGAATTAAGGTTCAAAATACAGTTCAACGTAGCCAAGTAGATTGCTAAAATCAATTCAATGCCGAATATACTCGAATTTGCCTAGTATTGACCAAATTGCAGCAGAATTGACTAAATGTGGACAGCTGCCAATTGTACATTTTCTGAAAATCTGACCCAGTCTATATAGGGCTCAAGGGTTGGAGGGCTGGTTGTTAGAAATGTAGAAGGCCTGAAAATAGCGACTAGTGACTATTCCTTGGTGTGGCAAACGTTATTAGACAGTACATCGGGATGACCATGGGTTAGAATGGCACCGGTGGTGACACAGCAATAGTAAAGGATTAATGACCGAGTCTGTTGGCCTTGGCCTTATGCACAGACAGTGCACGCACCAGCACGCCCCGAAAAAGGTTTATTCAATAAGTTTAGTCTCTGCCGTAAGTAGTTATAGCCTGAGGACAGTTCATCCCAGTGCTAAATAGCCCTTTGAGTGACCATGGGTTGGAGTGGCAGAGGTAGTTAGACAGGGCAGTAGTAGTCCTGTTAGTGACCAAGGGTTGGAGTGGCAGAGGTAGTTAGACAGGGCAGTAGTAGCCCTATCAGTGACCAAGGGTTGGAGGGACAGAGGTAGTGAGACAGGGCAGTAGTAACCCTGTGAGTGACCAAGGGTTGGAGTGGCAGAGGTAGTGAGAGAGGGCAGTTGTAGTCCTGTGAGTGACCACGGGTTGGAGTGGCAGAGGTAGTGAAACAAGGCAGTAGTAGTCCTGTGAGTGACCAAGGGTTGGAGTGGCAGAGGTAGTTAGGCAGGGCAGTAGTAGCCATGTGAGTGACCAGGGGTTGGAGTGGCAGAGGTAGTGAAACAAGGCAGTAGTAGCCCTATGAGTGACCAAGGGTTGGAGGGACAGAGGTAATTAGGCTGGGCAGTAGTAGCCATGTGAGTGACCATGGGTTGGAGTGGCAGAGGTAGTGAGACAGGGCAGTAGTAGCCATGTGAGTGACCATGGGTTGGAGTGGCAGAGGTAGTGAGACAGGGCAGTAGTAGCCATGTGAGTGACCAAGGGTTGGAGTGGCAGAGGTAGTTAGACAGGGCAGTAGTAGCCCTGTGAGTGACCAAGGGTTGGAGGGACAGCAGTAGTAAGATGTAGTAAGATATTATGTATCAAGTACAAAGTTCTCAGTCAGTGCTGACAAAAACAAACACATATTTATAACAGGATCAGATATCATATCTATAACTATAAATCATATCAGATGAAGTAGAAATCAAGGATAGACCTATGAGTGACCTAGGGTTACAGTAACAGAGAGTAGGTAGTGAGACAGGGCAGTAGTAGCCATGTGGTTGACGAAGTATTGGAGTGACAGTGACAGTGGTAGGAAGACAGTACTAGAGGTACTGTGAGCGACCAAGTGTTGGAGTTGCAGAAGTCCACCACAGTCCCAACCTCCTCCCTCCCTTTACCACCCAAGCTAGAAAATGGCATTCTTTCTTGGTCTTGTGACCCTCAAAGAAAGGTAGTAGTAGCTGTATGAGTGACCAAGGATTGGAGTGGCAGAGGCAATGAGACAGGGTAGTAATTGCTGCATAAGTGAAATGGAGTGGCAGAGGTAGTCAAACTCTTGACTGATTCAACTTCAAGTTCTTGTATAAACATACCACAGTATTGATGAGTTCTTGATAAGCAAATGGCACGATGAAGGGTTCAAACTAATCGAGACCCATCAGAAAGCGCAAAGAGCCCCAAAGGGTTGAGTTCCCGTTTTCTGATGGTGTCGAGATCAGTTTGAACCCAAACAGAGTGCCATTTGCTATTTATTACACACTGTATTTGAATATTAAAAAGTTGATTTAACTTGTTTAGCCTAAAGTTTAGCTCGAGGAGGCTTGATTCACAGCAATTTGTAGGCCTAAGTTACATGGCCAGGACAACGTCATTTGTATACCTGGATTGTAGGTCATGCCTATGCTGCACCAACCAGATTGCATTGTTTTGTCATGTGTAACCATGGAAGCCCAAACTGTTTGTGTGAACAGTTCGGATCAACCAAACTGCACCTTTCTAACTGCTCATGTGTGTAATAAAGCTCTATAAGTCATGATATGAGTACAGTTGTAAGATTTTGTTAGTCATGACAGCTGAGATTACATCTTAAAATGAATTTGTGCTTTTTTAAACGAAATTGTATGTTTAATAAAAGTCCAAATATATTCTTCCAAATCTAACCAAACCTTTTGCATCACTTCCTTATATTAGACTTTCATGCTTTTAGAGTGTAGAGTATAAATCTTGTGTGAGGGTCTACACAAAGGTGCTTCATTTATTATGTACACTGTCAGAACAAAATAGAGAGAATCACAACAAGAGCTTGGCTAGCCTTGACCACAACATGGGTGATATCGTCAGAAAATGTACAATTGGCTTTTACCAATCCTCTCAAATAACTCAAATTTAAGAAGGGTATTAGGTTCAAAATTCAGTTCAAGATAAGATAAGCTTTCACTTTACTTACAGGGTCAAGTTTTCAGAAAATGTACAATTCGTCTTCATCAATCCTCTCAAATAACCCAAATTTAAGACAAGAATCAGGATCAGAATACAGTTCAACATAACCAGACAGATTTATTGAATGAATATAATACAGAATACACTCAGATATACCTAGTATTTATCATTTTTCACTCTAATTTAGCGGAATTTGAGAGATGTGTAGAAATGTAGATTGTGCATTTTCTGAAGATCTGACCCTAGAAGAACTTTATTTTTTAGAGTGTAAAAGGAAAAACACTCTATGGAGCTTTACATGTCTCTTTATAGTGCCCTCCACTCAGCTTTTACTATTGTTTGTATGTAGCCAGGCTTTCATGAGGGGACGCCGAGGACAAAAAGGTAAGAAGTCATTCTTAAATAAGCCTCTTTTTATCTAGCACTGGGACCTAAAAACCTGTCTGTGGGGCCCTTTTATCCCTGACTGGGACAATGTAATTCTATTTACGACCAGCCACAAAGACCTGGATTTAGCTGAGTTAAGATTAATATTTTGAAGAGATTTTAAAAAACTGTTTTAATTTAATGTGTTAATGTGTTCGTGAAGCTTGAATCAAATGTTGTCAATATGATGATTTTAGGCAGGTGTATTTAGATGACTAGAATCTGAAGACTTCGTAAATGGGCAATAGATTTTAGATTTGTATGATACAAATATCATTTGCATGAGTTTTATTGTCGACCTAGACACTACTAGTATATATCTAGTGTAATCTTTATAACATTTGCATGGGTTTTATAGTCCACCTAGACACTGGTAAAATACCTAGTGTAACCTATGTAACATTTGCATGGGTTTTATAGTCCACCTAGACACTGGTAAAATACCTAGTGTAACCTATGTAACATTTGCATGGGTTTTATAGTCCACCTAGACACTGGTAAAATACCTAGTGTAACCTATGTAACATTTGCATGGGTGTTATAGTCCACCTAGACACTAGTAAAATACCTAGTGTAACCTATGTAACATTTTCATGGGTTTTATAGTCGACCTAGACACTGGTAAAATACCTAGTGTAATCTATATATCATTTTCATGGGTTTTATAGTCAACCTAGACACTGGTAAAATACCTAGTGTAATCTATGCATCATTTGCATGGGTTTTATTGTCAACCTAGACACTGGTAAAATACCTAGTGTAACCTATGTAACATTTGCATGGGTTTTATTGTCGACCTAGACACTGGTAAAATACCTAGTGTAACCTATGCATCATTTGCATGGTTTTATTGTCAACCTAGACACTGGTAAAATACCTAGTGTAACCTATGTAACATTTGCATGGGTTTTATTGTCGTCCTAGACACTGGTAAAATACCTAGTGTAACCTATGTAACATTTGCATGGGTTTTATTGTCGACCTAGACACTGGTAAAATACCTAGTGTAACCTATGTAACATTTGCATGGGTTTTATTGTTGTCCTAGACACTGGTAAAATACCTAGTGTAATCTATGTAACATTTGCATGGGTTTTATAGTCAACCTAGACACTGGTAAAATACCTAGTGTAATCTATGTAACATTTGCATGGGTTTTATTGTCGTCCTAGACACTGGTAAAATACCTAGTGTAATCTATGCATCATTTGCATGGGTTTTATTGTCAACCTAGACACTGGTAAAATACCTAGTGTAATCTATGTAACATTTGCATGGGTTTTATTGTCGACCTAGACACTGGTAAAATACCTAGTGTAATCTATGTAACATTTGCATGGGTTTTATTGTCAACCTAGACACTGGTAAAATACCTAGTGTAACCGATGCATCATTTGCATGGTTTTATTGTCAACCTAGACACTCGTAAAATACCTAGTGTAATCTATGCATCATTTGCATGGGTTTTATTGTCAACCTAGACACTGGTAAAATACCTAGTGTAACCTATGTAACATTTGCATGGGTTTTATTGTCGACCTAGACACTGGTAAAATACCTAGTGTAATCTATGTAACATTTGCATGGGTTTTATTGTCGTCCTAGACACTGGTAAAATACCTAGTGTAATCTATGTAACATTTGCATGGGTTTTATTGTGGTCCTAGACACTGGTAAAATACCTAGTGTAATCTATGTAACATTTGCATGGGTTTTATTGTCGTCCTAGACACTGGTAAAATACCTAGTGTAATCTATGTATCATTTGCATGGGTTTTATTGTCGTCCTAGACACTGGTAAAATACCTAGTGTAACCTATGTAACATTTGCATGGATTTTATTGTCAACCTAGACACTGGTAAAATACCTAGTGTAACCTATGTAACATTTGCATGGGTTTTATTGTCGTCCTAGACACTGGTAAAATACCTAGTGTAATCTATGTAACATTTGCATGGGTTTTATAGTCAACCTAGACACTGGTAAAATACCTAGTGTAATCTATGTAACATTTGCATGGGTTTTATTGTCGTCCTAGACACTGGTAAAATACCTAGTGTAATCTATGTAACATTCGCATGGGTTTTATTGTCGACCTAGACACTGGTAAAATACCTAGTGTAATCTATGTAACATTTGCATGGGTTTTATTGTCAACCTAGACACTGGTAAAATACCTAGTGTAACCGATGCATCATTTGCATGGTTTTATTGTCAACCTAGACACTCGTAAAATACCTAGTGTAATCTATGCATCATTTGCAATGGTTTTATTGTCAACCTAGACACTGGTAAAATACCTAGTGTAACCTATGTAACATTTGCATGGGTTTTATTGTCGACCTAGACACTGGTAAAATACCTAGTGTAATCTATGTATCATTTGCATGGGTTTTATTGTTGACCTAGACACTGGTAAAATACCTAGTGTAATCTATGTAACATTTCCATGGGTTTTATTTTCGTCCTAGACACTGGTAAAATACCTAGTGTAATCTATGTAACATTTGCATGGGTTTTATTGTTGACCTAGACACTGGTAAAATACCTAGTGTAATCTATGTATCATTTGCATGGATTTTATTGTTGACCTAGACACTGGTAAAATACCTAGTGTAATCTTTGTAACATTTGCATGGGTTTTATATTTGACCAAAACATTAGTAAAATACCTAGTGTAACCTATGTAACATTTGGATGGGTTTTATAGTCAACCTAGACACTGGTAAAATACCTAGTGTAATCTATGCATCATTTGCATGGGTTTTATTGTCGACCTAGACACTGGTAAAATACCTAGTGTAATCTATGCATCATTTGCATGGATTTTATTGTCAACCTAGACACTGGTAAAATACCTAGTGTTACTTATGAAACATTTGCACAGGTTTTATCAGGGAGGTATATAAGGGAGTAGCAATGACCCATTGACTCCACTAAAATGTCCGCAACAGGGACTTAATTTAGCCACTGCATGCGAGGTGGCACTGCAGTACTGTTGTCAGCAATAGTACCGCATATTGCCCAGGTAGTTTGATTCAAATAGATGTCACACATCGAGAGAGTTTTCATCACCTCCATATATTAATGATTTATGTGCTAGGGGCATATAGATATAACCTAAATTTGAATGTGGTACGTGGGACACTATTGCACTGTCCGAGATGGGTTTTTTTGTGGCCCACAAGCCAATTGGCGAGTGGGTTATGAAAAAAAACCCATTTCGGACAGTTTAATATTGTCCCGTGTACCACATTTGAATTTAGGTTCTATATTTATTTCACCTCGGAAATGGAGTGCCCATAGACTTTGTATAGGCGTGTTATATACGAGTGAGCGGGAAGAAATATGTTTCATTCGTCCCTAGGGACGAAACAGATGACCCAGATGATCTGCGTTTTCATTGGTTAGAGGGAAAGTAGGGCAGGGTTGTCATGGCGTCGTCAACATCACGCCCGGCGTCAACGATGGCCGTCATAAACTCAAGCGCCACTGGATCGATGCCACTCCGTTGCCGTGTTTCTCTCGCATCAAGTTACCGTGATTAAAACCATTCCAGCACATTTAAAATCATTTGGGAGAGGTCAAATAAATCTCGAACTAACCTTGGTCCTGTCTGTTCACCTTGTTTCCGGCGTGAGGACTCCCTCGGTGCTACGCTACGCTCCGCACCTCGGGAGTCCTCACGCCTTCAACTCGGTGAAGAAAGATGCCACAGACAGCACCGCGGTCAGTTCTATATATTTACTCCCCTGTTGCTATGTATATAGCTGTGTACTGGGAGGAGGAAGAGGGAATGGCAATGTCATACCACACGCGTTGAACTGGTGCAAATTGCCACACTACTCCCACCCATACAAATAGCATGTGCTACATACACCAACATGGAGTGAATCAATTTATATACTACCAGAACCTGAGAGATTCCTGGTATTTTGAGAGTCTTATTATGTGACAACAATGCTAGCAATCACATGCTTACAGAATGGCAATTTATCAAGCAATGGACCCAATAGACAGGACCTGTCAGCGTTGTCAGTATTACTACAGTATCTCTCTACCCACAGAGTGCACCATCAGTAGCATTAATAGACTTTAGACTTGAATGGTCGAGGGAGTAAAAGTATCAATAACCTTGGCCATTGATCCTTGCTTGTATATTATTAGCTAAGTTTATGTTATTACCATCCTCATACTGGGATATCAAAATAATTACCAACAATACATAGGTCAGATTCTCAGAAAATGCACAATCTACGCTTCTACACATCTATCAAATTCTGTAAATTAGAGTGAAACGTGATAAATACTAGGTATATCTGTGTATATTCTGTATTGTATTCATTCAATAAATCTGTTTGCTTTTGTTGAACTGTATTTTAAACTTGATTTCCATCTTAAAGTTGGGTTATTTGAGAGGTTTGGTGAAGGTCAATTGTACATTTTCTGGTGATTTCACCCATAGTGTACTATAATCCCACTCCTAGTATTGGGCACTAGATGCATGGTATGATATCACCATCGTTATCATTGGTGTATTGCATCATTGCTATACCGCTATGGGTGATACAGAACCAGGCCTGAATATTGGCTAATAACTGGTTGGCTTATCACAGGCCTACCACACGTGCCTTATGAATGGAGACTAATGACTTATGAGCTTGTACACTAGGGTCAGATATTCAGCAAATGTACAATTGGCAGCTCTACAAATTTAGGAAATTCTGCTAAATTAGGCTGAAAAATGATGAATACCGGGTATATCTGAGTACATTTGGTACCACATTGATTTAAAATATCAGTTCTGTTATGTCAAACAGCATTTTGAAGCTCATTTTTGTCTTAAATATGGGTTATTTGAGAGGATTGGTGACGGCCAATTGTACATTTTCTGAAAATACGACCCACTACTATAGTACTAGCAGCTGGGTCAGGCAGGCTGGAGATCGTCAGAAAATGTACAATTCACATTCACCAATCTTCTCAAATAACCCAAATTTCAGACGAAATTGAAGTTTAAAATATAGTTTAGACTAACCAAACAGA
Organism: Sthenelais limicola; assembly: GCA_942159475.1. NCBI lineage: Eukaryota > Metazoa > Annelida > Polychaeta > Phyllodocida > Sigalionidae > Sthenelais > Sthenelais limicola. Next base: position 52,932,662 of record OW804102.1, on the reverse strand, counting down.
TTGCTAGAATCAATGCAATGCTGAATATATTCGAATTTACCTAGTATTGGCCAAATTGCAACCTAATTTAGCAGAATTTACTAAATGTGTACAGCTGCCAATTGTACATTTTCTGAAAATCTGACCCAATTACACAACTGTGAGTCATAAATATTGAGGAAAGGCTCCCAATCAAAAGACTACCACAGAGAAAGTTAATACTCTGAAAGTTACAAACTATCACCCAGAAAGTTACCACTCAAAAAATATAATCCAGTAACTTCTCACAATTACCATTCAGAAAGCTAGCCATGAGAAAACATCCAACGACACTCAGGAAACAATCATACAGAAAGTTCTCATTCAGAAAACAATCATGCAGAAATGTACTACTCAGAAAACTATGATGCAGAAATGTACTACTCAGGAAATACTTTTCAATTCAATTCCATATAATAGATTATTAAATTATTAACACCTCGTTCCATTCTGTCTATGTGTCTTTCCCCCCTTATCACCAATAGGCCTGAACTGTAGCAGAAGACGCGCACCATCTCTCCCGTGGCTTTGATGTATAGGGAATGTCCATGTATGGGACTGACCCCTGGTCACTCCCTCCATTGCCCCCGCCCTCACCAAGCCTGCCTCATCTCCTCCAGTACCTTCCTATTATACTCCACTTCTTGAAGGTTGCTTGGAAGTATTTTTTTATTCTTTCATACTAAAGTGTTCCGTGAAAGGATGAGAGGGCCAATGAAGGCACAATAGGGGATTTGTAACTGCCACTGATTATGTCTGTTAGAGTGCATGCTGGGGAAGATTTCATATCTGACACATAAAGAGTTAGACATAATTTTATCCTTAATAAATAAATATAGTCAGGACATTTTCAGCGATGGCCTTGCGTATATAGGGTCTTTCTAATAAACGTGCATGATGGAAAAGAGAGTGATATTTCTTTTAAAAGATTTTATTTATTCGCAGTCACCAAGTCCCAAATGCTTCTCTATTGGTCCAGGGGTCTGAAGGGTCTACCCACTAACTCATGGATTTTGATAAATTATGTATTTGGGAATTTATTCGTCTTCATTACTATCATTATTTTTAAATTGTTATATAATATAATCTATAGATCCATTTACATTATCAGTAGAGTGTCCATTATTTCGGATAAACTATCTTTAAATTGAAATGAATCAGAAGAAATAACAATATAATTATCAGTATTTCATTAACATTATTTTAAATCTGACATACAAATATTTAGCATTAATTTAATCTTTAATAACATATGTTATATCATATTACGCAATTATGACATAATAGTGATTAACCACATTATAAATAATGTCCTAATTAACTATGACCTTTAATGACTCTAATTACCCTCATGAAATTGATTAATCGCACTATTATGCAAGTCTACTAAGGAGGATCAGGTAACAGCAAAGACATGATTCTAGAAAGCTTTTGGGTTTTCATCGATCATTTACACAAGCTATGATATTGGTGATATTATGCCATGATAGGTGTGCATATCCACAAAAACATGGCCAAAACATTAGCCCTTTGCATATATGCATGTGTAGATTTCACTAGTGGGGCTGCCTTTCAAATGCAACTAATTTACTCCCCTATTTTGATTGGTTATGTAAATCTAATTGCGCCAATCAATGAGGATCATTTCATGAATGACACTCATTTCATGACGCAAGGTTGTAGGCACTTGCTTTTGCTTTTGAGTCAGAGGGTTGCGAGACATTAACTAAAGGTAAATAGTGATCAAACAGCGCTTGAATATATATCATGGCATAAAAGTAGAACTAAACTTGAGCTGCATATGGGACAATGCATTCACAAAACGCAAGTTTTGCCGTCGGCACTTGTGAAAGACATTCACCAAAAGACACTTGCGTTTTGTGAACATGTTGTCGCATGTGCAGCTCAAAGTCCTTGTAATGTTTGGTAAAAAAGATGTTGCTAAATATTTGTATGTCAGATTTGAACCGAATCCACCCCAGCATGCGCTGTAATAGACATGCGCAGTGAGACATGCACATCCCTTCCTTATTGATGCTTCAAAGATTATCGAAACGAATCAGAAGAAGTCTGATTATGGGTCAGATCTTCAGAAACTCTACAATTGGAAGCTGTACACATTTAATAAGTTCTACTAAATAAGACTGAAATTTGGTCAATGCTAGGTAAATTCGAGTATATTCGTCATTGCCATGATTCTAGCAATCTGTTTGGTTAGGTTGAACTGTATTTTGAAAGCAATTTTTGTCTTAAATTTGGGTTATTTGATGGATTGGATTTAGGATTGGTGAAGGTGAATTGTACATTTTCTGGCGCTTTCGCCCATATATGGGTCAGATTTTCAGAAAATGTACAATTCAACTTTGCCAATCTTCTCAAATAACCCAAATTTTAGATGCAAATAAAGTTCAAAATACAGTTCAACCTAGCCAAACAGATTACTAGAATCAATGCAATGCCGAATATTCTCGCATTTACCTAGTATTGACCAAATTGCAGCCTAATTTAGCAGAATTTACTAAATGTGTAGAGCTGCAAATTGTACATTTTCCGATAATCTGACCCGTATGGTGATTCAAATTATTTGGTCTAGGACGGAGTCATATTGCTCTCCTACTCTCTTTTATGAACACAACAAATTTACATTCAGGCTCATTTGCGGTCGTACAAGGCTTGGTGTCGCACCTCCCCTCGTCTCTTACCACAAGTCTGAATATATGTTGATAAACGACATTGTTAGGAGAATGTTAGGGCCATTCTTTGAGGCTGAAACCAGTGTTTACATTCAATTAAATATTTACGTATTCTATTAAATGGGTGTTGGCAAAGTACAACTTGACATTCTCGTCCGAGTTTGCACTCAACAGCCTTGGCTTACAGTCTTTTAGATTAGATGAGAATGGTATGTCAGTGATTGGACGCCTACTGCGGTAATGACTTTCCTGGCCCTGGAGTAGGCATCCTAATGGGATTATAGTGGCACTCAGTGATAGGAAATACATATAGTACTAGCAACACAGAACATAGTTTGAATTGCATTGAAGTTATTACAGGGTGTACATGTATACAGTCTGGACTCACAGCCTCTTAGGTGAGAATGGTATGTCAGTGATTGGACGCCTACTGCGCTAATACTTTCCTGGCCCTGGAGTAGTCGTCTTAATGGGAGTCTACTGTAGTTTTTACTATTGACACATTGTATCATCACTTTATAATATAAAGTGATGATACAATTACATTATTATGTAATTGTAATTACTCATCTCTCATCACATCTCATTTGAATTCATCAGTCTAGGCCCAGAGTTGAGAGAGTCCCTTCAAACGAAGGGAAAGGCTCTCGCCTCAAACTATAAAGTGCCATTATAATTCCATTAAGACCGCAAAATGTCACTATGTTCCCATTAATACGCCGAGTCCTAGGCTAGGTGACCGATTAGCTGACATGCCATTCTTATCTGATCTGTAGAGTGTCATGTTCGTTTCCCCAAAAAATACTTTTAACGTTCCCTGTTAAGAATAAGACTCAAATAAAAAAAACGGCACTCATTTGAAGAACTGGTTTACCAGATTTGATCAACCGTATTGTAATAACAGCAGCAATATTTTTATTTCTCTTTCTTTGCGGTTACATTAAGTTTTCGAGAAAAAGAGTGGTATCTATCAACAATCGTTGTTCTTTCTAGATATCCTTATGTATATTACCTACAATTAACAGTGCCTTTTAATTTGAATATGAATTATATGGCTCAGATTTTCAGAAAATGTACAATTGGCAGCTGTACACATTTAGTAAATTCTGCTAAATTAGGCTGCAATTTGTTCAATACTAGGTAAATTCGAGTATATTCGGCATTGCATTGATTCTAGCAATCTGTTTGGTAAGGTTGAACTGTATTTTGAACTTTATTTTCGTCTGAAATTTGGGTTATTTGATAAGATTGGGGAAGTTGAATTGTACATTTTCTGAAAATCTGACCCATATAGAGATAACAATGTACAATACTTGAGCTCAATCGTATTAATAATATGATTGACTCTGTGGCTGTCTTTTTTATCTGTCACCAAAGAGTCTTTTAACCATCTTACTCTAGCCGAGGTCTGTACTTGTATATAATAAGCCATGAGGCAGTATTACTGTCTCTGAAGTTCCTTTTTTATATTGTTTGTTCTGGTATAGTTTTATATAATCAGTAAGTTATTACTTCTTCTGAGGTTCCTTTTAACTATTTAGTCCGCCTTTAGGATTTATACATATCAATGATATAGTTTCAGAAAACATGGGTCGATCACTCATCCGATCAGTTTCCCCTGGAAGACCTGCGAATGCAAATCCGCAGATGGAAATTATCTTATGTCTTAGTAATAAGCTGTGAATTGATTGTCCTTTTTCTGGAACTGATGTGATATGAATCTAGAAATAAAATTATTACAACAACAACAACTGTACCGATTTACGATGAAACTACAGGTGATGGCAATAGAACTTTCTACAGTCGCTTTCTCCTTATTATATGGGTGAAATTGTCAGAGGTTGTATTTGAGACATGAGTCATTATGACAATACATTTTTCTCAATCAAAGCTGTCAATCGATTACTAAGGTTAGGGACAATGTTTACAAAAAATAGACTCAAGTCATGGTGAAAATTACTACACAAATAAATTATACAATTATACCAGAAGTAGTTAGAATACCTATAAATCAAGGAAATAACATCAAATGAAAGATTATAATATTATGTTATGAAATAAATACTGATCATTGGCCTATGCCATTTAAATTACAGGCAAGAAAGATCTAATAAGCCACTCAACAAAAATAATTGGCCCTCTCCAATCATTAAAATAATCCAAAGCTAAGACTAAAGTGAGGTTTAATATAAACGAATATATCCCTGTAATCAATGCATTACCAAATATATTCAGATGTTGTTGGTCTACTTTTTTATATTCATTTAGGGTCAATACAATATTTATGGTTACATCAAAACTGAACAAATACGCCTTATCCAGCCTGGATGTCTTCAGACGTTGCCTTATGTGCCTAGTATCCATCATTTTTCAGTTCGAAAATATTGTTAATGTGTAGAGCTGCCAATTGTACATGTTCTGACGCCCTGACCCAAGTGATTATGTCAATTAATAATGTTTTCTATGACATGCAAATGTCACGAATCCATTCAATAGGGGATTTGTATTTCCCCCATCTTGAATCTTGATTCGCATGGAATTGTGTGTGTTGTATGTCAGTGTAAAATCTATAATGGGTAAAATCGCCAGAAAATGTACAATTCACCTTCACAAATCCTCTCAAATAACCCAAATTTAAGACAAAAGTGACGTTCAAAATACAGTTCAACATACACAAAACAGATTGCTAGAATCAAGGTAATAACAAATATATTAATAATTAACATATAACTAGTGTTGACGATGTTTACTGTCTGACTTAGCAGAATTTACTAAATGTGTTGATCTGTCAATTGTACATTTTCTGAAAAGCTGACCCCTTTAGAAAACATCATCTTCAACATGGACTATTAATCAATACTCTAATGCAATATCCATGTGTTTTACATGTTCCCAAAACAAGCCTCCATATTTCCCATCATGAATTTCGGTTTTAGAGATTTTTTTATACAAACTTTGATATTGGTGAAAACATTCTTGGAATTTTTTATAGAAATGTTGCTAGAGATTTGAATGTTAGACCTGGACTGAATCCATCCCAACATGCACTGTAACAGACATGCGCAGTCACCAATACAATTCCCCTATTGTGCAGTTAATGACGACCCCGACCCATTTGCTTATAAATATCAATTAATAATGTTTTCTCACACATGCAAATGCCACGAATCCATTCAATTCAAAGGCCAGCATGTTGCCTCTCCAACCCACCTGGGTCAAATTTTCAGAAAATGCACAATTTACCTTCACCAATCCTCTAAAAATAAACCAATTTCGGATGAAAATAAAGTTCAAAATACAGTTCAACCTAACCAAACAAATTGCTAGAATCAATGCAATGCCAGATATACTCGGATTTACTTAGTATTGACCAAATTGCAGCCTAATTTAGCAGAATTTATGAAATGTGTACAACGGCCAATTGTACATTCTCTGAAAAACTGACCCACCTATTGAATGTGTTTCGCTGACCTAGCCTATATATTAGGCGATACTTGTTTAAAAACTACAACTGAATGGATTCCAACTGGTATACATCTGCCATGTGGCATGGTAGGAAGAACTAGATAGATGGGTCAGGTCGTCAGAAAATGTACAATCGGCTGTTCTACGCATTTCCCGGGCCTGGAGTAGGCACAACATTAACCGTCCTAATGGGATTCTAATGGGAATATGAGGTCGGCTTGCCTGAGTTTAGATGGGGCTGATAGGCTGGGAGACTAGACAGTAGGTAATTTTGAGTATATTCGGCGTTGAGCTTATTCAAACAATCTGTTCGTTTATGTCAACTGTATTTTGATCCTCATTCCTATCTTAAATTTGGGATTATCTGAGAGGATTATTGAAGGTGAATTGTACATCTTTGGGCAACTTTACCCATACATGTGGGTCAGATCGTCGGACAGTGTACAATCGGCTGCTCTTTTTAGTTGATTCTGCTAAATTAATATCTGACCACTGGTAGACTTGGAATCTAGGTTTCAAAACTGGGCCCTCCTTTTTGTAGTCACCATTTATGCAAATAAAAAATGTCACGACATAGTATTAAATATATCCTTGCGTTTTCAAAGTCATCCTATATTGAGTATATTGAGTTACTTTACAGTTAATTCCCCACTCAGAAATACTGCAAACGCTTTTCTAAATCAAATCTAAAATATAGAAATACTCTTTAGATATCCCAATGTTTACACTATTATTAGAATCGGCTTGATCTCATCTTTTCAAATATGATTATTATCTCAAAATGCATTTTTTGCGACTTGTGACTCTTGTGAAGATTCATGAAGATGAATCGTACCTTTTCTGGTGTCTTCACCCATTATATGGTTGCTAAATAGGGAGCCCACCCAGTGTAATTGTCTGGTCTTATCTGTGGCCTACATATGGGATATTTCCTACTGTTGGTAAACACTGGTATAAGGAACTCACAGAGTCAGGAGCTTTATACCGCATAGCTGAGGCTCCAACCTCTGGTAGGTGAAGAGGTCAGGATATTAGCTCTTCTGTATTAATTCCCACTCTATCGGGATTAAATGTTAATGCAGTAATAGATATTTGGATACTGTCTGTATATATACCCTAAATTGGGACTCCATCACCCAGTATAAATAAACTCTTAAAACAAGATATATAAAAAATGATGTATGATAATATATATAACATAATATTTAAATATATAAAAATATATATAAAAAGATATATAATTAATTGGGAAGTCAAGACCTTATTCTGTGAATTCCGGTATTTGGAGGTTGTTAGATGAATTTGAATTTGAATTGTACCTGTTCAGTCAATTTCCATATTTATCTAATGGCCCCACAATATACCAGAAATCTAAAACTTTTGAAATGTAAAGTAGTTATTAGTGTCATATTTCAGGAAAATGAGTCACAAGCAAGCTGCTAAAAATGGATTTTGAGATATCATCATATTCGAAAAGACGATTCTTATGATAGTAAACTTTCGGATATCTTATAAGTACTTCTATTTTTTAAGTTTTATATCTTTATTTTTGAAAACAAGTTTGCAATATTTCTGGGTGGACAATTACTATAAAATACCTAAATATACTCTATAAAATGACTTTAGAAATACAAGGATATATTTAATACACAGTCTTGAAATTTGGTACATGTGTTCATGCTCCAAAAAGCGTTCAGCACTCCAAATATGAGAACATTTACACAAAGACATCTTGTGAATAAATCTCGTTGAAAAATATCAATTTTTTGCGACTTGTGACTCATTTTCCTGAAACACATCACATTTGGCATAACTTGGCATTCATAGTCTGTCCACGTATCCATTGAGTCACTTTATATTAAATACATTGTTGTATCCTTTAGACCTCCGTTTCATCATCTCATTCCACTCCCACTGCAAAACATCTGTGGCCTTCTATGAAATTTAGAAGAAATATATGGGTCAGATTTTCAGAAAATGTACAATTGGCGGCTCTACACATTTAGGAAATTCGGCTAAATTGAAAAATGATGAATATCTGGTATATCTGAGTATATTTGGGATCAGATTGATTTAAAGTATCAGTTCTGTTAATACAAACTGCATTTTGAAGCTCATTTTTGTCCTAAATCTGCGTTATTTGAGAGGATTGGTGAAGGCGAATTGTACATTTTATGAAAATCTGACCCATATGACAAACTGGTTGCTCAATTGGTGCTATATCAGCCTCCCACTGAGACATTCTTGCATTCAGCGACATCGAAAACTAACCCCCCGCCGTTCAGGGGAAAATCCTATCATGGACGCCAAAATCCAATCGTCGCTGAATAAGTGGAAAACTCAATTCAATTCAATCAACATTTTTAACAGCAAATAGAACTTTTATTTGTATTAGCAATTATATCTTGTAATCAAGGAGACGGTCTAGTGAACAAAAGAGACTAACAATGGTGTGAAAATCCAATAGCACCTTTAGCAGGTTATGATAGAAAACATTATGTAATGAATATCTCAAATCTTGTGATTCAAATGTCAGTTGATAGAAAGTATTTATGTCCAGGTAGAAGTATTGAAGTGAGTATTACTAATATTACTGCTGCTCATTCACTTTGAATGATTTATGATTAAATATCGCGTATATCAGCATACTTTAGTTAGCATATGGTAAAATAAGGAGGGAGAGTAGAGATGATTGTTAGAAGGAGCAAAATGATATAAAAAGTTACAAAATGTTAGGAATAAAATTTGGACTGTTGAAAGTATTATCATCGTTGTTATTATTGTAATAGATTGGATGTTTAATTTACATATGGGTCAGATTTTCAGAAAATGTACAATTGGCAGCTGTACACACTTAGTAAATTCTGCTAAATTAGGCTGCAATTTGGTCAATACTAGGTAAATTTGCTCAATTTGCTCAATTTGGTCAATACTAGGTAAATACTAGGTAAATTCGAGTATATTTGGCATTGCATTGACTCTAGCAATCTGTTTGGTTAGGTTAAACAGCATTTTGAGAGTTATTTTTGTCTTAAATTTGGGTAATTTGATAGGATTTGAGAAGACGAATTGTACATTTTCTGGTGATTTCACCCATATAGGAACGTACGAAAAACAACAAAAACGGACAATGTGCTTTTCAGAGAAAAAACCGAAAAACCGAAAAGGAAATCCAGGAAGATTATTATCCTTTTTGCTGAACATTTTGCAAGTATTGTAACTGTATATAAATATGGGTTGGGTTTAACTTGATATGATGCTAATTATAGCCTACATGTGGTAATAGAGAGTGATAAATAGTTTGTGTCATATCTCGACCTTTCACACATCCGCCACAGCCTATATTATGTACTAGTCTATACGGTGCTGGTAACCCTATCTTGTTACCACGTCCATGCATGGTTCTAGGCCTATAACCACCTTACTCAGAGCCTAACAAGATTAATAAACTCTTGTACGGGCCTGTTGGTGCATTGTTAAAGGACTAATGACCGACATTGAGTTGGTCAGATCGTCAGAAAATGTACAATTCACCTTCAGCAATCCTCTCAAATAACTCAAAATTTAAGACCAAAATATGGTTCAAAACTCAGTTCAACATAAACAAACAGATTGTTTGAATCAAGGCAATATCAAATATATTCAGATATACTTAGCATTGACCACATTTACATGTCTTTCTTTTAGCAGAATTTACTAAATCTGCCAATTGTACATTTTCTGAATATCTAACACTCATACCCTAGATTCACTTATATTAGACCTTGCTTATATTAATGACATATTGTTCACAAAGTAAAACGTTGTGTTCCGCACAATGACCTCACATATTTCATATACATAGATCTATAGACACTTTATAGATCTGCCTGTGTTACTCACTTGGTCGCACACTATGCAAAAGCTTTACTCCAAGCTTCAGTGGTTATAAAAAGAAACATGTATCCACTATCCAAGGTGATGATCTATTATTTTGCTTTGCAACAAGGACCACAATATTTATAAATAATGGTGTGTTTCAGGGAAATGAGTCACAACTCGCAAAAATTATATTTCCTAAAGTAATTTAATCACAAGAATCCTTGCTTGGAATGCTTTCATGTTTGGGTTTTTTTTGAGCCGCAGGTACCAGGAATACATCTCCTAAATTTCAAGGCAGTGTGTTAAATATATTCATGCATTTTTAAGGTCATCCTATAGAATACATTCAGCTCATTTACTAGTAATTGTCCACCCACAAATATTGCGAACACTTTTTTTAAATAAAAATATCAAACGTAACATATAGAAATAATTGTTAGATGTCCCTAATGTTTACTATCATTGGAATCGCCTTGATCTCATCTTTTCAAATATGATGGTATCTCAAAATCTATTTTGTGCGACTTGTGACTCATTTTGCTGAAACACATCATATAATAGATGGCATCAGAGAGTAAACATAGTATAATGGCACTTACCTACCAGTGGGGAACTAATGAAGTTACTTTTTCCGCGAATAAATTCCACATAGATCCTTGCAATTAACTTTTTAAAAGTCCACTGATGTGATTCCTGTGCATGGAAATGGGTCAGATTTTCCGAAAATGTACAATTCAACCCCGCCAATTATCTAAAAAAAAAACCAAATTTCAGACGAAAATAAAGTTCACAATACAGTTCAACCTAACCTAACAGATTGCTAGAATCAATACAATGCCAAATATTCTCGAATTTACCTAGTATTGGCCAAATTGCAGCCTAATTTAGCAAAATTTACTAAATGTGTACAGCTGCCAATTGTACATTTTCTGAAAATCTGAGCCATATAGAGAAGTACGAGAGATGAGTTAGCTGTGTAAGTCCTAATGTCCCAATGCTTAGGTCTATCTCCACTCACTGAGTCTCTGTAATCGTCTTCTCTCCCTCTATCTTATATCTCCCTCTGTCTCCTCCCTCCTCTCTCTCACACTAAAAGACTGTGTGAGTGTGTTAGTACCCGAGGTACCACTACTCACAACATTGGCGCTGCGTTACTACTACTAGTACTACACCCTCTGCTCTACCTCCTCCTCCTCATGCTCCTGCTCCTCCTCCAGCTCCTTCCCCACTCCTCCTCCTCCTACTGTAGTTCTCTTGCTTACTCCAGGGTGTTGCCTGTCCGGTGCTCCAACAACCTTACTCCTCCTGGGTCAGATTTTCACAAAATGTACAATCGGCAGGTCTATACATTTAATAAACTGTGCTCAATTAGACTGAAATGTGGCCAATACTAGGTAAATTCGAGTATATTCGGCATTGCATTGATTCTAGCCATCTGTTTTCAAAACTGTATTTTGAAAATTATTTTTGTCCTAAATTTGGGTTATTTGATAGGATTGGTGAAGATGAATTGTACATTTTCTGGCGATTTCACCCTCCTCCAGCTCTTTCCCCACTTCCCCTTGCTGTAGTTCTGTCTCTTACTCCAGGGTGTGTTGTCTGTCCGGTGCTCCAACAGCCTTACTCCTCCTCCTCCTCCAGTTTCTGTGAGTCGTCCTTCCACTGGAGCTCGCCATTATAAAGGTGCTAAATGAGCATGGCCACAGAAAGGTGTACAATGAACTGTATTCAAAAATAACATGGGTCAGTTCCTCAGAAAATGTACAATTCGCCTCAAACAATCCGCTTACTAAACCCTAATTTAAGACAAAACTATATATTATAAGTTTCAAAATACAGTTCAGCTTCATGTTCTACTTGACAGCTTTTCTTTTATTAGACAACTATTTCTGATCAGACTTGATCGTCAGATATGGGTCAGATCATCAGAAAATGTTTTGTAGCCTTCATCAGGGGACAAAGAATCAGATTACAGAAGTGACAGTATTAGAGAAATTGTTACAAATAGTTTAGTTTTGATTGTACATCAGCCCAGCCCGTGATAGCTCAGTTGGTAGAGCGGAGGACTGTAGAGGTGTAACACTGCTAGTAATCCTTAGGTTACTGGTTCGACTCCGGTTCGCGGGAGTGGCTGAAGCTTTTTCCATTTGGATTGAGTAAGCGGTCAAACTATAGCTGAAATCTCACATTCAAACTGTTCAACGAGCCCAAGAGAAGGGTTGTGCGATCTCATATGGGTCAGATCATCAGATAATGTACAATTGGCAGCTACACATATATATATAAGTATTTTTATTTCTCTTCATCCATACAATTACAATTTTTCCAAATAGAGAAAACTCTCAACACAGTTGTTCTTCCAAGAAGGCCTTGTGATAGTACTAAATTTAGATTAATTAAAATTACATTTCTTAATATCATTACAACAATAAACAGTAAACAGTAGACATTTTCCTCACTTTATGGAGGTTAACCTTAATATTATTCTCTTATTACATTCAATGATCGAAGGTCATTGTTAGAGTATATTACATGTTTTTAGGCTGAAAATGGATAAATACTAGACATATCTGACTATATGTCAGTTTGTTTTGAGCCTCATTTCTGTCTTGAATTTGGGTTATTTGAGAAAAAGGCGATTTGTACATTTTCCGACGATCTGACCGATATACCTCTTTCCAGACCATTACATTCTGAGTGTCTTTTCTCTTACATTCAATAATAATAGAGGATAAAAAGACCTTTGTGAAAACACATTGGAGGAGATGTAGTTGATGGGAGGTGTGTGATGGTATTCTTTATGGGTCAGATCATCAGAAAATGTACAATTGGCCTTCAGCAATCCTCTCAAATAACCCAATTTTTCATAAAAAAAAATCTGAGGTTCAAAATATAGTTCAACTCAACCAGATACATTGCTTGAATGAAGGCAATATCAAAATTTACCCAGATATACCTAGTATTAACCTTTTTCAGACTAATTTAGCAGAATTTACTAAATATGTACAGTTGCTGTATATTTTCTGAAGATCTGACCCATATACTCATTGAGTGAGTTCCAGGGAAGAAGATACTCAGTATACTATCTTAACATTGTGTGATCTTTAATTACTATTGCTGATTTACTGGCTTTTGTAAGTTCTTTTTTGGGTGCACATTCCTGAACTGCTGAACTGTGGTTAAGACCACAGCAATAACTCACTAATAGGGCGACTCCACTAGAGAGAAAAACGGTGCCGACATATTTTGTTGTTGCCCACTAATTTGTTGCAACAACTATCCATACAGAAACAACAGTTCCCGGAGAATGTGGCAACACATCTGACACTCTTCCATTTGCGTTATATTGCAAACATGAAATGAACTGATGTTAGTGGGCAACAACAAAATTGTCATCGCGGTTGTTCCTCTAGTGGAGTCGCCCTATAATATGCACATAATTTAACTATATAACATGTCCGGGGCTCCAACAGATAAACCCCTCCCCCTTCTCCACATCATTATTATGGGTCAGATCATCAGAAAATGTACAACTGGCAGATCTACTAATTTAGCTTCAATTCTGCTAAATAAGACTGAAACATGGTCAATACTAGGTATTTCTGAATATGTTTGATATTGTTCTTTATGTTAAACTGTATTTTGAACGTCACCTTTCTCTTAAATTTAGATTATTTGAGAGGATTGGTGATGCGAATTGTACATTTTCTGGCGATTTTACACTTATAAAGGTTATCGATAATAGTAAGATATTTCTTGAGAACAGACTTGTAAGACTTGAGAAGAGAAATGTTTACGATGTCTTAAACCAATATACAACATTCTTATCTATAATAGTTGCCTTCCTACATGACATTCCCAGCTGGTAGGATAACCTATATATGGGTCATATTCTCAGAAAATGCACGATTGGCAGCCGCACACATTTAGTAAATTCTGCTAAATTAGGCTGCAATTTGGCCAATACTAGGTAAATTTGAGTAAATCCAGCATTGCATTGATTCTAGCAATCTATTTGGTAAGGTTGAACTGTATTTTAAACTTTATATTTGTCTGAAATTTGGATTATTTGAGAGGATTGGTGAAGGTGAGTTGTACATTTTCTGACGACTTCACCCATATCCACAATGGCCTAGATGTACAATGCCCGCACCTATAGATGAGACTATAGCAGTAGAGGGAGCAGCTGTATTCAGTGTCCACTTGTAGCAGGTAGCCACACTCCAGGGCGGGGATATTGCTCCAGTGGGAGTGGACCAGGGACCTGTTGCTTAAAACTATTTAATTCATATTTTTCAATAATTAAAACTCAAGCTGCCGTTTGTTTTGTTTTATTCAATATTGGCATAAAATACAGTGCAAATACAAGTGTAACGATTCTATTATGAAGATTTCCATTGAGCTCCGGTTAGCTCCGGATTGACCCGGACCCGGACCTCCGCCTCCGGGTAGTTCCTCCGGATCCCACTAGGATATTCATTGCAACCATTGATGATATTTGCAGTTTATATTATTTGTTTAATTTATCATTAATTAACTATTCATTAGATTTCATCCGGACTTTGACCACGATGTTCATTACATATTTCTATATTTATGTTCAACTTTGCATTTATGTGATTATTATATTTATTCCATTATTCCTGAATTATGTTGCAAACATAATGTTTCCTTGGTTTGAAAATTATTCATATCTCGATGTACCTGTTTATTTATCGGGTTGAGGAGCAAGGTCTTCAACCCAACACACAAGGAGGAATAAAGGGAACATATGAAAGAAGCATTTCACTCTTGATGTTTTATCTCGGATCCGCGCTTGGAACATAGAATATTTCAACCCTTGGTCCTTTGGAACTTTAATATAATCCGGCCACTATAGTTCCTTTCCTCCCATCTCCTGCTAACGATATTGGTAATATATTTATTCTCGCAGAAGTAAACCTATACGATCACGAAATATCATTATTTAATATCGATTAACATTAAGCCGGAGCTGAAAGACAGATGTACATCGATGGCCACATAGACATTGGAAAGAACATAGGCAAGAATCGCAACACTGGTGCCGTGAGTGTGAGGGAAAAATACTTTTGTATTTCTTCCTAGAACACTGGATTGTCTGCTGGACATTGAAGTTTCAAGGGAATATACACAGTCTGCTTATTTTCCTCACTATCCGGACCCATCCGGACCTCCAGGATCCTCCGGATCTCATTGGATCTTTGTCTCCATTTTTCTTTGGAAGAGTCCGGAGCTGGAGATAGTCATTGGACATCGTCTGGATACATCTCAAATTAACACGGAATATTTAAAACTTGGGTTTATTTTTATTTTTGGGCAGGGTGATATAAGACAACTTATGTTCACTGGTTAGACTCCTGGATGGTGTGGACACTGCTTCGCCTTGCTGTTGCTGTGGAGAGATTTTTGATTTTCTTCTCCTGAAGGGTTCAAACACGATTGGACTGCTTTTTTTTTACTTAGTATATTTTTGTATTTCTTCCCAAATAAACGGACTTGGAGTCACAGGAAGGATTAAACATGGCTACTGATTTGACGAAGGAGATAGTATCTGGCATAGAACTCAAGGACGTGGATCCTAAGATCAGGGATTACATCTTACAAGCAGCTAAAGACAAGGAAGATGTTGATAAGAGGTTGGCTTTGACAAGAAGCGAATTTAAAGATGTTGCTGGTGAACGTGATGCTGCCATAACTACAGTGGATCTGCTCCAGGAGGATCTTATTCGTAATAAGAATGCTTTAGATCGGGCTACTACTGATACGGATTTGCTGCATAAGGAGGTTACTTCGAAGGAAAATGCCTTGAAGAGTATGAATACGGAACTGCTATTAGCTAAAGCTAATGTCGATGATGCAGTGAAAAACGTGGACTATTGGAAGAGTGAAGCTCGAGTTAATAAAGCTGAGTTAAACGAAACCAAAAGTTTGTTTAAAATGAAAGATGGGTCTGATGTGAGAGATACTGAATTTTGGAAATCATTGGATTCCAATCCTTTGTATGGCCATATTGGAACACGCGGCGGGAAAAAGGTTTCTTTTATGAAGAAATCACGAGGATCTCTGTCGTTGTTTGATGCTGTGGAAGTTGAGGAGGATGAAAATATTTGTCCGATCAAGATCAAGGATTCTTCCACAGATATATCTGTGAGTCATTGGTCAGAGAAGCCCAAATGCTCAATGCCTCCAGCCTTCGAAGGAAAGGATTGGTACCAATACCTTGTTCAATTCGAAAATATTAGCTTTGCTAACAATTGGTCGCAAGAAACAAGGATGAAAGTGCTTTTCTCCAAATGTAAAGGAGAGGCTGCAAGCGTTGTTAATGATTTTGACATCTCCGAAGGATCATATCAGGACTTAGTCACCGTATTATGTAGGATATATGGAGGAGGTACTCCTGAAGACCGAGAAAATACCTTCTATTCAAGAAAGCAAATTCCTGGTGAGGATCTAAATGCCTTTGCAGTTCATCTTAGATCTTTGATGATCTGGGCCTTTCCGGGTGAAAGACATAATTTTCATACTCGGCTGCTGATTCAGCAGTTCATTAAAGGCATGTTGGACAAAAAGATCGCATTGGAAGTTCATGCTCGTCAGCCTAAGTCATTATTCGATGCCCTGGACTTAGCAAATCGGTATAAAAGTGGAATAAAAACACTTTTTGGGGTTAATGCCAGCTCTGATGTGTTGACTACAGTTGCTGCTGTTTCTCATACAACTGTGACCGAGTTTGACGAATCAGATGAGGAAGAATATGGAATAAATGCTTTGGGAGAGAGAACAAAGTGGTCGGGCTACAGGAAAAGTGGACCCTGGAGGAATAAATCATCTCAGACTCCTTATTGCAAGTGGTGTGATACAGCCGGACACTCTACCTTTTCATGTAAAGGTTTCCTTGATGCTAAGAACAAATCCGGAATCTTGGATCAGAAATCTGGTAAAAGCATGGCTGGTCTTGAGGGAAACGACTAGTGGTTGTGTTGGACAAGGCCATCAACTCAACCACCCTAACTCAAAGTGGCTTTTTCGACCAGACAATTACAGCAATGAATAATTCTTCAGGACCTTCTTTCTTAGGGGAGGGTACGGCCCCTGAAGCTCCTGATTTATTACTGGTGACCAGGTCTGAAGAAAATATTTATTGTCTGCCTAACTTAAAAGGAGCGAGATGGTATGTACCGGCTACTTTTGGAAGAGATTTGTATCACCTATTAGTGGACACTGGAGCCTCCATCAGCTTGATCGATGAGGGGATATATTCCTCTATGATCAACCCACCTTCATTGTCACCCACTTCGGATAAGGTCATTGCTGCTAATGGCAGTGATATAACCTTGCTGGGTGTTGCTAATTTCCACTTTGATCTTGGAGGAAAGTTGCATGTCTGGAGATTTTTCGTTGGACGTATCCATAGAGAATCCGGAATATTAGGCTTAGATTTCCAGATGGCAGTGGACATGGCGTTTAGAAGCAAAACTGGAGAGATTGATATAAATGGAAAGAAAACTTTTTGTGAATTTGTATCGAATAATGGAGCCCTGAGAGTTAAGGAAAGGACTAAAATTAAGAAGAATTAAGTGACGATGGTAGAAGCAATCTGGACTGGCCCTAGGAATAGCACGAGCAAATGTGATTTCCTCGTGGAGCCTCCTATGTACATAGACGATGACAGAGGATTAGTGAATTTTCCTACCATGATAGGATATAGAGAAGAGGAGGAGTTGTATGGGTTGCCTGTGATGAATATCACCAACCAGGCACAATTCATTGAAGAGGGTGAAATATTAGGCGTTGCTGAAGTGGTTTCTCAAATAGAGAACACTAGGAATGATGAGTCGATAGACATCGCTGAACCTGAAAATTCTACCTTGGAGGATGAGCAAATTACTGTATTGTTGGAAACAATTGCTCGTGATCCGGCAATGACCGAATATAATTTGCCTCAGTACCTGGAACAGCTGGTTTCTCAGAGTGACATTACCACTGAGAGGGAGAAAGATTTGGTTAGATCTGATTTATTGGAATTTTTCAATATATTCCAAAAACCTGGAGGAGACCTAGGCAGAACGGATAACGTAAAACATCACATAAACACTGGAGATTCGGAACCTATCAAGCAGAGCTATCGCCGCTTACCCATAGGCAGGAGAAAAACAGTGGAAGAAGAGCTAGTAAAGATGTTGAATAAAGGAGTTATTTCGCCTAGTGACTCGCCATGGTCATCACCGATTGTTCTGGTCAAAAAGAAGGATAATTCCATTCGTTTCTGTGTGGATTATCGCAAAGTAAATGACATCACTAAGAAAGATGCGTTCCCCCTACCTAGAATCGACGAAAGTCTAGATGCTCTTGGGAAAAACATGTATTATTCTACCCTGGATCTCGAATCAGGCTATTGGCAAGTGGAATTGGATGAAGAATCGAAGGAAAAATCTGCATTCGTCACCCATATAGGCTTGTTTCGTTTCAATGTGATGGCATTTGGGCTATGCAATGCCCCAGCCACATTTGAACGCATGGTAGAAAGTATGTTACAAGGATTGCGCTGGACAAAATGTATGGTTTACTTAGATGATATAATTTCCTATGGAAAATCATTGGAAGAAGCCAGGACGAATCTGAAATGTGTCTTTGAAAGAATACAGAAATTTGGTTTGATTTTGAAACCGAAGAAATGTGTACTTTTCAAACGCTCTGTTAGATTTCTAGGCAGAATAGTTAACAGCGAAGGGAGCAGACCAGATCCGGAGAAGATCGAGGCTATTACACACTGGCCACAGCCACAAAATATCAAAGATATTCGTTCCTTCTTGGGACTTGTAGGATATTACAGGGATTTTATTCCAGAATTTGCGGAGAAGGCTGAGCCTATGTTCCAACTGCTCAGGGATCATACGAAATTTGTATGGAATGAAGATCGGGAGAAATCGTTTTGTCTACTGAAAAGTGCATTGATTTCTGAGCCTATCCTAGGATATCCAACCGAGAATGATTTATTTATTCTCGATTCTGATGCCAGTAATTTTTCAATTGGCTCAATTTTGTCTCAAGTACAGGACGGAGAAGAAAAAGTTCTTTGTTATTTCTCCAAATCATTGGATTCTACTCAGAGGAATTATTGTACAACGCACAGGGAGCTGCTTGCGGTGATTAAATCCTTGAAAAAGTTCAAGCATTTCATCTGGGGCACAAGATTTATCATTCGTACGGATCATTCTTCATTGAGATGGGTCCTGAATTTCAAGGATGCTGATGGAATTTTAGTTCGGTGGCTGTCTATTCTAGCTTATTTTGATGTGGATCAATCTAAGATTTTCCACCGTCCAGGAAAATTTCATAGCAATGCCGATGCTCTTTCAAGAATGAGGAAGATCAGGAGATGTAAAAATCCTGGCTGTGTCACGTGCAGGAAGGACCCTTGCAAACCTATTGGTATGGTATCTTCTGTCGACGATATGACAAGCAAATGGGAGGAGAAGAAGGGATTTTTGCAGGAAGTTTTCCCTTGCTCAGAGGGTGAGATGGCGAAATATCAGGATGAAGACAGAGATATTGCCAAGATCAAGTCACTGGTTCGAAGTAAAGAGGAACTTTCCACTCAGGAGATTCGTGCAGAAACACGAGAGTTTAGAGTATTGTATGGTTTCCTCAGCAAGATGATAATACGCAATGGGATTCTATATGTGATATATCATGAAGAAGCCTCAGTTTCTGACATGACTATCGTTGGCCCGTTGAAGATACGGATGGCTATTTTCCGCATGTTACATGGTTCTCCTCAAGGTGGCCATTTTGGAAGAAAGAAGACCCTAGGAAAGGTGAAGCAAACATTTTTCTGGCCACTTATGTCTGAAGATATAGAGCGATGGTGTGCTTCTTGTGATATTTGCCAACGTGTGAAAGATTTCCCTAGGAAAGGGAAGAGACCGCTTCATAATGAAATTTCTGGCGCAAGATTTGATAGGATAGCTCTGGATATTGCTGTAAATTTACCTTTGACTCTCAGAGGTAACATATGCTTTATGGTGGTCCAGGACTATTATTCAAAATACATGGAGGCATTTCCTATGCCAAATTACCAAGCTGACACTTGTGCTACCCACCTTATGGAAGGCTGGATCTTGAAATTTGGAGCTCCATTGAATATTCATTCGGATAGGGGTGCCAACTTTACTTCTTCTTTATGGAGAGAGTTGTGCATATTGATGTCTATAAAGAAAACATTTACCAATTCTTATAGGCCTCAATCCGATGGATTAGCTGAAAGATCGATTAGGACTCTGAAGACAGCTTTGTCGGGCTTGGCAAATCTCCATAGAAATGACTGGGACCAGCTGATTCCATATATCACCTATGCTTATAGGTGTAGTTTGCATGAATCAACCGGCTGTTCTCCAAATCTACTTACCTTTGGTGAGGAAATTTCAATGGTGCCTGCAGTCATTTATCGGAATTATGACGAAAATTTTGAAGCAAGGTGTCCAAATAACCAGGTGTTATACATCAGAGAACAACTCCTGAAGTCACACGAATTTGTAATGAAGAATTTAAAACGATCGGTGAAAGCACAGAAAAAGGTCTATGACAAGAATACATTGGTCAGAGAATATGCTCCTGGAGATTGGGTCTACAAATTTATCACAGTGAAAACTGGACGGCCACTGTGTGGAAGATGGGAGGGTCCCTTTCAAATAGTTGAAAAACTAAATGAATGGACCTATGTCATTGATAAAGGCACGAAGAAAATGGCGAAAATACATGTGGATTATCTGAAGCCCTGCCTAAAACCTGATAATGAAAGCAGAGATAATGATTTATCGCCAGAAAGTGCAAGGAGAACCAGAACGAGGGTGATTAAGGCTCCCACAAGATATGGCTTTCCCTGATTTTAAATGATCATTTTATTCAATATCTGGAGGAGGAATGTTGACTTAACATTAGATTTTATTCCCTGCCTTCGGGAGAGCCATATACACGTAAAGAAGCCTCTGGTGAACACAGGAGAGAGAAGATACGATTACATGGTGGATTTACGGTCATTTTGAAACCATGATTGGGTCTATTTCTACATGGAAATATTCCTTTTATTTTTAATGACAATTTCAAGCTAACCTAAGGTGTTAGATAGGCTTCTTTGAAGCATTTCTGTACAAAACAGTTTCTACGGCTCTTCCTCGAGCGTAGCCGGTAGAGCTACCAATCAGGAGACGGTCTCTTTCATCGGGGCCCGGGGAAAAGAGCCTGAGTTGCGTTTATTTCATATATAACGATAGGATATGAACTATATGGCTATTATTTCACATTTTCTGTTCAAATTCCTTGCCAAAGTCGATTCTCAATGATATTTTCTACATATTCCAACCTATCACCGATGGAAACAGACACCGCGCTAAGAAGTAAACAACGCGGAACGTTGCGTTGGCGAGCGCCATGGCGGACACCTCGTCATACAGAGCGTCTACCATTGCCGGCAAGACGCTGGTGCCCTTGGATCGCTGCAATCTGGCGTTCTATTTATACCGAGAGAGTAGTATATGGAATCTAGGATTTTTCTCAGGAATTTGACCTTGGATATGTATTTATTTAACATAATGTTTTGTTTTCGAGGTAATAAGGAACTTGTCTCCGTATCTATTACCTAATATGGTTATGTAAGCGTGCGGGCTGGATCCTCTCGCTGCTCACCTCGTGTATGTCCATATTTGGGCATGGAATCAGGGCGTGGCACGTGCTTGGCACCCGCCAGTATATAAGGAGATAGCGTCTTGGCTAAGCTGGCTTTTGGATGTGTGATCTGATCTGTGCTGACACGCTGCCTTACCACTACCTCGGAGCTGACCCGGAGCTGTTGGAAGAATCCATTTGAGACGGTCCGGATCTCTGTTGCTTGTAGGAGAAGAAACTGAAGCTTGAAATATGCCATCTTCAAGCGAAGACGAGCAAGTTTACTCTCGCGAAGATAAGTTTCGGACAGAAAATTCTAAAATATTGAAGAATCATGGAGAAAAGGAGAAAAAGACATCTGATCGACGAAAGAAATCTCCGGAACATACAAAATCGGAGCAGACTCGGAGGGAGGAACGGCAGACGGCTCCGGGCGAATTTGCTGATAGAGTCAGGCCGGCTCTCCTGAGGATTAAGAAACCAGCCGATTTTGCTACTAATCGGTGTGTACCTGTAGTGAGTACAGACGAGGATTCGGAAACTGAAAATGTGATTTTCTTTGATGTGTCCCGCCGAGACTTGACTGACAAATATGAGCAATGGATCCGGGGCATATTGGAGAGAATGACGGATAAGACAAAAAGCAGAGAGCTGGAATCAATTGCTTTTAAAACTGATGTAAAGGACGGTGTTGTATGTCCTTACGACAGATGTGGTGGTCGGCGGTTGTGTTCCAAGTTGACTTGGCTTCGCCATTTAGAAGAGAACCATTTGCCAAAGAGGTGGCAGTACACATGTGGGATTAAGAATCCGCAAACTGGACAGATTTGCAAAAACAAGCAGTTACGTAGTGTCAGTCTCATCAGGCACTACATGTGGATGCACAATGCAAGCCAAAATCAGGGAGCAATGAGGTGCATCAATAATGCCGACCGACAGTGCAACCTTGTCGACAATCGTATGTATTCCTCTACCGACCCTCTACACGTGGGGCCGAGGAAACGTACAGCTCCTTGCTTGCTTGCATCGTCTGACTTGAAGAAGCAGGAGCAGGCCAGCTCGTGTGTAGCAAGTGGTAGTGACCAAAAGGTATCTGTGAATGCTATGGACTCTGTTGTGGCGCTTGTTAATTTTCATCAGATTGACAAAGATCTAGCCAAAGTGGATGAGCAAGGCTCTGAGGCAGTAAATTTGTTATCCGCTGCCCAAAAATCTTTAGTGGAGGCTCACAGCTCCTTCGCGATGGCATTAAAAAGTTTGCATAAAGACTACGATGCTATGGGACACTTTGCCAGCGAAAAAGCCAAGTGGGGAGAAGATCGTGAAAGATTGCTGAACGAGATTTGTGATCTTAAGATCAAGTCGGAGATTTCGAGCCATTCGCAAGATATTCTCGAAGATGAGTTGCGATCCACTCGTGACTCGTTGAAGCAGCTGGATAAGCAATTGGTTTCTAGTATTGAATCGGAGGCAAAGATGAAAGAGGAGATAGAAGGTTACAAGACTCTCTGTGCTCATTATGAAGAGAGATTATCGGAGGTAAAGACCAATGCCTCTCCTGAAATATGATCAGCCATGGCCATTCGAGCAATCATTAATGCATAGACATTATTAACTTTTGAGTGATATTATTGCCTCGTCTGTGATGTACATATTATGAATCTTTATTCATATCTGGTTCGTAACTTTTTTATGTTCAAGAAATGTTAAACGTTGGTGCTTACCCCAAGGATTTTTTTTTATGAAGAACTACTGTATATTTGTATATTTGAATCGTTATTTGTTGAGTTTACATGTTCATAAAATTTCTCCAGTCATTGAATATGTTCATCTCCTTTTGCAATTTTATTTCCCTTGGTTGGGGAGGAGTGTAACGATTCTATTATGAAGATTTCCATTGAGCTCCGGATAGCTCCGGATTGACCCGGACCCGGACCTCCGCCTCCGGGTAGTTCCTCCGGATCCCACTAGGATATTCATTGCAACCATTGATGATATTTGCAGTTTATATTATTTGTTTAATTTATCATTAATTAACTATTCATTAGATTTCATCCGGACTTTGACCACGATGTTCATTACATATTTCTATATTTATGTTCAACTTTGCATTTATGTGATTATTATATTTATTCCATTATTCCTGAATTATGTTGCAAACATAATGTTTCCTTGGTTTGAAAATTATTCATATCTCGATGTACCTGTTTATTTATCGGGTTGAGGAGCAAGGTCTTCAACCCAACACACAAGGAGGAATAAAGGGAACATATGAAAGAAGCATTTCACTCTTGATGTTTTATCTCGGATCCGCGCTTGGAACATAGAATATTTCAACCCTTGGTCCTTTGGAACTTTAATATAATCCGGCCACTATAGTTCCTTTCCTCCCATCTCCTGCTAACGATATTGGTAATATATTTATTCTCGCAGAAGTAAACCTATACGATCACGAAATATCATTATTTAATATCGATTAACATTAAGCCGGAGCTGAAAGACAGATGTACATCGATGGCCACATAGACATTGGAAAGAACATAGGCAAGAATCGCAACACAATGATGAATGTATATGGGTCAGATCTTCAGAAAATGTACAATTGGCAGCTGTACACATTTAGTAAATTCTGCTAAATTAGGCTGCAATTTGGACAATACTAGGTAAATTCGGGTATATTTGGAATTGCATTGATTCTAGCAATCTGTTTGGTTAGGTTGAACTGTATTTTGAACTTTATTTTCGTCTGAAATTTGGGTTATTTGAGAAGATTGGTGAAGTTGAATTGTACATTTTCTGGCGACTTCACCCATATACACAATGGCCTAGACGTACAGTGCCCGCACCTATAGGTGAGACTATAGCAGTAGAGGGAGCAGCTGTATTCAGTGTCCACTTGTAGCAGGTAGCCACACTCCAGGGTGCGGATATTGCTCCAGTGGAGAGTGGACCAAGGACCTGTTGCCTGTTTAATACACATTGTACTATTGTACTATAATTTGCTTTTATTTAACTTTGTAATTACATTTTACTGTTGTGTAGCAGGCAGGTCCAATACTAGACACTGGCTATATTTAGCTAACAATAGATGTACAAATGATACGGATAGCGAAGTAAAACAAAATTCAAGGCATATTCGGAAGAGCTGTTCCTCTTTCCATAGGTTTCTCTTTTTTAATTCTACATAGTATGACAATGGTTGTAAATGTGATAATAAAAATCTCTTATCATTATCATTATTATCATTATTATTATTACAGAAAACATTTTCCGTCATTTATACCAATATGCAAAGTTACCTCACCAAACACCCTCATCCCCACAACACAGATACCACCGGGTTGGTATTAACAAATATTAAACACTGTAAATAAATGTTAATATCTGATTTTATCTGATTAACTACCATATGTTGTTTTTTTTCTGTTTTTGTGGACTCTCTCGAATGATTATATCAGATGAGCGCTACCAATTTCCGGCCCATATTACTATACGTCTTTTATATACATGTATTTGGTAGGAAATAAACAATAATGAATGAATCAATCAATTATTTCCCATCCGGTAATAAGGGACTTTTCGGGAGGAAATTTGCTATACAGACTTCCGACAGTAGGAATTTCCAACTTTAGCAATGATAAATAGTTTAGCAGGGAACATTTTGGGTCATGAATTATTTGTTATGCAACAGACCCCAGGCGGAGATGAGCAGGTGGAGATGAGCGGGAGAGATCATGTTGATATAACCTGTCTCCTCAAATGTACAATAGGGGGGTTTGCATAGCCGCCATATTGGAGCCTGAGACAGGGGGAATTATGGGATATGTCAGGTCAGATCGCCAGCAAATGTACAATAAGGGGGTTTGCATAGCCGCCATATTGGTGCCTGAGACAGGGGTAATTATGGGATATGTAGGTCAGATCGCCAGCAAATGTACAATAGGGGGGTTTGCATAGGCGCCATATTGGAGCCTGAGACAGGGGGAATTATGGGATATGTAGGTCAGATCGCCAGCAAATGTACAATAGAGGGATTTGCATAGCCGCCATATTGGAGCCTGAGTCAGGAGGAATTAGTGGATAAGTAAGTCAGGTTAATCATACGAGAAAATCTGCCATGATCAGTATATATGCTAATTGCCAGCATTCGCAGTTAACATCGAGAAAAAACTAATAAGATCTTCTAATCTTTGTTCCGTTCTTTTCCAAGACATATAAAAGTTATTTGAACAAAGTTTTGAAGGATGTTGTCGGGTTGTTTTTGCCACATTGCTCCATAAACGTCCACATTTATATCTTGGAGACCTGCCAAAAATACTGTCCTGTGGTAGATCAACTTATTATCGCTCAGCAGTGGTCGTTTTCACTCAGCTGATTTAACTTCAAATTCTTGTACCAATATTATGATTGAACCAGAATATTGATAAATTGAGACCTATAAGGGTCAGATTTTCAGAAAATGCACAATTGGCAGCTGTACACATTTAGTAAATTCTCCTAAATCAGGCTGAAAAATGATGAATACCGGGTATATCTGAGTATATGTGGTATCGCATTGATTTAAAGTATCAGTTCTGTTATGTTAACCTGCATTTTGAAGATCATTTTTGTCTTAAATGTGGGTTATTTGAGAGGATTGGTGAAGGCGAATTGTACATTTTCTGAAAATCTGACTCATAAGTCATTATTTGAGTAAATCAGTAAGATTTTGTTAATTCTACCTCAAATTCTTTTATTTATAATAAATGTATAACAGCAGCAGAATATTGATAAGTTCAGTCCTAGCTATGAGTATTACAACTAATACTAACTCGTAATAGCTGAGAGTGTAACTCTAAAATGCCAGCTACTTTACCCTTCTCCAGTTGAGCATTATGTGAATGAAGTGAGATGTGTGACTTTATGAGATAGCCTTGCTGGTTGGTGTAATCGTGTGAACGATAATAGGGAGCTGCCCATGTTATCACTTCCAGGTGAATACCACGCTGTCGTACTGCTTGCATATTGGTAGAAGAACTAAACTTACTTGTCTTTATATCTTCCATATCTATTTCTCTTCATATACCACATTTATTTCTAAATCATTCGTATATATTCGTATTTTCATCCAGATCATTAGGTTTGTACCCTTACTTAGGCATAACCGATGCATATTATGATAACACGTATATTGGAAAGATGACATTAGAATTAAAGAAATATTTCTTAATTTAGATATTGCAATTTAGATATTGGAAACATGAAGCGAATTAGAATACACATATACATTATACATTGCTATATACATTTTGAATCCTGGTAAACAAGTAATATTATTATGGGAGTTATGTCACTGTAAAAAAAAATAGAAAACATTCCAAGTTCACCGTGGAATGTACATCAGTCCTCGAAAGTAAATTATGTAAATTATCATATATCATACATGATATAATCGCACAAGTCTGTATCTGTCCCATCATGGATTTGGAATTCATAGATCATTGATAGAATAAATAGCATTGTTGAAATTATTCCGGCTATTTTGGATTAAAGTCCTACTAAATATTTGAATGTCAGATTCAATGAGAACCGATCCCAGCATGCACTATAACATACATGCACAGTGGCACATGCAAATCTCCTATTAGATCGATTTCTCAACGAATTTTTGTGTTTTTTTTGGTTTTTTGTTATTTAACATATTTATACAGCCATAAGTGATAAGGATATACAAGGCTCACGGGGGCTATTATTTAGCATTGTCCGTGATTTTCCGCCAGGGGCTGTTAGGTGCAGTCCTACTACTATAGAAGGAAAGGAGTGGTGCATAAGTAAAGGTAATTAGTAATTAGTGTAGGAGGAAAGATGATAGTTGTTAATCTACATGATATCATATATATTCAAGTTCTATCCCAAGCACCTGTACTTACTGAACCCTCTAAATAAATGCAATGCTTTACCCAGTAAGGCCATATTGTATACATGTCCTATAACTGGAGCAATATGGATATGTTGTCCCTAAAGTAGGCCACTTAAGCATTTCTCTGCAAACAGGATGCCAGGAATGGGCAATATGTAGTTCGTCTGCGTCTCGGGACTCAACTTACTTTTTGTAAGAGGAACTTGTTAACCAAACAGCTCAGGTCAAATCTATAAGTTTCCCTTACTGCCATTGGGTTTAGATTTATAATGGTAGACTTGGTCAATGATAAACCAACGTTTAAAGTTGCATTCATGCCTATCACAGCTTTTAATATCTTTCCAGGTTTGATTGATATTATCATGACTTATGGGACTGAAAATATCAATATTCTTCTGTTGTATGTTTATATATTTTTAAATTTTTATTTTTGAAAAAAAAAAACGTTTGCAATATTTCTGGGCGGACAGTTATTAGTAAAGTAGCTAAATAAACACTATAAGATAACCTTAATTATAAGGATATATTTAATACACAGTCTTGAAATTTGTTACATGTGTTCATGCTACAAAAGCATTAAGCACCCCAAAAATAAAAACATTCACATATTCCTAAAGAACAAATCACTTTAGCAATTATAGCAAAAATAGCAATTTTGCGACTCATTTTCCTGTGATAGTACATTTTTACTTCGATTGCTTAGTTCAGTTGGTCCGAAACCTCAAGTAATTATCAAGCGAATGTTGACGTTTATGGCTACCGTTAGGAAATATTGAAGACAAAAGGTGTCTTAAAATTACCAGATACTTAAACAACTCGCCATTGGTGTTAAGGTCTTAAAATAGCCTGAATAAGTAGACTCGCACAGTACTGGTAATTAGCGATTGTATAACCCTAATAAAGAAGTGATAATTAATAACTAATATAAATATAATGACGTTATGCAATGTTATGTAATGTGTCATAACATTGGTTCATGTTCAGTCTACAATTGTTTGTCTACAGGGCCTGGGCCACAAAGCCGATTGTCATGCCATTCTCCCGGAACCTAGTGGAAAAGGGTCTCTGCAGCGCAGAATCGCAAGAGAATCGGCTTAGTAGACTAGGGTCTTTATTCTAATATCTATCAGGACTGGGTAGAAGGCGATTGGGGAAGGCAGCTTGGATCTGTTATTAGTGACAGGCTTATCACTATCCATCCCTGGCCTACTGCTGGGTCCAAGGGATGGGGGGAAGTGGTGGGGGGGTGGGGGTATATGTGGAGGGGGGTGGTGGCTAGGGGGAAATCTTCCTTCAGTTTTAAGGGTCTTCAGGACACATCTAACTAATGCTGTAAACATGTGTGATGTGTTACAGGCAAATAAGTCACACGTCACAAAATTGATATTCTTCAACGTGTTTTAGTTTTGGGACGGATAATATTTAACTTTTTTACAAGTAATTATCCACCATGAAATAATAAGTATTTAATAATTAAAGATAATACAAATGATTACGGACTGAAAGGTTTGATTTATTAATGAGTTATTTAATAATTAGCAATTATCCACCCAAATGTAAAAAATATTTTCTCAAATTAAAGATGTACTAAAATGATTACGGTCTGAAAGTTTGATTGTTTAATGAGTTATTTAATAATGTATTAATCAACCAAACCGTTCAGTCGTAGTATAAGGGTGTAAGGGTAATGGTGGGGAGTATCTCCCTCCTCCTTAGGAATTACTACTAACTGCGTGGTGGAATGCTATGGTGGTGATAAGAATAATCACCTTATCAGTAAATGCTGGAGATAGACTAACATGGCGTACAGCTGGAGGAGCACTGGAGGAGGTAGTGGTGGGACAGATCGTCAGAAAATGCACAATCGGCAGTATTAGTATTTAGTAAATTCTGCTAAAATAGGCTGTAAAATGATAAATACAAGTCATATCTGAGTATAATTGGTATTGCGATGATTTAGACAGTGCGTTTGGTTACGTTGAACTGCATTTTGAACTTCATTTCTACCTTTGATTAATGTTATTTGGGAGATATGGTGAAGGTGAATTGTACATTTTCTGATGATTTCACCCATGGGGGGGGGGGGGGGGGGTGTTGTGACGCAAGTTTCATCAGGCTGGGTAGTGAGAACACACACATCACATACCTCACACATTTGTGATGTGTTTCAGGAAAATAAGTCACAAGTCACAAAATTGATATTTCCCAAAGTAATTTATTTAAAAGATCTCTTAGTTAGAATGTTTTCATTTGTGGGGTTCTTTGAGCCGTACGTAACATGAATACATTTACCAAATTCCAGGACAGTGTATTAAATATATCCATGTATTTCGAAGGTCATTTTATAGAATATATTTAGCTACTTTACTAGTAGTTGTTCACCCACAGATATTGCAAACCCCTTTTTTTATTAAAAGAAAATATCAAACTTATAGAAAATATAGAAACACTTATTAGATGTCCTTAATGTTTACTTTCATTGGATCTCAAAATTTATTTTTTCCGACTTGTGACTCGTTTGGCTGAGACAGATCACATCAATTTCAAGTAACTCAGTCAATCCTTCACAACACACTCAGTCCTGTCCAGAAGGCCACATTCCTCAATTCCACATCCAGCGATAAGCTTAACCACAAGGCTAAGACTAAGGCTAAAAGTGTTAATGACCCCTAAAACTACTGGACCTGACTGGACTCACTCCCCAACCCACTCACAACTCACAACTCACTTATACTGGCCCTGACAGCAATGAAGAGCGAGCATTGTGTATGGACTCAAAAGGCTTTGTCAAGTATTCTGCTTGTGAACGAACGTCATTTTAAGCATGAATGATTGATATAATAATAATACATGTAATGTATAGGGGTCAGATTTTCAGAAAATGTACAATTCAACTTTGCCAATCTACTCCAAAAACCCAAATTTCAGACGAAAATAAAGTTCAAAATACAGTTCAACCTAACCAAACAGATTGCTAGAATCAATGCAATGCCAAATATACTCGAATTTACCAAGTATTGGCCAAATTGCAGCTTAATTTTGCAGACTTTACTAAATGTATACAGCTGCCAAGTGTACATTTTCTGAAAATCTGACCCATTTTATAGCTGTTTATGTAATGTATAGGCATCTGCTGGGGGTCCGAATACTTCACTCTAGGCTTGATTGCCTGAAAGGTTTCTTGGTAGATACTAGGTACTTAATAATAGCTAAGTATTTAACATACAGTTTCGTGAGTGTACAGTTTTTAAATGCAATCTTTTTGGGGTGAACCTGTTACTTTTATCTCATATCAGTAGTTGCTATTTAGGTGGTGTACTTAGAGATAAGAGGTGAACATAAATTGTATTTATAGTACAGTTCATGATATTATTGACTATTTATTGTATGCATTACTGGGTCTAACATTGGTAGTTCAGGTAATGCTACTTAAGGTTTGTATTTCATGTCTATTTCAATCAATCTATAAATCATTTTGTTCCTTTGAATAGAGTCTTGTTCAAGTACTTCTCAAGGTATGATTTAATAGCGTCCTAGCCTGCCCCTTCCCCTAGTGATAGCACAATAGGGGCTTTGTATGGGTTACTGCGCATGTCTGTTACAGTGAATGCTGGGATCAATTCAGTTCAGGTATGACAAAAGCATATTTTTATTGACAATGGCAATTATGTTTTCACCAATATCATAGCTTTTATAAATGATCTATAAACCAACTGCATGATGGGAAAGATGGAGGATTGTGTTATGGAACCATGCATGTCTAGTTCACATGGATATTGACATAATTATAGAGCACCGATAAATACTCCATGCTGAACATGGCATGTTTTCTATAGCTTTTACACTGACACACAACTCCCATGATTCATTCCATGCGAATCCAGAAAAGTAGCTGCGCAAGGATATTGTAGGTGTACGGCAACAAATTTACATGGTTAGTTTAGTACGATTGAGTCTGCATCTCCCTGTATTTGTTATATCGATGGGAATAGGCAATTTGCTCCTCTAAACATTTAAACTAAAGGATTGTTGTATTCGCTGTGCAGAGCCAGGAGACCTGGCTACTAAACTTTGCCACCGAAACAAGGGTTGTCAGGTGTTTTGGTTTAAAAGGTCTGCAGTCAATCTTATGGAACCTCCATAAGACAACTGCAGACATTTAGATTTTCAGATTTGATTTCATATTTCATTACCTTTTTAATAGGATAATCCCAGAGTTTCAATATATGAGCAACAGTCCTAAGCTGTTTTCTGATTGGAGATTAGGGGTTCCCTGGTTGGCCGTTATGACGTCATTGTTGTGGGCATTGTGGCAAAAGGTGTGCCAATGGTCATGTGATCACATCAGATCATATGATTGGCTGAGAGTGGCAGTTGCAGCGGCTGTTCTGTTAAACCTTTTGTTTTAGTAACCATCTTTGAATTTTCCTTGCTTTGAATGCATGGTTTGTGAGAACTTTTTAATTATTGTTCAAATCAAAAAATTTCTCGGCATTTTGAAGTAAACCTTGCTAGCCAGCTTCTGGGACCATTCAGAAACATATGAAATAAAGCCTTTGGCTTTTTTTTCCCAAAAAAGCTCGGTGTCATGTTTCATCTAGGTTCAATATGGTGGACATACAAGTCCCCTATTGAACTTAAGGTACATGATTTCTCTGCTTGGCAATGGTAATATTTGACTCATCAACAACCAGTTATCAATATAACTTGAATAACACAAACAGGAATAAATATTCAGGTATGTCACAAAGGTACTTCCTTTCATAGCTACTTGCCATTTCTAAGCAACTGGTAAGGAACATTTAGAGACGGTATTTGCTATAGAGACACTACTATAAAATGTTCTTCTATGAGGAGACGGAGGTGTAGTTGGTCATTCATAACAGGGCCCCTTTGCATAAGAAATTTTATATCAAGATATTCCGTCTTTAGCTTTTTTTACTTGCTAAGCAACTGTTGTGGAACTTTCTATACAGATAATGCTAAGTTTGACGAAAATAAAGTTCAAAGGATAGTTCAACCTAGCCAAACAGATTTCTAGAATTAATGCAATGCCGAATTTACTCGAATTTACCTTGTATTGACCAAATTTCCGCCTAATTTCGTAGAATTTACTAAATGTTTACAGCTGCCAATTGTACATTTTCTAAAAGATCTGACCATATGTGGATCAATAGGGAATATATATATCTGGGGGAGGTATATCCACACATAATTTTCACTTTCGTCGAAACACAATATTTGTATAGGTTTACCATATGGGTCAGATTTTCAGAAAATGTACAATTCGTCTTCACCGATCGTCTCAAATAACACTCATTTAAGACAAAATTGAGCTTCAAAATCTAGTTTACCATAAAAGAACTGATATATTAAATCAATGCAATGCCAAATATAATCGAATCTAGCTGGCATTAACCAAATTTCAGTCTAATTTAGCAGCATTTCCTGAATGTGTACAGCTGCCAATTGTACATTTTCTGAAAATCTGACCCACATAATCAATCAATATTGTTCCAATACGGGGATGGAGGGGTTACAATCTATGTACGCCCACGTTAATGAAATGTATGACAGTCCCATGGGGGCTCCTGATAAAAAATACCCCGTACAAGGTTATGGGTCAGATCATCAGAAAATGCACAATCGCCAGTTTTAGACATTATTTTAATAGATTCTGATGAAAATAGGCTGCAAAATGATAAATACTAGTTATATCTGAGTATAATTGGTATTGCGATGATTTAAGGTGACTCAGTAGTGATTTTGATTATTGATGAATTTTTCTAAAATTTTTACCAATGATACTTGACATGAAATAATCATTATTGAGTGAAAAAAAACATAGGTCACCAGGCTAGTTTTCATGCTATGGCGTTATGGAGATAATAAATCATATTTGAGTAATTTTACTACATTTGAATGATTTATTAACATAATTGTTTAAAATGGTTCTGACATGAATTCAGACAGCAAATTTCACCCAGACATTCAACATATAATATATACTTATCATCAGATAATGTTTTTTTCCTCAGATCCTGAGGTAGCCCCCTGGAAGCCCCCTAGTGGCAGTATGGGGCACTAGGAAAATTAACTTTGGCTGATTTTTTTTTTAAACATTTTATTTCGATAAACAATTCCACACAGGTGGTACGTTTCAAGTTATCGAGTGAAAAGAAATGGTACAATTTAAGAATCTACAATATAATATTTATCAATATCCGTAGTCTGAAAGACTTTAGTGATTACATAATTATATCATCTATATCATCTATATAACATTGAAAAACATTTATAGAATTACAAATTATTATTTTACAATAGTCATTTCTAGGTAACATACTACCAACTACATTTTATAGGGGCTAAAAAAAACTCGACATTTCAACATAATATAGTATGACGACGAGGAGCAATACACATTTTTTTTTTTGGATTTTTTTTTGCCAACTTAAAACAAATACATAAGTCTATCTGCAATTATAAAACTACGAGGTTTGCGTTCATTTAACCAGTTGGTTTCAATTAACTCAGGCCATACCATTTTACCGTTATTCAGATATAGATAAACGGGCCGTATTTCACGTTATATAGAAACAAAATTGTTTCGCTTCAAAGCATGTTCTTAAGATAAATCTTAATTTCCTGCCATGGTTTCACTCTGATAATCGCAGGAATGTTATTCCACATCATGGGGCCCTGACATTGTGGGGAGGAGAGATATTTCGCGGAAGAACAAACCAGTTGGATGATGTTGGGACCTTCAGCCTGCCTGGTGTTGCGAGGCATGATTTGTATATATATTGGATCTAATGATCTTCTAGCCATTATGCTTAAAATGGCGATTTTACCTCTTGCTATTATTTCATTGATGTTGTACATGGTTTTGATCTCTTGTGTGGATAGATCATGATTAAACGATATCAACCGGATCGAGCGATTTACTGTACTTTGCACTTTCTTAATAATGTTGGCATTTGCCATATTGTACATGAACAAACCATAATCCGCAAGCGGTAATATGTGTGCTTTCACAATCATCTTTGCTACATTGTCATCAATAAAGAATCTTAACCTGGCAAATTTGTTTACCTTCATCTGAACAGTGCACTTCATTTTGAAGAAATGCTCATTAAAGCTTAGGTTAGAATCGATACAAAAACCAAGATACCTACAATGCTTCGCTTTTGTAATGGCATGGCCATTTATATAGACATCAGCAAGGTTATTAGAATTTATTCTCTTTAAACGATGCCTTGTACCGAGTACCTGCAGCATACATTTCTTGGAATTGATGGTAAGTTTATTAAAGTTCATCCAATTAGACACACAGTTAGCAATATCTTGTGTTACGGTGATGCACTCATTCAAATCTTTACTAGTAACAGTGACAGCAGTGTCATCTGCATAGATTGACATTTTGATTTGTACTGGGTTGTTAAGACATCGTAAACAATTTGGAAGGTCATTAATATATATTAAAAATAAGAGTGGTCCGATTAAACTTCCCTGCGGTACACCATTTTGTATGGCAATCGAATCTGAGAGCATATCATTGAGAAGGGTATTCTGTTTCCTGTCTACAAGATAATTACACACAATATTTGTTTTCATGGGATTCACACAGTAGTAATCTAACTTCCTCTTTAATATATTATGGTCAATCCGATTAAAAGCTTTGGCGATGTCAAAATAGCTTGCCACAGATAATTTCCCAGCATCCATTCCAGTAATATAGGTTCAGTAAACTCAAAAAGAGATAAGTTAGTAGAAAAACCCTTCCTGAATCCACCTTGGCACCTAGTAAGAAGATTGTTAAATTCCATATGATTTCTCAGTGCTACACATATGAAATTTTCTAATATCTTTGAGGGTAAAGGAACAAGTGCAATTGGGTGTAGATTATTAAAGTAACGAAGGTTTCCACTCTTGGGTATGGCGACAACATTAAAGTGTTTCCACTCTAGGGGCATCGTACCACAATCAATACACATTTTTAATAATGACGTGAAAACATGTGATAATTTGCTGAGGTATAGCTTTAAGATCTTTGTGCTTACCCAGTCGAATCCACAATTTTTGTTTATGTCTACTTTATCAATGAATTCTACCACCGCTTCCTCAGAAATGTTTATTTGTGTGCCAACAGTAATATCCGGACGATCATTTAGAAAGTGTTTGAAGCTTCCTCTGGGATGTTCAGTGTTTACACCCATATTCCTAAAGAACTTATTTAGCCCATTACTGGCCTCTAAGCCTTTTAAGATTTTGCCTTCATGTATGAAGCTTTCGGGCATGGATTTATTTGTTTTTCCTAAAAGATCCCCTATATTACGCCAGAACTTTTTACTATTACCTCCACAATTGTTGAAGGAAGATGTAATCTTCTCTTTCTTAGACCTGCGTATGGCATTAGATACCTCTTTCCTTGCTGTCCTGGCAGCTTGCCAATCAGCCGGACTGTTCTTCTTTTAGCTGTTTTAAATAACCGATCTCTTTCCTTAATGGGTGCATGTACATCTGCACTCAATGATAACTCCCCTCTCGACACAATGTTGATTTTCTCAAGGGGACACTTTATATCTAGGTAGTTTGTCAGGTACCTTTTCATGTTGGCCCAGTTAATTTCGGGTGATACATCTTCAGACAAAAAGAAATCTTTTTCCCCAGCCATTCTATCAATATATTTCTCCAGATCATCCATATCAATTTTGTCGAACCTACGGGTGAGCTTAGATTTCTTTACAACCGGTTTAGAGATCTTCTTAAGAGTAACATATATAATAGCATGATCTGACAGATTCACATTTATTACCCCAGCGTCCTTTATGTGTGGATAGTCAGTGGCAATTATGTCTAATAGGCTAGCAGTGTTATGCCCATACCTAGTGGGTTTAGTGATACATTGACATAGGGACAATTCTTTGATAGAGTGTGAAAAATTTCTAACAGTTTCATTGGATTTTTCCAATAAATTGATATTCACATCACCACAAATCAATATGGGTACCCCTTTATATTGATCTTGAATATGTTTCACACAGCGATTCATTTTGTCTATGAAACCCTGCTTGTTGCCCGTCGGGGGGCGATACAAATTTACAAGGAAAAAACCTTTCCTCCGGAATTTGTTGAACCATTTATCAGAGTCGTCCTATCAGACCTGTATAGCCTATACTGGGTATTATGTATAAGTTGGTAGTCAACATCCGCTTCGTTAAGCCACGATTCCTGAATCGCTAATATCTTTATATTGGCCTGAAGTATTGTGTCAAAGGTTTCAGCCACTTTATTACGCAAGGATCGAACATTTAATGATGTGACAATTAGACCTTTCTCCGCCCCCAGAGATTCTAGGCTATCCGATACCATTCTTTACAACACTACAAGTACACAAGATGACAATCAGTGTTTTAAAAAAAAACTGTTTGATGAATATTTTTTAAATTTAATATGAATGTAGATACAGTATTTTCCAACTCATACACAAAACATCATGATGGCTTTCCAGGCTAAATTTTTCTATATTACGACTTATTTATAAGAAATATTGGGAAAAAAATTAAATTCCTGATTAATATTTGATTTGAACAAAAATGGCTCCATAAATCTTGATGAAATTCTATATGGATATAGCTGTCATAGTTACTAACTCGCACAACAAAAATAAGCATGAATTTCCAGGCCGAATTTTTTATGTTACAACTAATTATGAGAAAATTCTTAAAAATGAGGAAATTCTTGATAAATATTTTATTTATACACATATGGCTCCATAAATTTTAATGAAATTTAATATGGATGTATAGGGATCGTAGATACTAACTCCCACACCAAAAATCAGCATAAATTTTCTATCTGAAATGTTTATATCAAGACTTAACATACATACTTCGTCTGCATAATGCTGATATTCCCTGCTATATGTATTGAATACACATTGCGTGAAAAATGGCAAAAGTTGTAACCCGCTACTCCCTCATTGCCGCGCACCCCGTTACATAATCACTACTGAGTCACAGTGCGTTTGGTTACGTTGAACTGTATTTTGAACTTCATTTCTACCTTAGATTACGGTTATTTCAGAGATATGGTGAAGCCGAATTGTACATTCTCTGATGATTTCACCCATAGATACAAATACCAATTAGGCCGTTATTGTACACTCAATGTACACTGTGCATGCCTGTCTATGATTCAACAGTCAATTTACGAACGATTAGCAGTATTTATAAACATACTAATTTAAAAAGAAAATACAGCCTGGTCTTACATCTCCCGCTGAAAATTCATCAAACAGAGATCTATAGTGATGGCTCTGTTTTTCCCCAAGCTCAGACATTTCTATTTAATCACATCTTAAAGAAATGGAGGCTGGTGAAGTTCCGATTCATCGAGAATGTGCTGATACAATTAGAGCCAGAGGATGGATGTGTTACAGTGGTTGTTCACTGGTGGATAGACAGACTGGATCAATAGCCATTAAGCCTTAAGCAACAGTAGGTGCGCAAGATGTAAGTTACTTACACTCACTCTTTAAGCAAGAAACCACAGTAAATTATCGATGGGTCAGATCTTCAGAAAATGTACAATTGGCAGCTGTATTCATTTAGTAAATTCTGCCAGATTAAGCTGCAATTTGGTTAATACTAGGTAAATTCGAGTATATTCAGCATTGTATTGACTCTAGCAATCTGTTGGGTTAGGTTGAACTGTATTTTGAACTTTATTTTCGTCTGAAAATTCGGTTATTTGAGAAGGTTGGTGAAGTTGAATTGTACATTTTCTGAAAATCTGACCCGCCTACACTCGCTCTTTAAGGAAGAAACCACAGTGGATTATTGATCATGAAAACAGCCAGCCACATTTAAGTGACAAAATATATATCGTATTTTCATCCAGAAATTAAATAAGGTACATCAGAAAAGAACCAGAAAACTGGTCTTCCGGGCCTCCCTTTAAATACAATGTTCAGATGCGTGAATTACAATATCAGTCAATAGTGACAGTGCTTCATTGGACATAATTCTAAGGTAACAACAATGTTGGTGAAGATGTTTTTTTCACTCTATAGTCACTTGGATAGTCTTTATGTGGGATTTAGTGATACAGTAGTAGTCCTTGTATGCGCAGAGGTTTTGCAATATGACTCCCATTTAACACCACTCTTATACTGGAGATGCCATATGGATTGGAAGGCAGTACCGGGATGGTTGGTCCCGTAGAAAGCCAATATGTAAAGATAAACATTTCTGATTTGTTACAGAAAATGAGTCATACGTCGCAAGAAAATGGATTTTGAGATTTTGAGATTCCAATTAGTGTA
Organism: Sthenelais limicola; assembly: GCA_942159475.1. NCBI lineage: Eukaryota > Metazoa > Annelida > Polychaeta > Phyllodocida > Sigalionidae > Sthenelais > Sthenelais limicola. The sequence goes on along the minus strand of OW804102.1, from coordinate 52,893,712 downwards.
GGTGTGCAAGATGTAAGTTACTTGCACTCACTCTTTAAGGAAGAAACCACAGTGGATTATTGATGGCTCAGATTTTCAGAAAATGTACGATTGGCAGCTGTCCACATTTAGTAAATTCTGCGCTGTATTTGGCCAATACTAGGTAAATTCAAGTATATTCGGCATTGCATTGATTCTAGCAATTTGTTTGGTTAGGTTGAACTGTATTTTAAAACTTATTTTTGTCTGAAAATTCAGTTATTTGAGAAGATTGGCGAAGTTGAACTGTACAATTTCTGAAAATCTGACCCACTTACACTCGCTCTTTAAGGAAGAAACGACAGTGGATTATTGATCCTGAAAACAGGCAGCCAGATTTAAGTGACAAAATGTGCAATATGACTCACTTTAACACTACTCTTATACTGTAGATGTCTTATGGATTGGAAGGCAGTACTTGGTGGTTGGTCCCGTAAAAAGCCAATATGTAAAGATAGATATTTCTGATTTGTTACAGAAATTGAGTCATACATTGCAAGAAAATAGATTTTGAGATTCCAATTAGTGTAAAAATTCGGACATTAATATAAGTACTGCTATATTGTAGTATGCATACAAAAATGTGCTGTGTTCCAGGAAAATTAGTCACAAATTGCAGAATTGATATTTTTCAAAGTGTTTTAGTTTAAAGATATCTTTGTTGGAATGTTCTGATTTTTAGGAAGGTGAGCACTCATTGTCATCTGAATCTATGTACCAAATTTCAGGACATTGAATTAAATATGTCCTTGCGTTTCGAAGGGCTTGGTATGGAGTATGTTTAGTTACTCTATTGCTTATTACCCACCAAGAAACATTGCAAACCTTTTTTTCAAAAATGAAAATATCAAACTTAAAATGTAGGAATATTTATTAGATGTCCTAGTGTTTACTATCATTAAAATCGGCTTGATGGCCTCTTTTCAAATATGGCATATCAAAATCCATATTTTGCGACTTATGACACATTTTCCTAAAACGGATCACATAATATGAAAATCCTTCTTACATTTGCTCTAACTGTTGTATATTAACTATATAATTATTTGCGATAGCCCAGGAAGTGTTTAAACATTCTTATCTGCCATGAGCATAATTAGCCACACGAACGAATCAATGGTGGCTTTGTTCATGCGTCAGATTTTCAGAAAATGTACAATTGGCAGCTCTACACATTTAGTAAGTTCTGTTAAATTTGGCTGCAATTTGGTCAATACTAGGTAAATTTGAGTATATTTGGTATTGCATTGATTCTAGCAATCTGTTTGGTTAGGTTGAATTGTATTTTGAACTTTATTTTCGTCTGAAATTTGGGTTATTTGAGAAGATTGGCAAAGTTGAATTGTACATTTTCTGGAAATCTGACCCAAGAATCAATGGTGGCATTGTACATACTGAATGCTATGGTAAAAGATAGGACTTTTCGTTATTTCGTGAATATTGTCTTTCATGATAATGTTGATCACAGAAATCACCAATGTTCAATAAGGGAAAAAAACTGCTTTAGTATCTAATTCATACCAGAAGAGGAAATGTATGGTATGTATATATTATATAATAATGTATGATATACAGTAGTCCATTCATTGCCAACCCATCCGAGCGTCAACAAAAACGATTAATCATGATTTTAGCCAGTTCTACTTGCTGCAAAACCAAATCATCTTCCCAAAAATATTTCTTAAACTTAGCTAATACTTGATAAAGTTAACTATCTTAGGATAGTCCAGCTGGGTCTATATGGGTGAAATCGCCAGAAAATGTACAATTCTAGATGAACAGCACCCTACCACTATTCTGCCAGGAATAGCTTTGCTATGTTTCTCAAGTCATGTGACCGGTGCCCTGACCGAAGGGAGAAACAACGTATATACCAACCTTGCTCTATATCGACCTGTTTTCATGCTTTTTTTTTCTGGAATTCAGAAGCTAGGTCGAGTCAAGGGGAGCAAGGTTCAAATGGAAAAATGTTTCATTTAATGAATAATTAAAAAGTTATCGCTAACCGCGTTTTCGAAGCGAGGGCTGTTTAAAATGGCGCCATAACAAAAAGTGGATGGAAGAAAAACCAGACAAGAGCCACTGCCACTCTAAGCCAATCAGATCATCAGATGCGATCACGTGACCATGAGCGCAATGACGTCATATATAGCGGCAGGCCGGGGAAGCCCTCCGATCAGAAAAACAAAGCTCATAGCGGTGCTCATAGACTCTTTTTGCAGGTAGAAAATCCGGGATTATCAGTTATTCGATTAAAAAGGTAACAAAATACAGAATCGAATCCTAAAATCTAAATATTTGCTGTCATCTTATGTGGAATCATAAGATGGACAGCAGATCTAGCCAGTCAAAATGCCTGACAACTCTTGGTCTGGTTTTGAACGTTTAGTTTAGTAGCTGGGAAACTCCCGGCTGGTTTGCAAGGGCCGTTTTTGCGACGATCCTTTATTTTTAGATATAAAAACAATATGAGGTGTTCAGATCTGCTGAAATCTAACCAATTTACTAAAATAATAATCACTTCAAGCGGTATACTTTTCTGGATTTAAGACAAAAGTGAGGCTCGAAATACAGTTCAACATAACCAGACAGATTGTTTGAATCATAGAAATATCAAATATACTCAGATATACCTATTGTATTGACTATTTTTGAGTCTAATTTAGCAGAATTTACTAAATGTGTATTTCTGCCTATTATATATTTTCTGACGATCTGACTTATTCATCCATTACACTGACATGCAGCTTCCATATTCCCGTGCAAATCCCCTATTCATATAAAAAAATACCAAGTTTTTTCCCCCTTATGATCTGTATTTAAATCTTCAGTTTTACAGGGCAACGGATCAAAGAAATGATTTGAGAAATAAGTGCCGCCTCTCATCTGTCTCAAAGGCAAAGCAGGCAAATCCTATTTGCTCATTTAAATCTTTGTGAAAAAATCATTTGAGAAATAAAATCCGTATTAAACTGGAAATCCAACAAATTCATCGGCTAGAATTGAACAGTTCATGGTTAAAAACGATGACATATGGGATGTGTTTCAAGAAAATGAGTCATAAGTCGCAAACTGGATATTTTTCAAAGTGATTTATTTATAAGATATAGATCTTTGTTGGAATATTCTAATTTTGTGGGGTGCTTAATGCTGCTAATACTATGAATACATGTACATAATTTCAAGGCAATATAGTAAATATATCTATGCATTTTTAAGGTCATCTTATGAATTATATTAAAATTTTAGATTAGGTTTATTAGTTATTATCAACCCAAAAATATTAATAAGTTTTATTTTCAAAAATAAAAATATCAAACTTAAAATATAGAAACACTATTATGATGTCCTACTGTTTACTACCATCATTAGAATCGGCTTGATCTCATATTTTCAAATATGATGATATCTCAAAATCCATTTTTGCGACCTGTGACATAATGGTGAACCTCGGGATTTCATATTAACGTGAGAAATAACAATTAATTGTCATATTTAAGATGAATTCCATTCGTCATGATACCTTTAGAAGATTTCATGAGAATAAATTACAGAGGCCACAACAGTTCGCTGCAAGAATTGAATGGCGAAGGGCATCTATAAGGTGAAGGATAGAAATACAATACGCCATGATTTATATGGCTATTTCCATTAGTTGAAGGGCAGGCATTGGTCGATTTCACATGACCTCTGACCCAAGGGGGGTGGGGGTAAGCGGGTGATTCACTGGCTCCCCCACGGGTGGGACAGCTGAACCAGGAAGCACCAGGAAGCACCAGGAAGCACCAGGAAGCACAACAACATGTAGATTATTCTCCCCTCCCTCTCTCCCTCTCCTCACCCTCTCTCTCCTTTCTTACCCTCTCTCTCCTTTCTCTCCCTCTCTCTCCTTTCTCTCCCTCTCTCACCTGTCTCTCCCTCTCTCTCCTTCTCTCTCCCTCTCTCTCCCTCTCTCTCCCTCTCTCCCCCTCTCCCTCCCTCCCTCTCACTCCCTCTCCCACTCTCTTAGATCCCTCTTTTCTCTTCTTCCCTGTCCCTCCTCTCTCTTACTCCACCCTTTCCCTCCTCTCTCCCCCTCTCTCTTCTACTTTCTCTCCTCTATGTCCTCTACTTTCTCCCCCTCCCTCCTTCTCCTTTTCCCTCCCCTCTCTCCCCTCAATCTCCTTCTCTCCTCTCCCTCCTTCTCTCCTCTTCTGCCTCCTCCCCCTCCCATCTGCCTCCCCTCCCTTTTGCCCCTCTCCTCTCCTCTCTCCATCCCACCTCTCTCCATCCTCTCTCTCCCTTCTTCCTACTTCGCCCTGTCCCCCCTTTCCTCCCTCCCCTCTCCCTCCTGGGCTGGGTTTAGACGATTAGTATTTAATATTAATGACCAACATTGAGGGGTGGCAAGTGCACTGTTTGGTGCCACAATTTACAATTCACCCATAGAATAACTTTGTGCAGTTACCTGTGGTACTGACTGACATTGAGGGGCTGCTGGTGCACTGTTTGGTGCCACAATTTACAATTCACCCATAGTATAACTTTGTGCAGTTACCTGTAGTACTGACTGACATTGAGCGGCTGCTGGTGCACTGTTTGGTGCACAATTCACAATTCACCCATAGTGTAACTGTGCGGAACTTTAACTGTGGTACTACTGAACAACATTGATGGGCTGCTGGTGCAATGATTGGTGCCACAATTTACAATTCACCATAGTATAACTTTGTGCAGTTATCCTAGGTACAACACTGACCAACATTGAGAGGCTGCTGGGAGCTGAGCTTTTATCTATTTTGAGTATGGTTAACGTTGCTTGGACCATTAAGGGTGGAATGTTGTGGACCTGAAATAGACAACACAATACACAGCCCTTATAAATATAGTTTTTATACATTTGCTTCATTATCTGTAATTACCTGGGACTAATTGAAAACGATGACCATTCCTCTCCCCATCTCCCTGCTCTTCCAAATGGTCATGATAATGGTTCATATACTGATATCTAGTTTATAAAATTTAATGATAAAGGTAGTATAAGTCCACGTTTCGACCACGCATCCTATTTATAATTATATTTCAGCTAACTAATAACCGTATTTGTATAATGGGATAACATATATCATTAATCCCAAAGCATCGCAAATCTTTTGTTGTTAAATATATTTTATAAGACTTGTACATTTAAATTCTTTACAAAATACGCATAGCCACAATGTTGATTATTTTCATGCGTTGCCAAATTAGTCAGATTTTACAACATAATAAATGAAATAAATAAATAAATAAATGATAATAAATAAATGAAATACACCTTAATCTCGATCTCGATCTCTCTTTAATCGTTAGATATATATGATGAGGTTTGAATCAGGGATATGAATACGGTTAAAGCTATATATAGTTATCTGGGAAGAGGAGCAACCTAGTGCTGTTAATAAATGAGTCAGATCATCAGAAAATGTACAATTCGCAACTCTACACATTTAGTGAATTCTGCTAAATTAGACTGAAAAGGGATAAATACTTCGCATATCTGAATATATTTGGTATTGTGTTGATTATAAATATCATTTAGGCTATTGAGAACTGTGTTTTGAACCTCATTTCTGTCTTGAATTTGGATTATTTGAGAAAATTGGTGAAGGTGAATTGTACATTTTCTGACGATCTGACCCAAATACACCAATAAGTGCACACATTATAACATATGACTAATAAGATTAAAGCACTGACAATACATTTTTTAACATTGTTTAGGACATAAAGTGAATGTGAGATACGTTCCTGTCTGTCCCATTTTTTCAAGCTTAATATCAATAATTATATATACATGAAGTTGTCCAAAGGTTGCTTTGTTCTAAGTAAATACTTGTAAAGCAGCAGGCCTCTGAGCCGATAGATTAATTATTATTATTATCAACTTTTATTATGACACAAAGTATACATAATCGGGCAAGACCCTCTAAGAATAGATCTTCCTGGGGACCCTTAAAAACAAGTAAAATCAGGGTATAAATACATTAATGTATACAGAAGCTTAGCAAAGTAGCCTTGATTAACTCATATATGGATGAGATCGTCAGAAAATGCGCAATTGGCAGCTGTACACATTTAGTAAATTCTGCTAAAGCAGGCTGCAATTTGGACAATACTAGGTAAATTCGAGTATATTCAGCATTGCATTGATTCTAGCAATCTGTTTAGTTAGGTTGAACTGTATTTTGAACTTTATTTTCGTCTGATATCTCGGTTATTTGAGAGGATTGGTGAAGATGAATTGTACATTTCCTGGCGACTTCACCCATATGGAATCTCTGTAGCTGAATGTAAAACAAAAGCCATACAGCATAATATAGTTTATATTTATTCACTGTGCACCCATATGTGCAGCAATAATGTATAATATTTTATTGTTATGTAGAACTGGCTTTGCACATTAAGAACTAATGAAATCTGAAACAAATTGACAAGACATTCTAGATCCTATATGGACAAGTTCTGAAACAATTTTGCCAATTAGAGATAAGTTTATATGTGTATATGGGTCAGATTTTCAGAAAATCTACAATTGGCAGCTCTACACATTTAGTAAATTCCGCTAAATTAGGCTGCAATTTGGTCAATACTAGGTAAATTTGAGTATATTCGGCATTGCATTGATTCTAGCAATCTGTTTGGTAAGGTTGAATTGTATTTTGAACTTTATTTTCGTCTGAAATTTAGGTTGTCTGAGAAGATTAGCAAAGTTGAATTGTACATTTTCTGGAAATCTGACCCAAGAATCAATGCTGGCATTGTACATACTGTCCACATTCTTCAAAAGTAGGCTGCAATTTGACCAATACCAGGTAAATCTGAGAATATTTGGCATTGCATCGATTCTAGCAATCTGTTTGGCCAGCTTTAACTGAATTTTGAACTTTATTTTTATATCAAAATATTTGTAGGAATAATTTATCAGAGGACAATTACAGTAATTATTCGGTAGAGCAAGATTCTAACCCAACCTGCCTGGAGGCTGTTAAATGAAAAATGTGTATTTATTTCACTATATATATGGCTTGGACGCCCGCACTACGCTGGAATGAAGACACAACGGAGGAATGGCCTTGAAACCTTCATCAGGAGGTTTTATTTTCACCATAAACAGATACATATAAAGAAAAAATTATACGTGTGGCGTGGGCGGAGAAGCGGTTGAGAGTGGAAGGATAAGGTGGGCGTGGAAGGATTGGGACTGTGACGTCATAGGTAAACACAGGGTCGACGTCATAAGCGGGACCAAGGGGGGCGTGGTTACCTAGGCGGCGTAGTTAGGGGCGTGACTTCTCCAATATAATCGGAGATGTTTTCTCCTTCACATATATGGCTTGGACGCCCGCACTACGCTGGAATGAAGACACAACGGAGGAATGGCCTTGAAACCTTCATCAGGAGGTTTTATTTTCACCAAAAGAGGCCAAACCGAAGTCACTTGTGAGAAGAAAGATGATCAGCAATGAACGAATCAACTTTAAGCTTGGTGTCCAACTCGGGCGTGATGTAAGAATCCACACATGAAGAACGCCAATTACCTCGCGCTTTAATGTCCGAAAGCTTAACGCCCATGGACGCCATATAAGTGGCGCCACCTCTCCTTAAAGATTGGGGGCTGAACACGCCTGATATGCCAGCACGTCGAAGAAGGGTTTGTAGAAACTTCTTAAAGTCATCGTAGGACGGAGATTCACGCCCAGAAGAAGAGAATAATAAAGCTGAAGGAGATAATTTTTCAGCAAAAACACATTTTTTCAGCCAATACACAGCGCATAAGGCGCAATCAGTGAGCATCACAACTGGGATAGTGAAGGGAGATGCTGAAGTTTTTGAAGATTTTACCGTGACAAGCACGCCCCAGGGAGTCACTGAGACGTCCTCACGGCGAAGAGTGTGGGGAGAAGGAACTATATGGCCCACTCTCAGCAAGGTCCTGAATAGGAAGATAATCATTGACCACAACCTTGATTCTGACGCTGAAGTGTAGTTGACCTGACGGGACATCAGAAGAAGGTGGCGTGGCAATAGCGCTTCAGAGGGAACTGGCGACGCCCCTGGTAGGCGACTGACACCTTTTAACACTGACTTGATTGCTGGGTGAGACATGGGAGGGCAGTCGATGAAACGTAGTCGCGCGCCAAACACCACGCCACTAAGGTAGGTAGAAACAGAAGAGACTTTCATGAAGGTGGCGAGGAAAGCTGCGAACATACACACCACGTCGACTTGTATAGGAGACGACGGGAGGTTGTTATCACATATAAATTTACTAAATAGACGCCACTGGCGTTCTCTTTGTTCCAGCGTCGACGGCGCCACAGAAGATACTTGTAGTTGGTGGACCCTCTTCATCCACGCTGACATGCCTATCATAATGACAAGGAACATCAGTAAAACAACACAATCCAGCTTGCGATAATATAGTAAAGTCAAAAGGCATTTTCATATAAGGAAGGCGTGATAAAAAGTCTGCCACTACATTATTCTTGGTGTTAATGTATTGAGGAAGAAGTTCAATATCGTAGATGAAAGTGATCCAATAAAGTTCGTATAACCACTGCATGCAAGTCTTATTAGAACTCACGCCCGTAGTTAACATTGCCACGACTTGTGTGTTATCTATGAAGCAATGGACTCGGGAACCTCTCAACAAGTCCTTCCAGCGTTTGACGCCCACTAACACCGGATAAAGCTCCTGCACGTTAATATTGTCCACACGAACATTCTCAGTAGGGGCGTCAATTAAATGACTACAATCCGTATCTGACCAAGGTACTACACATGCTTCCCAGGCGCCTGCAAGCCAATCTGCGCCGAGAAAAGCGCCGAACCCCTTACTTGAAGCGTCAGACACTAGGGGAAGATGAAATTCAGGTTTATTTAATAACCTCACACCGTTAAACACTTTGCAGAAACCATTCCACCACATGATATCCTGGCGGAAGGCGTCTGATATGGGCGACCTGGTCAAGCGTTTGCACAGAAGAATCTTATATAAGTCGAATAGACGCCTACAGAACGTGCGGCCTCCCTTGAAAACTGACGCACAGTGGGCCAGATACCCACACAAACACTCCAAGTCCTTCTTAGAGATGAATTTGGCGTCTACAACAGTCGATAGCAGACGACGAAGCTTGGTTAATTTCCCATCGGGCAGACTCAGGGTCATCCCAACCGAGTCAATGCTGAAGCCCAAGTAAATGCACTCAGTACTGGGCGTAGTAACTTTCTTCCACGCCACGTGAAAGCCTAGATAACGCAGGAGGACAATGAGAGTGTCTCTGGACTGGGTACAGGAGGGCAAATCGGGAGAGCATAGGAAAAAATCATCTAGGTAATTAACCACACGTATATTACACAAATTGAACATGGTAAATGCAATGAGGTTAGAGATACTGTCGAATACACAAGGCCCAATTCTAAGACCAAAACATAAACGATTATCAGTTAGATATTCTTCCTTACCATTTATAACCCATCTGAAGCCACATAAGTTACGATGACTAGGATTAATGGCGACGGCACGATAGGCCGACTTAATATCAACCACGCCCATAAATGAACCTTCTTCTACCATATCAGTTGCATCGTCAATACTATTATAAGTAAAATTACGTACAAGAGAGTCACAGTGAAAGTTCACTGAGTCAGAATCGGGCCGAGAACAATCTGTAATTGGTCTGAGACCACCGTCAGCTTTGGCAACTGCTCCCAGGGCGTGAATACACTTTGGCTTGTCTCTCACTACTGAAACACAGCCTTCTAAAATTTCATTTTCGACTATGGTATCCATCTTGGAACGAGCTGGTTCCTCAAGAATCGATGAGTAATTTACACAGTCGTACGCCTGAACTGGCGAATCTACGACATCAAAGCCGTCAATAATACCGTAGAAAACTTCTATATAGCGATTAAAAACTGCACAACCTTGAAGGCTTAAAATTGCCGCAAATCTACACGGCTTCAACTGCACGGGAATACACCCGAGCGTATGAATACAAGTGCACGTACCATCAAAACATTTACTAAAAACCTTCACCGAACGATCGTTCGGGGAAATTGGCGTGGAAAACACCACGCCATCACAAGAAATATTACATTCATCGCGATAAAATTCGGCAACAGCCTTGCAAATATAATGGTAAACACAATCACTATCACAAGAAGTCTCAATATCACCTGGATGGAATAAACCGGGGGGAAAATCCTCTTGCAGCGTAGTGGAAACACTAGCCACTAAGTCCTTGACGGCCATCTTACCTTCTAAACTCTCCTCCAACGCCGGAGAATCAGACACTGAGTTTAAAGCAATAACAGAGATGGCGCCACTACCCCGACTTACCCCTGCCGCATCCTATTTGGAGGCCTTGGTCGACGCACAGGTCTTCGCTCCGTGCTCAGCTGAGCCGCATGAAGAGCATCGGTGGCCGTAGTCGCATTGAGACCTGGTACATCCACCAGCGTTAAACTTGAAACACGTACGTTCCTTGGAAGGCATGGATTTTACAGAAGATTTCGACGCAGCAGCTTTGCGTGAATTTTCATAGGAATAGTAGCGCAATACCTCCTCCTGGCGTGTATCGCCGAAAGCGACCAGACCTTTCTTGTTGGCCCTAGCTCTGACTGCTTGATCATACGCCAACGACGCCTTGAGGGTGTACATGGCTGAAGCATCTTTCTCGGTCATGGTGACACAGTGAGACAACACACTAGACAATTCTTCTACAGGGCGTGAGTCGGCAATTAACCTCTCCATAAGCTTCAAGGACAGCAGCAAAAGTTCATTAAAGTTTTCAACTGTCTCACCCTTGTCGATGACCGATTCGCGGTCGAAAGGCCCGGACCTCTTCCTAGAAGAACTGCGCCGACGACGGTGAGATGACGAGCCCGCTGTATAAATGGAACTCTCTCTACTGTGAGATGACTCTTCCTCATCCAGATCCCGACGAGACTTCCTGCCCTTATCTTCATTGATGTGAATTTCACTATCAGAGGAGCCTACTGATGACTCGGGCTTCTTTTCTAGCGCCTGAACTGCCGTCAGGATTCGACTGACCATGTCTTCCAGCCCTTCTACACGCCCAGTAAGTTGACTTGTTTTCTCTCCTTCTAGCTTCGCCACCTCAGCTATCAATTTACGATTGCAATGCAATCCTGTCGGAGCATCGTGCTCAATTCCGCAGGGCGTGCAATATCTACCCATCTTAAAATCGGAACTTGACTCAAAATCACGCCAAAAAATTATACGTGTGGCGTGGGCGGAGAAGCGGTTGAGAGTGGAAGGATAAGGTGGGCGTGGAAGGATTGGGACTGTGACGTCATAGGTAAACACAGGGTCGACGTCATAAGCGGGACCAAGGGGGGCGTGGTTACCTAGGCGGCGTAGTTAGGGGCGTGACTTCTCCAATATAATCGGAGATGTTTTCTCCTTCACTTATTTAAGAATCGTATAATACTATCTAGCGCATTTGTCAATGACAGACAATATAGCTTTCACATGTGCTATTCACTTTGGATACTTGTTCAATTATAATATAATAATATGCTTTATATCTTGCCATATTACACAATTTCTCCCTTAAGCCTGGGTTCCATTGCCCCGGTACTTCTCCCGCTACTACTCCCGTTTCCTTGGTCCCGCTACATTAGAAGTAACGGGAAGTAGTCATTTCAAAGACAAGGCACTAAGCCTCTGAAAAGTATTAATCTATACACTATAAGTGTCCTCATGCGACCTTACCGCTGTACTGTCATAATCTTCTGTCGATGTGATAACATAGGTACTACACCCTTTGTCGATCTAGATCATCTTGAACTGATTAATTTCCTAAATCATGTATCGATCTTTAAAAACTTAAATTATTATTATTAATTTTGATGTACATTATATCCTTTTTTCACTTGAGTAGCATGAGATTACTATGTTCGCATGGAAATGTTCTCAATAAAGTTTCTTTAAAAAAAAAAAATCAAACATGTTTAAATTGAAGCAGCTACTACCCGCTACTTGCTCCCGCTTCTAAAACTAGTGGGTGAAAAGAAACGGAAGGAGTAGCGGGACAAATAGCAGGGCAGTGGAACCCTTGCTTTAAGTGTTCGTCCATTTCAGGAAGTCTATTATAACGAAACACAAACAAGCCTAGCATCAAATGCTAGAGAGATGAGCATTGTATAGATGTTACAGGGCTCTAATGAATAAATGTGGCTCCTCCGCACTCGGCAGATGTCTTGATAGCTTGCAGGGGTAAAAGCTTACCCATCGCCGCTAATAGATGCTGTGCTGTGTCGCGGGGCCCGTTATGATTTCTATGGCTGTCTGTCTGCTGCAGAACTAGAGGGTCAGATTTTCAGAAAATGTGCAATTGGCAGCTGTACACATTTAGTAAATTATGTTAAATTAGGCCAAATTAAATTAAATTTGGTCAATACTAGGTAAATTCGAGAATATTTGGCATTGCATTGATTCTACCAATCTGTTTGGTTAGGTTGAACTGTGTTTTGAACTTTATTTTTGTCTGAAATTTGGGTTATTTCAGAAGATTGGCGAAGTTGAATTGTACATTTTCTGGCGACTTCACCCTAGAGCCTTCCTATCTTGTGTTCGGATGTGGCTATTGTTATGTGATCCAAACCTACAACTAGTGTACATTCTGCAAACTCTCTTTCTTAGATTGATGTTTACATAAACAGCAATCTAAACGATTCACCCAGAAACTTGTCAATCATTGATAAAATCTGGTTCCCTCCCATCATCAGGGTTAACCATCAGTTGTTGATTCTGATATCAGCAGATAAGATCAGCAGCATGCTGGTAATGGTCAGGAGGGGGAAGGGATGTTGTATAGGTATGAATTAGAGGGACAAGTGGAGGAATGATTATATCTTCCAGTAAAGATGTTAAAGTGTCAGTAAACACCAAAATATTATGAGAAAATCAATTTCTTTGCTATTATTGAAATGTAACTGCCCCGGTTTTACTGAATTCAACCAAACATTTAGTGAGTTTTACCCATTTAAAGGAGGAAAAAAGTAGTTCCACAGGCTAACACTCCATTCAAGGTGCCACTGTTTGCCTACGTCACAAAGTTTCGCCAATCTTGAAATGAACACGCAACAAACATAATAAACAAGTCTCATAATTGCTGCTAGAAAGAAGGAGGGTGGGGTGGGCGGAAGGAGTTTTACTAGCAGGTGTGAGACCAAAACAAAAGCTAACAAACAAACTGTGTTACAGGAATAAAGTTCTCTGGCCAAAACTGTTTCAATTGCTGGGAGATTGTGGGGGGGGGGGGGGGGAAGGTCGAGATATTATGCTCATTTCTGGCGCGCCATTGTGATGTCACACAGCACTCTCAGTGCCCTCTTGTGCTAAACAGACCTTTTCAAGTAAGCTTTCTCAATTCGGGCCTGTAAGAGACTATTAGTTAGACATAAATGGAGGTAAAAAAATTGAGACTTGGATGTTGTATTTATGGCTCCATGAAGTTTGTTGTCCTAAAAGTGACCATGAACCCGTTGACTGACCCTTTAAAGGTTCTAGGGATCAATGAGGTGCTTACCCAAAATAATTTCATGGAGTAACCAGTCATATAAGGGATGGATTTCTTAGTGTTAAACTATATATACCTATACCACCTACCAACTCTCATGTGCCTAATTTTCCTTCAACATCCTACTTACCCTGATATTTTCAGGATTATTTTAAAGCCAATATTACCAACCAGCACTTTGGGATTATGGATTTTCTCTAACAGTATATTATTTGTTTTTTTCATTTTTTTTCATTCTATTTAACTTAGATTTTTTGTTGGTCCAATGGTTTGGAAAAGAATGGAACAAAAAGTAAAAAATGTTCAGTTTTTGCCCGATGTTAGCTGAGAGTGCAGTTGTTGGCATCGAAACAGCAGTACATCTATCAACAAATGGGTGAAATCGCCAGAAAATGTAAAATTCACCTTCAGCAATCCTCTCAAATAACCCAAATTTCAGACGAAAATAAAGTTCAAAACTCAGTTCAACATAACCAAACAGATTATTTGAATCAAGGCAATATCGAATACACACAGATATATCAAGTATTGACCATTTTACTGTCAAATTTTGCAGAATTGACTAAATGTGTAGATCTGCTGGTTGTACACTTTCTAAAGATCTGACCCAGAGAGAGCGTCCATCTACAATATCTACACACATAGGAATAACCCACTACATTCCCTGTTAGTTCAATCTTGAAATACATTCTAACTCCATACAGGTTTTGAATGCTTTGTAAACAGTCAATAACATAGATGAGATAGACTTTCAGTTTATACAGCTGTGACATACTTTCAAATATCTTTCATTTCCCGTCAGAAGTACTTTGACCTCTTTCCAGGCTGTTAAGTTCCAAAAATGTCTCTTAAGGTACTGTATGTTTGTCTCTTAAGGTACTGAGTGTTTGTCTCTTAAGGTACTGTATGTTTGCCTCTTAAGGTACTGAATGTTTGCTTAAGGTACTGAATGTTTGTCTCTTAAGGTACTGAATGTTTGTCTCTTAAGGTACTGAATGTTTGTCTCTTAAGGTACTGAATATTTGTCTCTTAAGGTACTGAGTGTTTGTCTCTTAAGGTACTGAATGTTTGTCTCTTAAGGTACTGAGTGTTTGTCTCTTAAGGTACTGAATGTTTGTCTCTTAAGGTACTGTATGTTTGTCTCTTAAGGTACTGTATGTTTGCCTCTTAAAGTACTGTATGTTTGTCTCTTAAGGTACTGTATGTTTGCCTCTTAAGGTACTGTATGTTTGCCTCTTAAGGTACTGTATGTTTGTCTCTTAAGGTACTGTATGTTTGCCTCTTAAGGTACTGTATGTTTGTCTCTTAAGGTACTGTATGTTTGTCTCTTAAGGTACTGTATGTTTGCCTCTTAAGGTACTGTATGTTTGTCTCTTAAGGTACTGAATGTTTGCTTAAGGTACTGAATGTTTGTCTCTTAAGGTACTGTATGATTGCTTAAGGTACTGTATGTTTGTCTGGACACTCTTCACTGGGTCTCCCTTTGTAGGAGTTCCCAGTGGTCTAGGGTCAGATTTTCAGAAAATGTATTATTCACCTTCACCAATACTCTCAAATAACCCAAATTTCAGACGAAAATAAAATTCAAAACACAGTGTAAGAATCTAAGAGCATTGCCCATAGGTTTGCTTTTGTATCGAGTTGGTAGAGAAGAAGTCAGAGATCAATGAAGTTTGTCAGGTTCGGCCCAGGCAAGGAGTACCTGAAGGCTTCCCCTCCAGCTCATTTATACTCAGGAAAACACTTAATTAATTCATATACAGACTTCCAAGAAATATTCCGCTGCCCCAACCCCTTTCTCATTGGGTGAAAGAAAATCCTTCCCCTCCATGTGGACTGACCTCTGCCCCCAAATCATGCCAAGGCCATGTGCTCTGCATGTGTAAGATTGGATCCTCCTCAGCCTCCCCCCTCTGCTCCCTTACCCTTAGATCCTTAGATCGCAGAGGCTTCTGCCTGCCCTTCCCTCTTACCCCTCCCCGCTCCCTCTTGATTAACCCAGAGCAGTGAATAAATTAATTAGGTGGGCCAGGTGGAGAGGTCAGCTCTGGCTAGCTCATCCTCTCCCTCCCAGTCAGACCACGTGTGGCACGCATGGTCTGGCCGTGATCAGTGGGCTAATTAGGTCAGATCCCATTCTACAGAATGCACTTCTTTACAACAGTTTAACCTAACCAAACAGATTGCTAGAATCAATGCAATGCTGAATATACTCGAATTTACCAAGTATTGACCAAATTTCAGCCTAATTTAGCAGAATTTACTAAATGTGTACGGCTGCCAATTGTACATTTTATGAAAATCTGACCCAGAAAGCACTATGCGGTGGCTGTGCTCATCGTTGTCTACTTCATCCTTCTAATGTATTTCTATGAATGGTCTGTCACATGCTATAATAGCACTCAATGATACAGATCCAGTAACTGGTAGACTGGACTGGACTGATCTCAGTACATTTCACCTCCACAAATTCTCTCTAATAACCCAAATTTCAGACAAAAATAAAGTTCAAAATACAGTTCAACCTAACCAAACAGATTGCTAGAATCAATGCAATGCCGAATATACTCGAATTTACCTAGTATTGACTGAATTATAGCCTAATTTAGCAGAACTTACTAAATATGTACAGCTGCATGCTCAGAAATAGTACATATCCCTAGAAATAGGACAAAATTGTGTAGCGTGTCATGTGCATTGCGTAATTTTAATTCTTACAGGGCATTGGCATAACAGAATTTAGGGATTAGGAAGTCACTCAAGCATGCCATGCTGCGGGCATATCATAACCTTCAAAACGCAATCATATATTCAATGCATAGTCTTGAGATTTGGTGCACATATATATATGACTAGAAGCGATAAACCCTTCAAAAATAGGACATTCCAACAAAGAGATCTTGTGAATAAATCACTTTGAAAAACTTAGAAATCAAAAAAAAATGTGCGGGCACAGAATCAGATGATTTATATCAATTTCAACGCCTAATTTATTAAGGAGGAACTAACCATCTGGATATAAACCTGAAAGCAGGACTGTCTTCCTGACAGTCAGGGGGTTCTAGGATAATTTGTATATTGGGTGCATCATTTATTTGTGATCAGTATATTGTCGTATTGTCATCAGTAGCACATGTTTATTGAAACTCTTTAATTGCAGAAAACATAAGGAAGGAATTTTGTTTCTATGATATGTTTCAATGCCTTTGATTCTTTTTGATTTTTTTTGCTGATAATTCTTTGCCTGTTGGTATTTGGTTGGTAGCCTTCTGAATGAACTGTAAATTGTAGTAAAACATAGACACATCACCTTTAAGCCCAACGCACACATGGCCGATTTGGCCCCCGATTGCCCCACGATTTGGGGCTCCTGGTGAATCTTAGGATTTTATTTCAAATACTGGTTTATATTTTTGAAATAACATTAACCATGGTTTGAAATGAAATTGAAATACATCAGAAGACCCAAATCGTGGGGCAATCGGGAGCCAAATCGGCCATGTGTGCGTTGGGCTTTAGTCATGTAGATAGCCATATATGTATGCTAGGCAGACTGCTTATCGTGACTTGCTTCACCTATAGAGAGTGCCATTTTGTCACCACCACTGACTGCTGCCCAGCCCACTCTATCTCACTCTGTTCCACTCTGTGTCTACCTCATCCACACCCACCACTACATTTACTGCACTCCCTCATGTATGGGTCAGATTTTCAGAAAATGTACAATTTAACTTCGCCAATCTTCTCAAATAACCCAAAATTCAGACGAAAATAAAGTTCAAAATACAGTTCAACCTAACCAAACAGATTGCTTGAATCAATGTCATGCCGAATATACTCGAATTTACCTAGTATTGACCAAATTGCAGCCTAATTTAGCAGAATTTACTAAATGTGTACAGCTACCAAGTGTACATTTTCTGAAAATCTGACCCGTATACAAGCTCGTGACAAATCTAAGTTTTGATGGAGACCAAGAAGGAAAAGGAATAAGTGGGATAGCGACGTACATCCTTTTATTATGTTATATGTGATGTGTTTCTGGGAAATGAGTCATAAGTCGCAAACATAATATTTTACAAAATGTTTCTTTTACAAGATCTCTTTATTGAAATGTTTTGATTTTTGTGGAGTTTTAGCGCCCTTAGACATATAATATTTAGGACAGTGCATTAGATTGCATTGAGGAGCTGTTGTTGCACTATTATATCTGGTGCCACAATTTACAATTCACCCATAGTATAACTTTGTGCAGTTACATGTAGTACTGACTGACATTGAGAGGCTGCTGGTGCACTGTTTGGTGACACAATTTATAATTCACCATAGTATATCTTTGTGCAGTTACCTGTGGTACTGACTGACATTGAGGGGCTGCTGGTGCGCTGTTTGGTGCCACAATTTACAATTCACCATAGTATATCTTTGTGCAGTTACCTGTGTTACTGACTGACATTGAGGGGCTGCTGGTGCACTGTTTGGTGGGACAATTTACAATTCACCCATAGTATATCTTTATGCAGTTACCTGTGTTACTGACTGACATTGAGGGGCTGCTGGTGCACTGTTTGGTGCCACAATTTACAATTCACCCCTAGTATAACTTTGTGCAGTTACCTGTAGTACTGACTGACATTGAGGGGCTGCTCCTCATTGTTTGGTGGCATAATTTACAATTCACCCCTAGTATAACTTTGTGCATTTACCTGTAGTACTGACTGACATTGAGGGGCTGCTGGTGCACTGTTTGGTGCCACAATTTACAATTCACCCGATACATACATACATTAATGTGCCTTGAAAGTTCTGAGGAATTCAACAAAGAACTAAAAAAGGTTATTCTTACTCAAATGCACAATAACTGAATATTGTTCTGATTGAATTATACTTGTACACATATGATGTTCTTACTGAATCACTGAATATTTGATAGTTTGTTTTGTTTTTAAAGAGGTTTATTCAGCAGAGTGAAATTATTATAGTTATACACTATTCTCATTCGTAGCTGATATGGGAGAAAATCTTACAAAGGCATAATCATAACAAAGAATGAGAATTATTATAGAAATATTATTCAAGAACCATGTATAAGTGGTAAAAAAGCAGGGAAAAAAATAGCGAGACATACATAAAAAAACATCACCCGGGCAGCATCCTATACAATCCGAGGAGCTGTTGATCTGAGAAATAATCTGCCTAATAGGGGATTTGCATAGCCGCCATTTTGAATCTCCATTCACATGGAATTATGGGAGTAATGGTACAGCCTAAATTCTATGGAAAACATGTCATGTTCAGCATGGACTATTTATCAATGCTCTAATGATAATATTAATGTGTTATACATGTTTCCATAATACTAGTTCCCATCTTTCCCATCATGCATTTGGTTTTCATAAATCATTTATACTCACTGTGATATTGGTAAAAACATTCTTGCAATTTTCGACAGAAATGCAGCTAAATAGTTGTATGTCAAATTTCAACAGAATCCATCCCAGCATGCACTGCAGTAGACATGCGCAGTGAGACATGCAACTCCCCTATTGTGTCCACTCACTCACCGACTATATTAGCTGTGATAATCAATAGACTAAACAACTGCTGTATGAACCCGCCTCATTATTACTTTAATTGATCTAGATTTATAACTTATTAAGGTTTAAAACGCTAATCATTTTTGTAATTATGAAAACTCCTACAATCGGTCGTCTAATCTCTTCCTATTTCTCTACTAAAGGTCAGGTACTATAAGTGTGAAATCGACAGAAAATGTACAATTCGCCTTCACTAATCCTCTCAAATAACCCAAATTTAAGACAAAAGTGACGTTCAAAACACAGTTCAACATAAACAAACAGATTGTTTGAATCAAGGCAATATCAAATATTTAGATCGAATTGAACGAGAAGTTGGAACTACAAGCGTGATTCAATGGATCAAGTTTACATTTTATTTTGCATCCAACAAGCGGCCGCACACGAGTAGTTCCTAATTTCGAGTACAGTTTCTTCTTTATAATAGAACTTGGAAATAATAGAAAACCTTCATTCTTATGCTTGTAATAGGCTGGCAGAAGCAGTTCACGACGGCCATGTTTTTCTTAATGTGCCTCGCTGCTGAGTAAGCTCATCTCTGATTGGTCTGCCGACATCAATGATAGGGATATAAACCAATAACAGACATGCTTACATTGCGGTAATTCTATCTCTTTATACAATACGTACAGAAATGAACAAACTAGTGAACGGGTGTATTCTTCCCGCTCGAAGTGAATAACCCATTCAGTCGTAGTATAAATTCAGATATATCTAGTATTGACCATTTTTTCAGACCTATTTAGCCTATTTTGCCAATTGTGCATTTTCTGAAGATCTGATCCATAAGGGATTGGTTACATGGGAGAATGAGAAGATAACAGAATAACATAATTCTACTTTATCTGCATTCATCAATATAATAACTAATGGCACAAACAAGGAAGACATCAGTGAGATATGAGGCAAATACCTTATAATATATATGCTTTTATTCAAGATCAATTCATTACAGTTACATAGATATAGAATCAAAGAAAAGGTTTCAGTCCTCTGCTCAGTCTTCCTCGACTGCCCGTTGACTAAATAAAAATACAATAATATTATCATTCTATCACTAAGATACATAATAATAAACAATTCATTTGTTGCTTTACAAACTAACCAATACAGTGCTACAGATACAGTGATACAGACCTTTGGAATAAACTTCTAATAGAGCTGGAAGAATAATATGTATGAAAACATAGGTATACCACAGTTTAAATATTATGTTAACATCGTGTGACTTTTTTTTAAGAAATAGAAATGCAGAAAGAAAAATGCAGCAACTAAGAGTCGGTGAAAGATAAAAGAAAATCAGAAAAGCAGAAAAAAAAATAAAAAGACAAGGGACGCAATACGAATGCTAATTAGACGTGTATGAGCCTCGTTGGCAGGATATATTAAATAAAACCTTTTAAAAACAAAAAATAATAATAAGAGAGCAACGCAGGTAAAGGCAGGGGAATGAATGGGTGTGAGTAAGGAGGAGGAGGAGGAGGAGGAGGATATTGCAGCAGTAGCAGTTATACGGTTAGGCTATACGGGTCAGATTTTCAGAAAATGTACAATTCAACTTCGCCAATCTTCTCAAATAATGCAAATTTCACACGACAATAAAGTTCAAAATACAGTTCAACCTAGCCAAACAGATTGCTAGAATCAATACAATGCTGAATATTCTCGAATTTACCTAGTATTGACCAAATTGGAGCCTAATTTTGCAGAAGTTACTAAATGTGTACAGCTGCCAATTGTTCAATTTCTGACAAACTGACCCATACATACCTGGCGGGTAGGTAAGATCAATGGCGACAACATAAAGCCATTAGCCGGGTGTGCTCTAATAGGCGTGTCCACAATAACATCACCTGAGTTTGCTATAAGGCTTTCCTCCCCTCCTTACACAAATAGCCTTAGTGTTACCATATACTTCAACACTGGACATGCTATAGTCGCATGCTCACTTAAAGCGGCATTATCAGCTAATATATGGGTCAGATATTCAGAAAAAGGTAAAAATTCACCTTCACTAATCCTCTCAAATATCCCACGTTTCATACAGAAATGAGCTTCGAAATGCAGTTTAACATAACAGAACTGATAATGTAAATCAATGCGATACTAGATACACTGAGATATACCTGTTATTCATCATTTGTCAGCCTTATTTAGCAGAATTTACTAAATGTGTACAGCTGCCAATTGTACATTATCTGAAAATCTGACCAATATGTCATGTGTTTCAGGAAAATGAGCCCCTTCTAAAAGGCCTTGTTTCATCCAATGTCATTCATTATATTAGTCCGGCACTTGATATGCCAAAAGAGCCTTATTCAGGAGTGTGTGACCAAGTCTTGCAAATCGTTTCATCTAATCTTACTAGCATCATTTTCTTTCTGAAATATCCATTTCTCACCACCATTTACATAGTACTCACCTGAAGCTGATCATCTGCCACTCAATTTTAAACTTTTGAGGATTTTTGCTGTAAATCAAATACTGTCAATGTCAAATGAAGACCATTAGTATAAGAGCTGAATATGAGTTATCCTTCTGATAAGAAACATGAACCGAAAAGGAAGAAAATCTAGTAAAATCTAGTAAAATACAAATAAGATATAAGAAGGAAATTAGCGCCCCTATGAGACACAAATATAACAAAGTACAGTAATTGCTATTCGATGTCGGCTATAAACGAACCATTGCGCAATGGTTCTGCAATAGAATGTATGGAGTAAATGGGCATTTGAGTGCAATCATTGCACTGGCTATTGCGTTCACATTGCTGTCACATTGCTGTCACATTGCTGTCACATTGCTGTCACATTGCTGTCACATTGCTGTCACATTGCTGTCACATTGCTGTCACATTGCTGTCACATTGCTGTCACATTGCTGTCACATTGCTGTCACATTGCTGTCACATTGCTGTCACATTGCTGTCACATTGCTGTCACATTGCTGTCACATTGCTGTCACATTGCTGTCACATTGCTGTCACATTGCTGTCACATTGCTGTCACATTGCTGTCACATTGCTGTCACATTGCTGTCACATTGCTGTCACATTGCTGTCACATTGCTGTCACATTGCTGTCACATTGCTGTCACATTGCTGTCACATTGCTGTCACATTGCTGTCACATTGCTGTCACATTGCTGTCACATTGCTGTCACATTGCTGTCACATTGCTGTCACATTGCTGTCACATTGCTGTCACATTGCTGTCACATTGCTGTCACATTGCTGTCACATTGCTGTCACATTGCTGTCACATTGCTGTCACATTGCTGTCACATTGCTGTCACATTGCTGTCACATTGCTGTCACATTGCTGTCACATTGCTGTCACATTGCTGTCACATTGCTGTCACATTGCTGTCACATTGCTGTCACATTGCTGTCACATTGCTGTCACATTGCGCAATAGCTATTGCGTTCACATTGCGCAATAAGTGGTTACACCCATTGGGTTCACATTGCGCTACCATTGCGCAATGTGAACGCAATAGCCAGTGCAATGATTGCACTCAAATGCCCATAGGGAAGAGGGCATTTAGCAACCCTATGACACACACATATAACAAAGTCCGAATATTTTATACTTGATATAATTATAATTACCCATCGTATTAAAAACAGCTTAACTGCCTATTGGTCACTGATGTAATACGTACTAAATAACGAATATTATCATTTAATGTAAAAGGATTCCTATGGCTAGCATAGAAGTGAGCACCTATCTCCAGACCTTTCTCTTTATTGTAACTGTTTGATCTTGAAACAAACAATATCAATCAATTAACTCTGAACATTCATCTGAGATTTAGCTGTAAGACCTCATGGGTCATGACAGGGTAGTATAGTATCTTATTATGCTAAAGTTTAACTATGATATAACTTCTAGTTATGCATCTCCAAGATGTTTATGTCAATATTTTTCTTGGCGTTATAGTTAATAATGATTGGAACTCGGTGTAAGCAAATGACTATTTGCATTTGACTATTATTTATGACAATTCCATTCCTCCAATTTAATCTCGTCCAATAATTATTCAATTATTTGCTCCTCGTTGCAGTCTCACCACTCAAAATGCAAAATGGATAATTTCATGAGCCCAATCGATGGTTTTCTATGCATAAACATGTCTCAAAGTCTCTTGGATTTATTGTCAAAACGACTATCAGATGATCAGGTAATCATTGACTGCTCCCTCCATACTGACTGCCAGGGAGGTTTAATGTCTGTCAGATTTAGCTGATGACAGCCACTAACAAGCAAGCTGTCATGGGTGAAATCGTCAGAAAATGTACAATTCACCTTCACCAATCCTCTCAAATAATCCAAATTTAACGCAAAAATAAGGTTCAAAATACAGTTCAACACAACCAAACAGATTGTTTAAACCAAGGCAATACCAAATTTACTCAGATATCCCTAGTATTGAGCCTAATTTAGCAGAATTTACTAGATTTGTAGATGTACCGATTGTACATTTTCTGAAGATCTTGATGTTGATTATGTGTTGGGATATCTTAGAAAAGGAAAGTGATAGAATTACACTATTGGCCGGCAATCCTTCAATATACTATGACCACCTATATTGCTTAGTCATTTAAATACTTGACAGCCACCTATAACATTGAGAACATACACATACAGTGAGGCTGTCAGTATTTACCTACATATCAATAATAACAACTGGAACATTGAGTAACAAAAAGAACAGTCACACTCGGTCTTGAAAATGACCTCAGGATATAAGGAACTTCTCGTATTTAATGATAATTTAATGACACTAAAGGACATGGACTATTATGCGGATTATGCTTAATATGTTAATTTTACGAATCTTGTACCTTAAAACTTTATTCTATGTATTCTCATCTTTTGTTAAGGGTTACCTGGTAGATCTCCAGTGGAGATGGATTAATGACCCTATTCGCTGATTTATACTATGTATATGTTTACTGAATAACAGTTGTATAATAATAATATCATGTGTCACACGGGTTTGTATTTGCCTTGTAGTCAATAATCATTACTCCTGTCCACACTCACTACTTCTGTACTGAACCCTGTAATTGACACCTTCTGACGCAAGGTCAACATAAATATAACGCCCACACATAGTGTACGTCATATGCCACATTAATTGAGTCTTAACTCACAAAATGAATATATTTCAAATGTTGTTTTGTATATGAACTCCTGTTAGCAATGTTTTTCTTTCGGGACTGTCTAGCGCTGATGGCTGTATGAATACATCTATGAAATTTCAGGACTGTGAACTTAATATACCTTTGGGTTTTGATAGGTCATCCTTTGGAATATATGTGATGTGTTTCAGGAAAATGAGTCATAAGTCGCAAAAAATAGATTTTGAGATACCATCATATTTGAAAAGATGAGATCAAGCTGATTCCAATGATAGTAAACAGTCTATAATCTAATAAGTATTTCTAGATTTTAAGTTTGATATTTTCGTTTTTGAAAAAAAAAGTTTCCAATATTTCTGGGGGTCAATAAACAGTAAAGTAACTGAATGTAGTCCATATGAGGACCTTTAAAATGAAAGGATATATTACATACATTGTCCTGAAATTTGATACATCGATTGATGTAACCATGAGTTACCAACCTTTAGAAAATTAGAACATTCCAATAAAAAAAAATGTGATCTTGCGAAAAAAAACACTTTAAAAAATATCAATTTTGCGACTTATGACTGATTTTCCTGAAACACATTACATATACCTTTGGGTTTTGATAGGTCATCCTTTGGAGTATATATGTATTTATTTCACCCTCGATATGCTCAGCCCATAGAGATAACATAGGCTTTGGATATTGTTTAGCTGGTCAGTAACTGATGTGATATTGCTTACGGGCAATACACCGCCGACCTAGTTTCTAGTGTTTTCATTGCATAAAATCAGATTTCTGGGTCATGTTGAAAGTAGTTCCGACACGGAAGCTGAATTCTGCTAGAATTCGACATGAACAAATAAAACATTGTCAGCAACGATATATTACCATTGATTAAAAGAATTTGAAGTTTAGACTAAGACCTTGACTCAATATTCCATTTGCTGCCTAGGTTGATATTGATACAAGCAGACAAACAGAAGATCGAGGCGGGTCCTGTCCTTTCATGTAACCATTCATAGAAACATGACTTACCCTAAACGTCCTCAATGCATAAACCGGTAACATAATCCACAAGTAAATTCAGGCACAATATTCCAGGCATAATATCCCTTGAGTTCTATCCAGGAGAGAATAAATCACAAGTCAAAGTTAAAATGTCCATATTTTGTTGAAAGATTCTTGGCTTGGCCTGTTGCCAAGGCTTGGGGAGGCGGCCGCCATCTTGCTTCAGAATCGTCACATGTTTTCCCATTCAAATCGGCAATCCAAGGTATTTTTGAGACTTCTATGGTCAAATCTTCCCGTAGTAGAATCTCCATGCTCTATTCTTGGTCGTTGATGAAGATTAATCAAATGACAAACGATATAAAGGATGTAAAAAGCCATTTTCCCCTTCGGTAAGCGTGAAGGATGCCAGCTCTAGGGTCACTGTGCGCATGCGCAATTTCTGCTCTTCCAGATCTTCTTCGAGGCTATTTTTCGGAGCGAACCAAGCTAAATAGATAATTATTTAATTATTTATTCCTCAAAATCACTGTGGTTCACGTTAATCTAACATTATTTAAGTTGCCGGGGTGAAATATAAATAGAAAAACATCAAATTCATGGTTTTGTGATGATCTATTTTATGGGCGGAGTTGTCGGGCCGTTTCACGTCAGTGAGAACATCGGCGTATGAATACATTAGCTTGAGGCGAAGCCTTCCCCTCGAATCGAAGTGAATCGAGTGAAAAAATATGAAGGCAATGCATTTATTAAAGCTATTTATTCCTCAAAGTGGTGGTAAATGATCCTTTTTTAACATTTTAAAAGTGTGTGGGGTGAAATAAACACAGAACAACCCTTGGATTCTCGGCGTCGTGAATATTCACCGATGACGGTCGCGGGCTACCGCCCTTGACCGTCATCGGTGAATATTCACTCCCGCCTCGAATCCCGGGTAGTTCTGTATATATACTTTACTAGTGATTGTGCATCCAGAAATATCATTTTCTGAAAGTTTACATTGTTGGAATCCACTTAAACTCATTTTGTAAGTATGATGGTATTCCAAAATGATTGAGATGTGTTGTACACATGTATACATCTTTACATACCTTTACTAGTTGATATTATTCAATGAAATGAATCAATTACTGAATAAAACATCAAGTGCTTAGATGGTCACCCAGAAATGGTGCAAAGTTTTTTTTCAAACATGAATATATCTAACAAAATATAGAAATATTTCTCAGATATCTTTCATGTTTACTATCATTGGAATCCGCTCGATCTCATCTTTTCAAATGTGATGATATCTCAAAATTTATTTTTTGCAACTTGTGATTCATTTTCCTTTACTCCATGATGAAGGGAGGATTAACTGCAGTTTGTATGGGCGGGAGTGTAATCCTACTGTGTAATCATGTGTGTAGGATTACATGCAACCCAGCAGCATGTTTCCGGTTTGCTACCATGCAAACTCCCTCCCTCCTTTTGCTATGCTGTTACATAGCATCTCACTGATACACCGGAGGGAGGGGGGAGCTTTTAGGAACAGCCATTTGTTCTACTTCCTGTGAAATGAAGTTTTTTTTCACAGAAACCTTGGCTGTCGTTTCCACTGCTACTCTAGCTCCTAGGTACAACATTTATTAATTGAAACTAGATTCTGCAAGGGGATAGTTTAGTCTACAATAATTGTAAGTCCCATTGTTCTGTAATGACAATTGTTTACATAGAAAATCGATCAAGAATAGACCAAAAGTTACATCAGGTCTACCTGTCTGCCCGCCTGTCTCCAAGCTGACTATTAAAGTTAGGACAGTCATATTTCCGATCAGTCAACTGTTGATTTTCTTTGTCAATAATAAATTTTGACATGTTTTCCTTTTTCATCATGGAGTAAAAATAGAACCCCAACTCGTAGGTATTATTAGCAATAGGATTGCATGGGTCCTCGTCAAATCTGTTCACATAACAGCACTCGCCCTATCGGGCTCGTGCTGCCATGGAAAAGATTTGACTCTGACCCATGCAATCCTATTGCTAATAATACCTACTCGTGAGGTTCTATCATAATACCATATCACATATGGGTGAGATTTTCAGAAAATGTAAAATTAAGCTTCACAAATTCTCTTATATATAAGCCTCATTTAAGACAAAGTGAGCTTCGGAATGCAGTTTAACATAAGAGAACTGATACCTAATTTAGCAGAATTTCCTAAATGTGTAGAGCTAACAATTGTACATTTTCCGAAAATCTGACCCATATACAATCCCTTTCCGCGTTCACCCAAGCTCTATTATTTGCACCATACCCAAAGATGGTAAGCCTGTGCTTATTGCATGACCTCTCTCCTGACCCCTGCTGTATTGATATAATACTGATGCAAACTCAGCACATTCCGCCCACACTGATTGCATATCGTGTTTTGCACACCGAACATTACACCATATATAGTTAAGCCATATTTCTATAATTTCCTTAAGTATAGGCCTGTTGCATAAGAAATACTTGCTGGGTGAAATCGCTAGAAAATGCACAATTGCCAGATCAACACATTTAGTAACATTTGCTAAAAAGGGGATTTGCATGTCTAACTGGGCATGTCTGTGACAGTGTATGCTGGGATAGATTCAGTTCAAATCTGACATACAAATATTTAGCAACAATTTTATGGAAATTGCAAAAAATGTTTTCAACAATATCATAGGTTGTGTAAATGATCTATAGAAACCAAATGCATGATGGAAAAGATGAAGTTGTGTGTTATAGAAACATCTAAAACACATGTATATTGATATTGATATTGATATTTAATGGATCTCTCAGGAAGACCTGCTCAGGCAGAGAGTAGTATCCAATTTCGGAATGTTATTTGTCTATTCTGAATAAGAATGCAATATATACATATTGGACCACTGATAAATACTCCAAGCTAAAGATAACAATTTTCTATAGATTTTATACAGTACCATTACTCCCATAATTCCATGTGAATCAAGATTCAAAATGGCGGCTATGCAACTCCCCTATTAGACTAAAAAATGGTCAATACCAGATATATCTGAGTATATTTGGCATTGTATTGATACAAATAATCTGTTCTGTTACATTAAACTATATTTTGAAGCTCATTTCTTTCTTAAATGTGGGTTATTTGAGAGGATTGGTGAAGGTGAATAGGCAACTTGCATTTCAAAGGGCGCATGAACGGATTCTATTTAAATATGGGATTGTTTGAGGTCTTTACTGTCTGGCAAATCATACATAACGATTGTTTGCTACTGTGATCAGACCTCAGACCCCCTGATTCCTTATGCAAAATGGTGTCCGCGCAAGTGGGCTATTGTACATTTTCTGGCGATTTCACCCTGCTTCAGACTTCCTTCCTTCTTTAGCTCCCTCTCCTTGCTAAGCAGCTGGAACATCTAAGGAAGGAATTTGCTGCACTGGGGCCTGTTGTATAAGCTAAGTAAAGGAACTTCCTATGGAATTCCTTCCCCTGTAAGGAGGACAAATTGCCTTTCTACATGCTCTTCCTAGTTGGTAGGTTTAGTCTATGCACACAATGCATTTTATTCCTACCTACCCTAAGGGGGAAAAGTGTCGGAATTCCCACACACAATTTTCCTTTCATTAGCTTATACAACAGGTCCCAGACAATGCTAACCTCGATTCCTTAGCCAGGAACATCACTGTCAAGTATTTCTTATGCAACAGGGCCCAAGACTTCATTGTGCCCAACCAGGTGACAATGTTGCATGTGAGAGGCTATATTATAATACATGAAAGGTGACAAGAAGTGTGAAACAATGTCATAGCATCCTCCACCCAAGCAATATGATGAGACACAGTGTGCAGCACACAAATGGTTTCATTATACAGTGCGCATACCACTAGAGAGGTGCAATATATGGGTCGGATTTTCAGAAAATATACAATTGGCAGCTCTACACATTTAGTAAATTCTGCAAAATTAGGCTGCAATTTGGCCAATACTAGGTAAATTCGAGTATATTTGGCATTGCATTGATTCAAGCAATCTGTTTGGCTAGGCTGAATTGTATTTTGAACTTCATTTTCGTCTTTAATTTGGGATATTTGAGAAGATTGGTGAAGGTAAATTGTACATTTTCTGAAAATCTGACCCATATATGTTGTGTGTTTTAGCAAAATGAGTCACAAGTCGCAAATAAGGGATTTTAAAATATCATCAGATTTGAAAAGATGAGATCAAGCCGATTCTAATTATGGTAAACATTAGGACAGTTAAAAAATATTTCTGGATTTTAAGTTTGGTATTTTTACTTTTGAAAAAAAGTTAGCAATATTTCTGGGTTGACAATTACTAGTAAAGTAGCTAAATATACTCCATAGGATGACTTTAGAAACACAAGGATAATATATATATATACAATATATATATATACATTCACATTGTATCCCATTATACATTGTATAAATAGATGTACCACATTTCAATATATTGAAATGGGGTACATCTATTTATACAACCTCATAGACTAAGACACCGCAGAAACGAAAACATTCCAACAAAGAGATCTTGTAAATAAAACACTTTAAAAATATAAGTTTTGCGACTTGTGACTCATTTTCCTGAAACAGGTCACAAATGCGGTGCAATAAAAATATTTTCATGCGATAACAATTTGAATTGGTTTTTAGATGATTTATGATGATTCAAAACCCAAAACAAAGGTTTATATATATTTCAATATTTTTTTCATGGTCTAGGCATATGACAAATAGTAAATAGTATTCGGTACTAGCAATTGAATATTTATTGGACTATAGTGCAGCAATGACTAGCACCTGGTTCTATTCTCTCTATTTATTGCATAAGCGTTCATAATGAGAGATACATAATAGGGCCTACTTGGTTTACCAATATTCTGTGTTTTAGTGCATATGTGTGAGTGTTCTATACTTCCAGATGAGAACATGTGAAGCGGTTTATATGTATACATTTATATTCATTATGATTTGTCATCATGATTCTTTTTAAATCGAATTGAACATGTTAAGCATAGTATAAGTATGGATAGAGATGTAAATGGTGTTATTCGTTTTGGTGTTTTGATGCTTTTTCTCTTATGTCTGTATATTATTAACCATGTGCTTAGAATTGTATATGCCTCGAAGGCAGGTATCAGAAATAAAGTCTGTTGTAAAAACAAAAAAAACCTTTGTATTAGCCTCAGTTTTAATTATATTAGGGTACTGTTAGACTTTCAGAAAATGCACAATTGACAGATTTACACATTTAGTAAATTCTGCTAAATTAGACTGACAAATCGTCAACACTAAGTATATCTGAGTATGTTTGATATTGCCTTGAGTAAAGCAGTCTGTTTGGTTATGTTGAACTGTATTTTGAACCTGATTTCTGTCTTAAATTTGGATTATTTGAGAGGATTGGTGAAGTTGAATTGTACATTTTCTCAAGATCTGACCCATTAGTTACAAAGGGGTTCTCTACCGTTATTTTATTTGTTGTCAGTGGAGTTGATGAACTCCCTTTATTTCTTTATTATCCAAAATACATCTAATAAGTTGTACATGTATATATGTTGATGATAATTTAGAATAAAATACTGGTACTTTTTCTTGATAGTGTACCTCACTTTGTTACCTTATTTGATTCATATGTGTTTAACCTAACTTGATCTCGAGTAGTATTTTTACATAAACCGTAGTCTAGCTAGACACAGCAGTGGGAGGAAGACCATGGTTTTTCTGTTGAATTATCACCCCCGAGCCCATTATCCTAATGCGTTCATGACATCCATTGTTCATAATATTATTTGTACACTGTGCATGCCCATTTATGTTCATTTGTCATCTCGCGGAAGATTGGCTGAATACAAATTCTCAATAAAAAAAAAAGAAAATCTTATTTAGGGTTGTCCACCAATGTTAAATTTAGTTGTAGTTAGATATACAATCATCCTGTTGCTTTCTACTTCTAAGTTCTACTGTACAGTCCTA
Organism: Sthenelais limicola; assembly: GCA_942159475.1. NCBI lineage: Eukaryota > Metazoa > Annelida > Polychaeta > Phyllodocida > Sigalionidae > Sthenelais > Sthenelais limicola. The sequence continues at coordinate 52,862,391 of OW804102.1, read as the reverse complement.
CGTCCAATACCAAACACCTTCGGGAGAGGGGGTTCCCCTAAAAACCCATTACGATGCTATGACAGGTTTATCCGACCCTTATCTTTGGTCCCCTCCATGGTCAGAGCTACATACCCCTCCACCCAAGCCACATGCCATATATTCCCTTTGATGAAGAAGTAAAAAATACTGTTTTTGTTTAGAGTGTGGCATGGAAAAGTCATTACGATAACCTCCATGGCCACAACCCCCATAAATTGTAAGTTGAGACACTGACTCTGAGCGTCTGTCTCACTCAGCTTGAGGGACTTGCTTAGCATTGGCCGTCTGACTGTGTAGAGAAATAAAGGTTATCTTCTAATAACAATGTTTGCTTATTAGAGACAAGGGAAGAGTAGGTCTGGCTGTTGCAGGCTTCAAATAGAGAATGTCTTTATTCATGACCATAAATTTACATGAAAGTAACAATGGTGATGATCAATTATTCGTACATGTCCAAGGCCTCCATTCTAAGAACGTCTACCTTGAGGGGCCTGCTTCTATAGCTGGTCACCTCACAATATAACATGTATTCTGTTTCAACATTATCTTAATTCAACATCAACTTTGTTTGGATTTAATATGAAAGGGAAATAAGAATGAAAAAAAAAAGAAATAGAAGAAATCCCCCAATGGTTGAGGTGGGACAGAGCGTAACACGTGCAAGGAAGGATCCCGAGGGTGCATAGTGCCCTTGGGGTTGGGGATTTACACAGATTTCTTGCCCTGGGGGTCAGGGATTGATAATATTCCCCAAATGCCCAGAACATCCCCACGTATCCCCGGGGTTGGTGGGTTGGGTCTGCAATTGATAAGTGCATAATTATAATACACTTATAGTCGCAGTTGTTGCCATTCATGGGTCAGGGCCCTGTTGTATAAGCTAAGGAATAATTTTTTTTGTGGGAATTCCTACGTTTTTTTTCTTTACTTCGTTGGGAAATTCCTACGCTAAAAAGCATTGAAAGTATAGGCTATTCTTTCCCTGAACCATTACTTCCCAGCTGCTAAGCAAGGAAAACTGAGGGAATTCCTTCAGTCTCATACAGTTTCAATATGTTTCTCTGGGAATTTTCCTACGACTTTTCCTTCTCACCAAACAGATGCAATCATGTAGGAATTTACTACAATATTTCCCTCCTTGAACCACTCAATATCCCCTGCCTACTTCAAACAACAGCCTTCAAGGTACATGGTAAATGAGGGGACAAGCACTTGTTCTCACTAGAAATCAACACTCTTGAGGCACAAACAATTCAGACAAACTAGGTCAAGGACAAATTTTGTTTGGCATCAATGAAACTCTCAGGTCAGTGGTTCAATCCCCACCCAGTGCTGCTTGTTTTTTCCCAGACAGGCTCACCTCTCAAGTATATGGTTCGAATCCCAGCTTGGGAGCTTCTTTTTTCCAGCCAGATTTACTCAAATTATGTTAATAATCAACAGAAAAATCATCTAACAGCAGAAACTTTGTACTATAATAATAGCAGATATATATGACTAGTAAAATCATATTTTTGCAGTCAATAAATCCTAAGGAATGCTTGAGGGAACACCTAAAAGGTGTTCGTTAGTTTTCCAGTCTTTTCATGTTTAACTCAGAGGAAAGAATGAGGGAAATTACTTTGGTAGGAAAACTTCTGAGGGAAATTCCTACATAGGGAACAACTACAAGTATCAATGTAGGAAATTCCCACAGCTAAATGGGTCAGCTTCTAGGTCATGCCTGTGGATCTAGATTCTAATCCATTCTGGACAATCTGCATTAGATTTAAAGGAATAAGAATCAAAGTATCTAATATTTTACCCACTTTACCACTTCAAATTGAAGGAAATGTGTTATATTAATGTTTAAACCCAAGAAATGAGTGAATCCTATGCATCCTATTTACCTTCTACTTTGCTGACCCACACCTATACTGCAAGGAATATTCCTACGAGCTGGGAATTTTATGTAGGAATGAATGTAGTGAGGGAAAAATTCCTACAGAAAAAATTCCTTGCTTACATACAACAGAGCCCTGATCTTCAGAAAATGTACAATTTACCTTCACCAATCCTCTCAAATTACCCAAATGTCAGACGAAAATAAAATTAAAAATACAGTTCAACCTAATTAAACAGATTGCTAGAATCAATGCAATGCCAAATATACTCGAATTTACCAAGTATTGCCCAAATTGCAGCTTAATTTGGCAATAAATGTGTAGAGCTGCCAATTGTACATTTTCTTAAAATCTGACCCTTATGGGTTGGTTCTACAATAACCACCTGTGCTCCATGGGTGACTGTAGGGGCGTCTAGGGGGGCAACTAGGGGGGCAACTATAGGGGCGCAAAATTAAGAAATATCAACAAAGAAAATCATTGAAAAGGGGAAGCCATGAAGTTAAGCCCAATATGTTATTACCAGGGTTACTTTATGAAAAGAACTACAGCTATGACAGAGAGTCAAAGCATGATTTCCTGTCGTGTTTGCCCCTTGCGGGTACTATGGTTCAACAAGGCCCTCTGGCCTGTGGTCCTCACGACCCGCTGGACCATAGTAGATAATAGATGAATATGTGATCCGTTTCAGGAAAATGAGTCATAAGTCGCAAATATGGGTTTTCAGATATCACCATATTTGAAGAGATGAGATCAAGCCGATTCCAATGATAGCAAACAGTCTAATAATCTAATAAGTATTTCTAGATTTTAAGTTTGATATTTCAAATTTTTTTTAAAAGTTTGTAATATTTCTGGGAGGCAATAACCAGTAAACTAACTGAATTTACTCCATATGTGGACCTTTAAAACGAATAGATACATTATATATAATGTCCTGAAATTTGAGACCCCAATTGATACAACCATAAATGAATAACTCTCCAAAAATCAGAACATTCCAATGAAGCAATCTTGTGAAATAAACACTTTGAAAAATATCAATTTTGCGACTTATGACTCATCTTCCTGAAACACATCACAATTATGATTATGTAATTTAAGAGACGTGCACACTTATTACGCCCTGCTCATATAATATGACAGAGTATTATATCTCACAGGTTTAGCTGATGTCAAAACTGCCTTGAAAAATGACTAAAAACACAAACTTCTCTTATACTCATGTGTAATCTTAGATGCTTTTATTCTCATATTGAAGGGAACAAGATAAAAAAATGTCTGCCCAATATCTGTGTTCACGGCAATTTTTAACAACTGTGTATATGGGTGAAATCGCCAGAAAATGTACAATTCGCCTTCACCAATCCTCTCAAATTATCCTGATTTAAGACAAAAGAAACGTTCAAAGTACAGGTCAACATAAACAAACGGATTGTTTAAATCAAGGTAATATCAAATTTATTCAGATTTATCTAGTATTGGCCATTTTCCCGTCTTATTTAGCAGAATTTACTAAATGTGTAGATCTGCAATTGTACATTTTCTAAAGATCTGACCCATATCATTAGGATCTTCAAAAAACGGATCCGACATCTTCTGCACGTATATAAGTCCAACTGAAATGTATAATCTTATAAATGGTTAAAAATTAAAAACTTTCAGAATTATATAATTGGTATATTGATTAAATGGAAATCTGTAATCGTATTTTTTTATTGTGTATCACGGGAATATTAGGTTTACCTAAGACTGAACACAAAATAAAATCTTTTAAAAAAATAGTATCCTTGAGGGCCAAACACGTCGGGAAAAATATCGCTTAAATGGGTCAGATTTTCAGAAAATGTACAATTGGCAGCTGTACACATTTAGTAAATTCTCCTAAATTAGGCTGCAATTTGGCCAATACTGGGTAAATTCGAGTTTATTCGGCATTGTATTGATTCTAGCAATCTATTTGGTTAGGTTGAACTGTATTTTGAATTCTATTTTCGTCTGAAATCTGAATTATTTGAGAAGATTGGCGAAAGTGAATTGTACATTTTGTGAAAATCTGAGCCAAATATGAAACATCATCATAATATGTGGAAAGCAAATTTAGGAGTCAGGAAGGAGTCAGAATTTTCACTCAGAGTCACATGGCCCATGGGAGCAATCAGAGAACTTAAAACGAAAACAACCGCCACCTGAGCATCCGATCACAATTTCACTCCAAACTTTTTAAACTTAAGGCCACTTATAAGGAATGACCAACTTTTTGACATTTGAGAGACATTTTACCTGAGCCTTTTGATTGAAGATTGTGTGTGGTTTCCCAGATCAGATGTCTTGATTTACCAGGAGATTACTACTGCAACCTGTGCGAGGTTTCCCCCTCTGACGCTTGAGTGGCTCAATTGTGATGTGTTTCAGGGAAATGAGTCACAAGTCGCAAAAATAATATTTTTGAAGTATTCACAGAATCTCTGTATTCGAATGTTTTGATTTTTTAAAGGATTAGCCCCTTTAGTCATATCAATCTATGTACCAAATTCCAGTACACAGTATTTAATATATCCTTGCGTTTTGAAGGCCATCTTGTATGGTGTCTATTTAGTTACTTTACTGGTAGTGTTTACTTTACTGATAGTAATGTTTACTATCATTGGAATCGGCTTGATCTCATCTGTTCAAATACATAACTCAAAATTATGTCTGTTTCTTTTTTTTTCTTTTTTTTCTTTTTGTAGAACTTTGTAAATAATATCTGTTTTTAACACTCTCCATCTCTTGAGACTGTGAAATGTCTTTTACTCATGTATATGCCTTTATCCTCATAGAATAATTGATTAAATATCTAAATATTGTAGTTTAGAGTAATCAAATCGGATGTACTTATGTCACTACTCTTGTAAATGTGCTGATATCTATTCTATTTTTCTTAAAACGAGTGAATGTATAAAATCTAAACCTTTTTCTATTATTTAAATCAGGCTGTCCTGAGAATATTCATGCTCATTTGTGTGGAAATGTAATTGACCTGAATAAAATATTTTCTAAATCTAAATCTAAAAAAAAGCAAGTTTAGCGACTTGTGACTCATTTTCCTGTAACACATCACAATTGGACCTTAACGAGCAGCCCCTGAGCAATGAGCTGACGGTTTGGCAAGTGTCTGCTTAATCTTAAGGTTATAAAAGCAAACAGAATCTTACCAAGTTCACTCGTATTATGACTTTTACTTTATTTATTACTTTTTGTATCCAAACATAAAACAAAAAAGAAGTACTTATTCGGTTATAAGATGAACATCGTTGAAATCAGAAGTAGTTATTTGGTTGTATAAATATTAACATCGTTGGAATTAGGATTGAATTCATCTATAGGTTGCTGCTGTCATACGTTTATCCATGGATTTCAAGTCGAATCGACCGAGAAAAAAAAGACCACTGGTGAGCGATAAAAGGAGAAGGCACTTCATGAAATGTTCCTGGCGATTCGCTGAAAGATAAATGTGGATGAAGCTTTTAGCGGCTATTGAATTTCCCATTTGGGAGGAGGATGGATGTAGCTGACCAGTTGGCATAGTGTAGGAAATAACTCCCCTTAAATTGAAATTAAAAGTAAAATGAATAAAGAGAGAGGCATTAAAACATGCACAAACATTAATTTCACCTCCAGCAATTGTGTCAGACAATCAAAAACCCAGACCTCCTAATGTTTCGTGCACTGACAACACTGAGTCTAAAAACAGTTTTGTTGTAGTTAAGAGGATGCAGATTCCGTCTAGGCTCAAAGTTGAGAGAGTTCCTTCAAACTGAGGGAAATCCTCTCGCTCCAAACTGAAAAAAGCCATTAGGTCCGCACAATACCATTATAATCCTATTAGGACGCCTACTCCTGAGCCTGGAAAATTAGCGCAGTAGGCGTCCAATCCAGTCATACCATTATTATCTGATCTGAGAGGCTTCGAGCCCAAACTGCATTGTATTTCAATATAGCCTGGGTTCCACTGCCCCGCTACTTCTCCCGCTACTCCTCCTATTTATTTGGTCCCGCTACTGGGAGTGGGAGCAAGAAGCGGAAGGTTGCTGTTTTGATTCAAACGTTTGATTTGAAACGGCTACTTCCGGTTACTTTCCGCTACTTCTAAAGTAGCGGGACCAAAGAAATGGAACCCCACTGAAACATGAGCAACACATTCATATGTGGCTCAGATTTTCAGAAAATGGCAGCTCTACACATTTAGTAAATTCTGCTAAAATAGGCTGCAATTTAGTCAATACTAGGTAAATTCGAGTATATTAGGCATTGCATTGATTCTAGCAATCTGTTCGGTTAGGTTGAACTGTAATTTTGATCTTTATTTTCGTCTGAAATTTCGGTTATTTGAGAAGATTGGTGAAGGGGAATTGTACATTTTCTGGCGACTTCACCCATCTGATCAGAGAGGCTGTGAGCCTAGACTGGTTCTATCTGCTCATTACCTGTGGCGAGCTAATTACTGAGTTGTTGGTTCCTGTATGAGCGAGCAGTTAGCCCAGGCTGAACCTCAAAGCTATGGCTTACACCGGGACCTTCTTGTTAAAACAAAAGCTTAATGAAAGACGGAGGAGGCAGTTTACTTAGGTTAATCTGATGTGATTGACATGGGGTGTAGGATCGATATGAACATGCTGACTTAAGTGTGACATACATAAACGCATGTTTGACAGGTGGATCAAGTCTCATTGAAATGTACAATCTGCCTTTACCAATTGTCTAAAAAAATCCAAATGTCCGACAAAAATGAGCTTCAAAATACAATTCAATACAATTGAAAATATCATTTCAATCACCATCATACCAGATATACCCAGATACACTCAGATATACTCGGATATACTCGGATATACTCGGATATACTCAGATATACTCGGATATACTCGGATATACCCAGATATACTCAGATATACCCAGATATACTCAGATATACTCGGATATACTCCGATATACCCAGATATACTCAGATATACTCAGATATACTCGGATATACCCAGATATACTCAGATATACTCAGATATACTCAGATATACTCAGATATTCTCAGATATTCTCAGATATACTCAGATATACCCAGATATACCCAGATATACTCAGATATACTCAGATATACTCAGATATACTCAGATATACTCAGATATTCTCAGATATACTCAGATATACTCAGATATACCCAGATATACCCAGATATACTCAGATATACTCGGATATACTCAGATATTCTCAGATATACTCAGATATTCTCAGATATACCTGGTATTTATTATTGTTCAGCCTAATTTAGCAGAATTTGATAAATGACTTGCCACCCATTTGCACCACCTAGCTCCTCCTCTATGGCAAGTAGCAAGGCCAATAGAGCGATTGGCAACACAAACTTGCCGCTACTTGCCGATAGTAGAGGCTGCCTATTTGGCCAATAGATTGTCATTGGCCGTTCATTGGCGACTATTGGCCGCCATTTGCCACAGTGGAACAGCTCATTACCAATTGCGTTACCAATAGATTTTCTATTCACCTCTACTTGCCGGTCATTGGGCGATAATCTATTGGTCAATCTATTGGTCACTCTATTGGCCATTACTTGCCGATAGTAGAGGCCCCATGTGGGTCAATTCTTCAGAAAATGGATAATTGACCTTCAACAATGCCCTCAAATAACTCAAATTTAAGACGAAAATCAGTTTCAAAATAGAGTTGAACATAACCAGACAGATTTATTGAATCAATACAATACAGATACCATCAGATATACCTAGTATTTATCATTTTTCACTCTAATTTAGCAGAATTTGAGGCATGCGTAGAACTGTAGATTGTGCATTTTCTGAAAATCCGACCCACATAAGTATTACAGTTGATTTAAACCTGGGAATGACAACCAAAATGACTATTGAGCCAATCCTGCTAAGGTTGGGAAGGAAGTTATCCTGCCCTTAATTCAGCACACACACTGTTAGTGGCGGGAACCCTAGAACAAACCCTGCACACTAATGGGCTCACTCCCCACGGGGCCTGTTGCACAATGTAAGCAAAGTCTTGTCCAATACAGGAAACACTTGAACTGAAAGGTAAATTATAACGCGAAAATTCAGGGTAAGGAGGAAAACCGGGCGTGCCCGAACCTCACACATCTTTATGCTATGGCATATGCCAGCATACATATTGTCCTGAATAAACATATGTCAAAAACAAAAATCATACCATTTTGATATAAATTTGATATGAATATTCTGAATGACATGCAGACCATCTGGGTGAAGTCGCCAGAAAATGTACAATTCATTTTACCAATCCTCTCAAATAACCCAAGTTTGAGACAAAAATAAAGTTCAAAATACAGTTCAACCTAACCAAACAGATGGCTAGAATCAATGCAATACCGAATATACTTGAATTTAGCGAGTATTCTCTAAATTGCAGCCTAATTTGGCAGAATTGACTAAATGTGTGCAGCTGCCAATTGTACATTCTATGAAAATTTGACCCAGAAAGCACTATGTGGTGGCTGTGCTCATCATTGTCTACTTCATCCTTCTACTTTAGTGTATTTCTATGATGGGTCTGTCACATGCTATAATAGCACTCAAGGATACAGAACCAGTGACTGGTAGACTGGACTGGACTGATCTCAGGACCCTGTTATAAGGGTCAGATCGTTAAAAAATGTTCCTTCACAAATCCTCTCAAATAATGGCCCTGATTAAGGCAAAAAGGAGGATCAAAATACAATTCAATATAAACTGGACAGATATTCTGAAACAACGCAATACCAAATATATTCAAATATATCTAGTATTTATTATGTTTTTGTCTAATTTAGCAACATTTACCAAATGTGTTGGGCGGTCGATTGTACATTTTTTGACGTTCTGACCCATAATAGCGAAGCAAAGGAGAATTGTGCATGGGAATTCCTTTACCTTCCCTCCGTTCCTTCGGTGGGTAGGAACGCCGTGGCTATTCCTATACCAGCTGGGAATGACGTATAAATAGGAAGTAAACTTTTGCCATTGTTACTTTTATTCTATTATAACCTGAGATACCCCTTAGATGTAAAGTTGTGTGGTACTGCTCGACTAAGCACTTTTTTGTCATTTTTCGTACCTATATATTTTATTTTATTATATCTCTAAGTCATCTAGTCTAGTTTTACTCTTATATTATTCAAAATTATGGTAACAGCCGGAAGAAATGTACTCTAGGTAGTTCATAAAGGTATGTCAACCCTTTTGCCAGTTCATATAGTACTCGTTTGTACTCATTTGTGATCCGTTTTAGGAAAATGAGTCATAAGTCGCAAAAAATGGATTTTGAGATATCATCATATTTGAAAAGAGGAGATCGAGCCGATTCTAATGATAGTAAACACAGGACACTTAAGATGTATTTCTATATTTTATGTTTGATATTTTTATATTTGAAAAAAACAAAAACGTTTGCAATGTTTCTGGATGGGCATTTACCAGGAAACTAACTAAATATACTCCATACGAAAGCTTTCAAAATGCAAGGATATTTTTAATACAATGCCCTAAGATGTGTTATGTGGATTGATATGACTATAAGTGTTAAACCCTCTAAAGATCAGAACATTTCAATGAAGATATCTTGTAGAAAAAACACTTTGAAAAACATCAATTTTTGCAACTTATGACTCATTTTACTGAAACACGTCACATTTGTACTCACCGAAAAAAAAATAAACATCTTATCTTATCTTATTGTTCCTACCTACAGGTGAAGGATGATTTCCCACAATCCCTTCCTCAGCTTGGACAACAGGCCCTTGGTCAGGTGACCTGTGCATGTGTGCGCATGTCACGACTGACGTGCCCATGACTACGGTGTCCCTAACCCTGGAGGAAGGATCAATACATGTCATGGCACTGCATTGGGCTTGTTATAGTAAGGGGCAGTTCTATCGAGTTATTTACCTGTTAAATGTTCAATATTTCTATCTAGTTATTTACCTGTTAAATGTTCAATATTTCTATCTAGTTATTTACCTGTTAAATGTTCAATATTTCTATCTAGTTATTTACCTGTTAAATGTTCGATATTTCTATCTAGTTATTTACCTGTTAAATGTTAAATATTTCTATCTAGTTATTTACCTGTTAAATGCTAAATATTTCTGTCTAGTTATTTACCTGTTGAATGTTAAATATTTCTGTCTAGTTATTTACCTGTTGAATGTTAAATATTTCTGTCTAGTTATTTACCTGTTGAATGTTCGATATTTCTATCTAGTTATTTACCTGTTAAATGTTCGATATTTCTATCTAGTTATTTACCTGTTAAATGTTCAATATTTCTATCTAGTTATTTACCTGTTAAATGTTCGATATTTCTATCTAGTTATTTACCTGTTAAATGTTAAATATTTCTATCTAGTTATTTACCTGTTAAATGTTCAATATTTCTATCTAGTTATTTACCTGTTAAATGTTCGATATTTCTATCTAGTTATTTACCTGTTAAATGTTAAATATTTCTATCTAGTTATTTACCTGTTAAATGCTAAATATTTCTATCTAGTTATTTACCTGTTAAATGTTCGATATTTCTATCTAGTTATTTACCTGTTAAATGTTCGATATTTCTATCTAGTTATTTACCTGTTAAATGTTAAATATTTCTATCTAGTTATTTACCTGTTAAATGCTAAATATTTCTATCTAGTTATTTACCAATTAAATGCTAAATATTTCTCTCGAGTTATTTACCTGTTATTGAAGGAATGAACAGAGTGCTATTAGGTATTTATTACATACTAAATCAACAAGAGAAATCTATTTTAATAGTATTTTGCCTTGTTTTCCATCAACCCTGTAGATATTCGGTTCAAATAGCACCCCTGAATAGCGACCCTGAAATCACATACATATGTAATAATATTTGTTATTGTGTTAATATAGAAAGTATGTTTGGTTATGTTTATAAACCTTATTCTATTAATTATTAAATTCTGGTTATTTGAGAGGATTGGTGAAGGTTAGTTGTATATTTTCTAACGACTTCATTCTACGGCAGATCTGTTCAAGTCTTCCTAGCTGCAGAGAGGCCCTGGTGGCAGTCCAAGGCGATGTCAGAGTACACAGAGTGACACCAGGTGTCAGCACTGTTCGTAATGAGCCAATAATCCAGGTGGCGCAGCGGTAACTTTATAAGCTGGTGTGTGAGTGGGATGGGTTGCTTTACGCCCTTATCAACACATGGAAGGTTATATCAAGAGCGGGGTCTGGTGTTTAACCGAAGAAACGGGAGTGGAATAATATTTGTTTTGAACATATTTTATTTCGACAAAAAATTCCACACAAGTGGTACGTTTCAAGTCATCGAAAAAACAATATGAAAGAAAAGGTTATAATAATACACAAATACAGATTATAAGTCGATATCAAGCAAATTACAGCAATATTTATATTACTTCTATAATCAAGACTAACCAAGTCTCAGTGAAACTTATACAAAATACAAGGCTAAGCTTGCATTTACTTATATCTAAAGATTAACTAACTCGTTGGTTTCAGTCGCTTAGAATATTCACACTCCTTCAACCAACTCGTTAGTTAACCTGTATTTAGAGATTGTTATGTGGAGCTGTACTCAGACGAGGGTCAGATTTTCAGAAAATGTACAATTGGCAGCTGTGCGCATTTACTAAATTCTGCAAAATTAGACTGGAAAATCGTTAACACTAGGTATATATGAGTATATTCGGCATGGCATTGATTCTAGCAATCTGTTTGGTTAGGTTGAACTGTATTTTGAACTTTATTTCCGTCTGAAATTAGACTAAACTTTTTCAAAAGCATAGATGACTTTCATTAATTCAGTTTTATAGAGTCTCCTCTTGTTGACCATGGAGGCCTTTAGAAACTCTAAACTGAGCTCTTGGGAACTTCTTGTGCCATTGCACAAAATACGTCATGGGTCAAACAATTTATAACATTGGGTAGATCTCTCATGTCATAAAAGCTGAGACTCCAGCCAATTAAGGAAGTTTGTATCACTTTGATTTTGTCATTTTGAAGGAACAAGAGATGGACAGTTGCTCTTCCCACGAAAACTTTAATTTCATTTAAAAGATCAACACAAACCTAAGCAATTATATATTTATCGGGGAATTACCACCCAGTTTTCAATTTAAAAATAGATAGTCTCACACACGAACTGACATGCAATGCTGTCACATTTTCCCTTTCCATGTATAAGTCATGACTTCCTCATTGCTATGGGTCAGATTTACAGAAATGTACAAATCACCTTCACCAATCCTCTGAAGTAACCCACATTTCAGACGAAAATAAAATTCAAAATACAGTTCAACCTAACCAAACAGATTGCTAGAATCAATGCAATGCCAAATAGATTTACCTAGTATTGACCTAATTGCAGTCTAAATTAGGAGAATTTACTAAATGTGTACAACTGCCAATTGTACATTTTCTGAAAATCTTAGCAAGTGGAGTTTCTGCCTCTTTGTCCGGTCATTGCACCACAGTCTATCACCTGGGGCCCGTTGTATAATAAAAAGGAAAAGAAAGTTTCATTAAGGATTTCTTATGCAACAGGAGCAAGAGTTCCTTCCAGTCCAAAGAGGACACAAATGAAATCACACAATTTGAAATGAAAACTAGAATCAATGCAATGCGAAAAAATTTCATTTCATTCATTTAAAAAAAATTAACTGTATCTCCCACCATTATGGCAACGTGATCTTTAGAGGGGTTAAGTCTTCTGAAAATGTACAATTCACCTTCACCAATCCCCTCAAATAACCCAAATTTAAGACAAAAATCTTATTCAAAATACAATTCAACATAACCAAACAGATTTATTGAATGAATATGATACAGAACACACTCAGATATACTCAGTATTTATCATTTTCCAGTCTAACTTAGAAGAATTTGAGAGATGTGTAGAACTGTAGATTGTGCATTTTCTGAAAATCTGACCCACTGTAGTTTTATTCCTCCTCCTCGCTTGGGTGACTTCACTGACAGGGAAAATACACATGTGAACTAGAGCGTCCCCCTCGCACATGGGACTAAGTATCGCACACACTCATATCTACCATAGTCCCATCCACAGAGACCTATTATACATCCTAATGGAGATTAATTGATTCATGGGGAGTTAAACGTAATTATATGAACATAACTAAGTACTGGATATTGCTTAGTCACATTATTATGGATCTAAAGCTTGGATATCTGTGTGTGGTAGTGCTTATGGTGATGTTATGCAACAGGGAATGTTATTCTGGAGAGCCTTGTAGAGACTTCCACAAAGGCATGTATTACTATTGATTTATTATCCCTTCTCTCTGCCTTTCCCTCTCTCTGTTATCTCTCTCTGTTTCTCTGCCTTTCTCTCTCTCCCTCTGCTCTCTATCTGTCTCTCTCTCTCCTCTCTCTCTCCTCTCTTGCTCCCACTCTCTACTTCCCTCTCTGCCTCTCCTCCCTCTCCCTTTCTCTCTCTCTATTTCTCTCTGCCTCTCGCTGCCTCCCCCTGCTTCTCTCTGCCTCTCTCTGCCTCTGCCTTTCTCTCTGCCTTTCTCTCTTTCCCTCTCTCTCCATCTCTCTATCACATAATGTGATGTGTTCCAGGAAAATCAGTCACAAGTCGCAAAATTGATGTTTTTCAAAGTGATTTTTTCACAGGATCTCTTTATGGAAATGTTTTGATCTTTAGAGGGTTTAGCCATACTATCTATACAATAAATGTCAGGACATTGTATCAAATATATCCTCGCATTTCGAAGGCCTTCACGTGGAGCATATTTAGTTACTTTACTGGTAATTACTCATCCAGAAACATTGCAAACATTTCTTTTTCAAAAATAGGAATATGAAACTTAAGATATAGAAATACTTATTAGGTGCCCTAGTGTTTACTATCATTGGAATCGGCTTGATCTCCTCTTTTCAAATACGGTGATATCTTAAAATCCATATTTTGCAACTCATGACTCCTTTTCCTAAAAACAGATAACATATTATATGATTTACATACTTCACAACCAGTTAATGTTTTTAACTTTGAAGAACAATGCACAAGGATATAATTATGGACTTTTCAGTACCTATTTGATCAATACATGGATGGGTCAAATTTTCAGATAATGTACAATTGACAGCAGTACCCTAGGTAAATTTGAGTATATTTGGCATTGCATTGATGTTGTAGTGTACTTTAAAACCTTGAAACGACAAAATCTTGGATTGGTTCTTGTCTTAAACGAAGGAGAGATGAAATGTACTAGGTAAAGAGTCAGACTTTCAGAAAATGTACAATTGGCAGCTGCACACACTAATTAAATTCTGCTAAACTAGGGTGCAATTTGGCCAAAACAAGGTAAATCCGAGAATATTTAGCATTGCATTGATTCTAGCAATCTGTTTGGTTAGGTTGAACTGTATTTTGAACTTTATTTTCGTCTGAAATGTGGGTTACTTCAGAGGATTGGTGAAGGTGATTTGCACATTTTCGGAAAATCTGACCCATCAATGAGGAAGTCATGACTTATACATGCATGGAAAGGGAAAATGTGACAGCATTGTATGTCAGCTCGTGTGTGAGATCTATTTATTTTATATATCGAAAGATTGGCAAAATTGGATGCCACCCTCTAACATTCCATACTCTCCTAAAGTGATTTCTAAGCCCCTTTTGAAATTCTGCCTCCAGATCCTTGGTGTGCTAAGCTCTGTACTATTGTTGGGAAATGTAATGAATTAAAGGTATCATTACAAATGCTTCATCTACAGCAATTCAAAAACTCAACAGTTGGCTAGCGAGTCAGACACAGCACTTGTTACTTGTCAGTCAGACAATAATCCAATAATCCAATAATCCAATAATCTCAACAGAGAGAGCGGGGAAGGCTAAGTGTGATTGTGGCGGAAGTATCACACAAATAATCACCACAATTATCGGGGATATTTACTCTACATCAATGTACTTTTACAAAATCAAAGATTTAAATCTCATTATTGAGTAGAGCGGTCTGGCCACTGTCAACAAAACATAGTTGATGTAAAGATGATGTAATTGCCGGTGATGTACATCGATGAGGACAGTTATAGGTGGCTGCATCGTCTTGGCATTGATAATGGAAAAAAGTTTGGCAGCTATGTAATTCATTTTCATGCTTTTACATCTCATTGACTAGACATCGGCAACGCATCGGCAACACACCCCCATTGACAATGCACCAATGCAAAATCACATTGGCGGGAAATATCAAACATGTTTGATGTTCATCAATACCCTTACCGATGCAATTTTCGCTCACTCACCGCCAGTCATCGCTGCCTATTGCTGAAGGCATAGCGATGACAAGTCGATGCAAAGACGATGCAATAAATTTCACAAAAATCTTATCGACTACCTCATCGCCAATGCATCACCGATGCATCGCCAACAATTTTGTGACCACTTAGAACTTTTCATTTTGAAGGTTTTGATTTAATATTTCCAAAGAAATTAGGGTCAACAGTCATCAATTTCAACAACAGAAGTGGCAGCACATTAATACATAATTTGACTTCCAGTGATCAGGCATAACTACTTGTATGACCCAAGGGTGGCATAACTTTCACTTTGACCAAATGTGATATACAATGCTGAAAATGGGCAGCTATATGACAAGGAAGTAATGATACCCAAGATGGGTTTTACCCTAGATGGGTTTCTGCCTAGGGTGTCAGTTCTGACTGGGCGGTATTGCTCAGCTGAGTTCTGGCCTACAACCTAAAAGATCGAAGAGTCAGATTTTCAGAAAATGAATAGTTGGCAGATCAACACATTTAGTAAGTTTTGCTAAAGTATACTGAAAAATTATCAACACTAAGTATATAAGACTATATTTAGTATTGCCTTGATTCAAACAATCTGTTTGGTTATGTTGAACTATATTTTGAACCTGATTTCTGTCTTAAATTTGGGCTATTTGAGAAGATTGGTGAAGGCAAACTGTACATTTCCTCGCGATTTCACCCCTAATCTTAAAGTTTTGACCAATGTTAACTAAGGGTGCAATAATATTCTTGTCCACAGATTCTGAGCCAAGGCTGTGTAATGGGGATTATACGACACCAGGACGATGTTATGAGTTTGTGGAGGAGGCCAAGCACTGGAAGGATGCAGACAAGGCGTGCAGAGACATGGTCTCCTTGGGTAGCTTGGCCGTCATCGACTCTGACAAGATGCACAACTTTGTCAAGCAAAAGGTTTGTTTGTTTTTTATATGTTTATTATATTTTGAATGATTTGGAGGATTTTGTACTTTTTACTTGGCGATCCTGACACTTTTGGTCTTTCTTTGGCTTTTTCAAAGGGAGCAAAGTTAGCATCCAGGTTGAAACAAAAAAAAATAAAAAAGAATTCATGAAAAACTGAATCAATTCCTTGTTTAATATTGTATGTACCAAGAGGGTAGGATATGATGAATAAAACTTGCCAAAACAAAAACAATTGTCAGCAGAAGCCCAATACAGCAGTACCCATATTATCTAAAATGACAACCACAAACAGAGTATAACTAGTGTAATAGTTGTACAATCTGCCAGTGGGCAGCCTATCCATAAGGAATTAGTGTACCCAGATAACACCAGAGGTGCCTCTCTGACTGAGGCTCGTTTCTCTAACACTTCTGTTATATTACCTCTTGTATTTCCCTTTATACCTATTTAGAACCAAGCTAGGCTTGTCTTTACTGTTCCTCTATGTTCACCATCTTAAATGCACTGGTTCCTATGTCAATGGACATTGTGTTCACCTTTATTATTACTAAAACCCCTTGCCTATTCTGTATGATGCTATATACCTTGTTTCACATGAGTAGCTACTTCCATTCTCTACCAGGGTAGGATTACCAAAAGGCTGTTGATCAGACAATAAACCATAAGGTAGTAGGTAATTTGACTTGTTGTTTATTTAAGCGTTGAGAGAGCAAATGACTACACTAGTAATTATTTCAGTACTGTTACATTAAAGAAGCTCAAGAAAAATTGAGGGTCATTCTCCGATGAATATTTAGGGTCAATAGTTGAGTGAGAAATTAATCAATGCAACAAACAGCGATGTATGTTTCAAGCCGAGAACCGAACCAGTTAAAAGAGGACGGCTGTAATCATTTTATTATGGAAAGCGGGATGCAAGCACCGACAAATCGCTAGAAATGTTGGTAAAAACTCCAACAAATCGGTAACAGAGAGAGTGTAAAGCCGACTATGTCGGTAATTTTCCGATAGTCGGTTTTATGCCCTGACATTGTCGGCAATTTTATTTTTACATTTGCAAATATTTCTAAAGTTTCTCCTAGTTGGCTGATCATCGGCAGATTTATCGGTAAATAAATAATGTGTCGGCCGCTATGTCGGCTGATTGTTGGGTCCAATTTTTATTTTAAAAAAATTCAGCCAAATAGCTAAATTGGCTAAATGACGACCAATTGGTGGAATTGCTCACCCTTCTCTCTCCCTCCCTCTCTCTCTCTCTCTCTCTCTCTCTCTCTCTCTCTCTGTAAATATGTTATTTTTTTGTGAAGTTTTCTTTAATTATAACATGAATACTTGTATATTTATTTCGGACCTGATTTATTATACCAATGTTTTGTTAAGGGTTACCCCGTAGAACTCTAGTGGAGAGGGAGCAAAGGCCCTATTCTTTATTGTCATTATGTATATGTATATTGAATAAAAGTTGTATAATAATAATTTACTAACTGTATATATAATCATCATAAAAATATTAATAACGCCGTTTTTCATGATTAAGTGGATTAATATGATATTAATTCGGAGGGAGTGGATGGTTGTTAGGTAGGATTCAATGCATAGGTACATTTATCAAGAATAAAACTGGTTATTATTGTTTAATTATGCTTCAAACACAGAACTACATTCTGTCCGAACACTCGTGTAAGGATATGTGCACTACTTTCGGATTCTCGTTTTTCCCGGGCCTACTTTTGTAGGCCTATTCCCAGATTTTGCAGCACTTGTAATCGGCCGCTTTGCTCGATGTACAAGACTTTTCGCCTGACAGAGTATACATCATTGGACTGGAAATCGTCCAAGCTTTAATTTGTTCCTGATATGTTCCTGAATTTGTATTATTAGTCTTTCTGGCCTACCTTTCATCCAGACATTTTTGTCAACAACTATGCCGATCAGGACGCAATATTTTAGGACGTAACGTCCACTAATTTACACAAATGCATGCTTAACAACACTTTTCCCGCGTAGCTCGGTGGGTGGGTGGGGCAGGGGGGGGGGGGGGGATCTAAGGAACACCAAATAATCTAACTACTTAATCTGTAGATCTACAGATCTGGGTTGATTATTAAAAGATTGGTGATTTTACAGCAGAACATAGGGGTTAACATTATGGCAATAGCTGTTATGAATAGGGTTTGATAGTCATCAATTGGGCCTAGCAAAATCTCTTATGTAGTGGTTAATCACTGCTTGCTGAGAGAAAGTGTTGTTTGTTGTATATAATGAACGAGCACGTCAGTGCGAGGTCATTATAATCAACACATCAACACTTTCACAAACCAGCAAGCATTGATTAACTACTTTATCACACGCCACCAAAGCCATCCATACAGCCACAGAAGCATACAAGTGATATCAACACTTAAGTGTTCGTTATAATCCTACTGAAATCCTATAATGAACACTTTGGGCCAAACAGTATATCAATGAGGGATTCCAATAATCAATTCATTTACTTCAGGGAATGAGTCCAATAATCAATTCATTTACTTCAGGGAATGAGTCCAATAATCAATTCATTTACTTCAGGGAATGAGTCCAATAATCAATTCATTTACTTCAGTTTCACATCACCACCCACCATCCCCCAATCTATCTATCTCCCAACCGCAAAATGCCATTGGAACGCTCCAAACTGCAAATGTCATTAAAATCCCATTAGGACAGAATTTTTTTTTATCATTTTTTTTTCATCTACCTTGTCTAGGGTCTTGCTCCTAACTGCAAAATGCCATTGAAATGCTCCAAACCGCAAATGTCATTAAAATCCCATAAGGACAATTTTTTTTTATCATTTTTTTTTCATGTACCTTGTCTAGGGGCTCCTAACTGCAAAATGCCATTGAAACGCTCCAAACCGCAAATGTCATTAAAATCCCATTAAAATCTCATTAGGCTGGGATTTTTTTTTTCATCATTTTTTTTCATCTACCTTGTCTAGGGTCTTGCTCCTAATACTGCAAAATGCCATTGAAATGCTCCAAACCGCAATGTCATTAAAATCCCATTAGGACAATTTTTTTTCATCATTTTTTTTTCATGTACCTCGTCTAGGTGCTCCTAACTGCAAAATGCCATTGAAATGCTCCAAACCGCAAATGTCATTAAAATCACATAAGGACAATTTTTTTTTATCATTTTTTTTTCATGTACCTTGTCTAGGGGCTCCTAACTGCAAAATGCCATTGAAACGCTCCAAACCGCAAATGTCATTAAAATCCCATTAAAATCTCATTAGGCTGGGATTTTTTTTTTCATCATTTTTTTTCATCTACCTTGTCTAGGGTCTTGCTCCTAATACTGCAAAATGCCATTGAAATGCTCCAAACCGCAATGTCATTAAAATCCCATTAGGACAATTTTTTTTCATCATTTTTTTTTCATGTACCTCGTCTAGGTGCTCCTAACTGCAAAATGCCATTGAAACGCTCCAAACCGCAAATGTCATTGAAACCCCATTAAAATCTCATTATGACAGATTTTTTTTTTCATCATTTTTTTTATCTACCTTGTCTAGGGTCTTGCTCCTAACTGCAAAATGCCATTGAAACGCTCCAAACCACAAATGTCATTAAAATCCCATTAAAATCTCATTAGGACAGAATTTTTTTTATCATTTTTTTTTATCTACCTTGTCTAGGGTGTTCCTAACTGCAAAATGCGATTGAAACGCTCCAAACCGCAAATGTCATTAAAATCCCATTAAAATCTCATTAGGCCAGGATTTTTTTTATCATTTTTTTTCATGTACTTTGTCTAGGTGCTCCTAACTGCAAAATGCCATTGAAACGCTCCAAACCGCAAATGCCATTGAAACCCCATTAAAATCTCATTACGACAGAATTTTTTTTTTCATCATTTTTTTTTATCTACCCTAGGGTCTTGCTCCTAACTGCAAAATGCCATTGAAACGCTCCAAACCACAAATGTCGTTAAAATCCCATTAAAATCTCATTAGGACAGAATTTTTTTTTATCATTTTTTTTATCTACCTTGTCTAGGGTGCTCCTAACTGCAAAATGTGATTGAAATGCTCCAAACCGCAAATGTCATTAAAATCTCATTAGGACAGAATTTTTTTTTTATCATTTGTTTTTCATGTACCTTGCCTAAGGTCTTGCTCCCAACCTCAAAATGCCATTGAAACGCTCCAAACCGCAAATGTCATTAAAATCCCATTAGGACAGAATTTGTTTTTTTATCATTTTTTTTCATCTACCTTGTCTTTAAAACTGAAGCAATGAGATAAGGCCCACTGGATAAGATAGGTAAAAGTGCCCAGCTGTGATAACATGTAGCATTCTGATACAACAGACTAGACTTGCCCTAGTCACCTTACATAATTAATATAATATTCATAATTCAATGTAACCTTATATAATAATATTGGGTAATGTATATAACATATCATTAGGTGATATTACGTAATGTTATATAATGGCATTATGGATCGTGACAATTCTATTCAGCAGTGCCAGCCACTGTCATAAAGCATCCGCATAGGAATGAGAGTCAATAATCAACTCATTTACTTCAGTTTCCTTTATATTGTGTTGTATAACATATTCATTTATAGCAGAAGGGAGTATAACATGTTGTATAATGTATCGTTTTCAAAGCCGTCTATCAGCCATAGCAGTGTACAAGTGATATCAACTCTAAAGTGTTCGTTATTATCCTACTAAAATCCAATAATGAACACTTTTGGCCCAAGGGTATATCAGAGCCTTCTTTTGCTTTCACTTTATAGCAAATAATTAATGGCAATTTTGCATGATAAGCCCCTAAAAGTGTGATAATCATTTGTAACATATTGAGTTATATTGCATTATTATGTAATGAGTGAGAGTTGGGTTCATTAACATAGCCTATATTGAAATATCTTTACTACCTAGAGAGCTAAGGTACCCCTATATTATAGCATTAGATCTTATCATTATATTATGTAATATTACCTAACAGTAACAGAGACTATTAGCCTGTATTATTTCGTATTATTGTTTATTTAGAATATCTATCATTATCACCCTAGAATATCATATTTAGATATCTATTGGTATTAGTCTCTATTAACCTTAGTTATTATTACGTCATCATATCATATCCTATTTGCATATACCCCCAACGAATGAATTGTTCTTTCAAGACTTGTCATTTTACTAAGTACTAAGTACTAAGTATGACAATTGAAGACGAGTAACTTTGTGAAATAATTATACCGCCCGATTTCGTAATGATAATTATTCCTTATTTATGTACTATACTAGGCATGTACTATACTAGGCAACGCATTTTCTCGGATCCATAAGGCCAATAAAAATATTTTTAAAAAAAATTATTCTCCCCTCGTTCACATTCTCTTATATATTATTTTGTCATTGTTCTTTATCTTTACATATACTTTTATACCTCCACTGTGCACGACAGACATTGTTAAATTTCTCTTAATAAAAAGCCAGTCAGAGAAAGCTTAAGATCCAATTCATATCATCATTACATAATTTAATAATTAATGAATAATCGGCCGACTTTGACCGCCACCATGTCGGCAAATAGAAGTTTAAGTCACCGACTTATAGCCGACTTATCGGCTGACAAAGTTCATTATGCGCTAGGTGGAAGAGCAATTTAAACTGGGGAAATCAATGTCAGCAATGACAGCCGATATTTACAGAAATTTACCGACGTTTTTTAGAATTCATTTTGTGCAAGTCTATGGAGGGTACCTGACATTTCTAGCGATTTATCGGTGGTTGCATCCTGCTTTCCATATTTTATTGCTTATATACTAGACAGATTACAACGATCTACACAGGGCCTGGGCTGATTGGCTTATCCTGGCTGGACCAACTAATTACAGGGATAGATAAAAGATCCAATCAACCGCAGGTTAACAATGAACATAAAAGATGAACACGAGGCCAGAGTGACCAGTGACACACCTGACCAATACTCTTGTGCCATGACCAGGTCATGTGGTTACCTCCCCTCCCCTCTCCCTCCTGCTCTTAATCAATGCCCCCTCCCTTTGCTGACCTGGTGGTCAGTCCCTTCCCTCTCTTACCACGTGATCAACCCTAAGATAACAATGACATGGACCATGACTTGTACCTTGGACTTTGAGAAGTGACCCATGAGTGTGTGGCTGGAAGAAAATTAGCTAGCCTCTGCCTCGTAGGGGACGTGGCAGATGCATGTCTGAATGAGACCTTTAAATATAAATCCCTTAACTTTGCCAAGTCAGGGCTAGGATTTTACAACATATTTTGACATATTCATATTCAGGTGATACAGAAAGGCTGGGCAGAGACGTGGATCAATGTGTACCGTAAACAACTGGCATGGTATTGGCTGCAGGGTAAGTGTTTAATAGTTTATATTTCATATATATTTATATGAAACTTTGTTCCACATGTTCCATGGGGTGTGTCTGTGAATGACAAGGAGGACTAATTTATTATGTACATGCTTTCAATCATGAAAATAGAAAAAAATAATGTCATAAATTTGAACTCTACTGGTAATCTTAGTAAAAACAAAGATTGGTTGCCATGACAACCCCACAAATCACTAGTGAAATACACACTGTGCATAAATCACTCTAGATATGTTGTTGTCAGAGCAATGTGTGCATAACAAACTATAGACAAAGACATAGACTTTGTTTCCGAATCATTGATTATTCATGTAGTATGAACACCTGCATATCCCTTTAAAGCGAATACATCATATATTGACCTGCCTCAGATTCTACCATGTGTATCAATGTCTACTAGGTTGGCGATCCTTGGCCTATCAAGGATGTTTCAAGGATGATCCAAACTATAGGGATTTGGCAAATAAAAAAACTCTTTCTCCGCCAACCCAGCCAACCAACTGCATTGACGCCTGTTCAGATGATGATGAAAAATTTGCCGGAGTCCAAATAGTAATGAACAGATTTTTTATTAACCCTTTAGCTTCTAAAGCCATAAATTAGGGTATACTACTTGTGCATCATTGAGGGATTTTGTTACAGCCAGAATTGAAAGATGCTTGGCAATAACCTTAAGTTCCCCATGCACACACCCATTCTGCTTCACAGCTTTTTAGGCCTATATAAAGTGTATGCCCCAGTGCGACCTGCACAAAAAAAGCAGTCCATTTACTGGTCAAGCTACAAGCTTTCCTAGAGGGGCATAGTGCGCGACTGCATACTGCACACACTGTCAATCACCATAGATTTTAATTTGGGAATAACCTTACATTTACATTTTACATTGCACTCCTACAAACCCGTCATAAACCATTATAACCAATAAAGTTGATATTTTTGGAGATTAATTTGATAATGTTCAATATTACGGTCATCCTGATAATTGATTTAGTATATATACTAAGATCTTTTTCAGTGCTCCCTTGACAGTGCATCGGAACGCACAGCAAATCTGCATTCAAACAGCCATACTGGCATAGCTTAGTTTGGGTTAGTGTTCTAAGCTGTCCCTGCTGCCCATAGGCGATATATAAAGCTTTGTTTGGGCCCAAGGTGTAGATGACACTTCACTCACCTATAGCTGGCAGTTCACACTCACCTGTCGCTCATTACACCAACCCTTCCCTCCCTACATTTTAGAAACCCCTCTATGCTAAACCAAACAATATCCATTGTGCATTTATAACACTGGAGGGCGCTACAAGCATATCTTCTATATTGAAAGCTCTACCCATGTAATATTGTGACATTTATGCTGTATTAGAATTAACCATCATGTATCTTGAATTGTTTTTGGTGATATTCTTCTATATCTTGTCTATGTAATTATTTGTGTGATATAGTAGAGGGTGTGTAATTAAAACACCCCTAATCATTTACATCTGTATATGTACTGTACCCCTGTGGGTCTGATAACTCCCCAACCCACCTACATCGCACAGGGGGAGAATGATAGACACCCACACTCATGTGGACACTGTAGGCAAAATGATGAATAAGTGGATGTCTTTTTAAGGATACCAGTCTTTGAAAGGATACCAGTGGTTATGGTTAGTACTGGGTTTCCTGAGCGACTCTAACTTGATGATCATTTAATCTGAATGTTCATTAAAAATAATCATAACTGATTGAACATTTACCCTAAAACAAGCTGAATATTAAAACATAAACATAAATGTGTATTTTGATGCACTAATATTAGGCTGTATAGATCAAGACTATTATATATATAGCTTCATGATGCACATATTACTTATTAGTACTGCGTTTTGATGCGCTACATTGTCGTGCTTTCTAACCGGCTACACTGCTGCCTGTGAAACAGCGCGACAAGTAGTAATCAAAACAACTTGTGAGGATGTGTGTTTTGATGCACAACAGGTTATGCATTAAAATCTGGTATCCCAGTGCAAATGTGCACAACGGGTTAAGATAGATAGAGAGCTGATTTTTAAGTTAAAATATATGTTTCTGGGGAAAAGAAAGCAATGTTATTATAATAATGGTGATTCTTGATGTTGTATAGACTGCAAGTGAAAACCCGATATTAGGCACTTGATCCACCCAGTATGAATAAAAGCTTTAACAAAAAAGAAGTGATCAGAACAATGCCATTGAATTTCAGGATTCAGAAGGTGACATACTGTGCCACTGCAGTAAATCAGAAGACAGGAGATATGACCAAGTATATGACGCTCAGTGTGACACACCTTGTGCTGTCAGTGCACTCAGACAGATAAACAAGTTCTGTGGTGGTTACATGCACCAGATTGTCTACAGAACAGATGGTGAGTGTCTATGTGGGACAGATTTTCAGAAAATGTACAATTGGTAGCTGTACACATTTAGTAAACTCTGCTAAACAAGGCTCCAATTTGGTCAATACTAGGTAAATTTGAGAATATTTGGCATTGCATTGATTCTAGCAATCTGTTGGTTAGGTTAAACAACTTTATTTTTGTCTGAAATTTGTGTTATTTGAGAGGATTGGTGAAGGTGAATTGTACATTTTCTGAAAATCTGACCCAAATAGACCTGGATAATATTTCAGGGTTCTCCACCTGTTTGATATCCATGAATTTATGTCCAGAAAAGTAACTGCTGCAAAATATATTTATT
The DNA here is from genome assembly GCA_942159475.1 of Sthenelais limicola. Classification (NCBI taxonomy): domain Eukaryota; kingdom Metazoa; phylum Annelida; class Polychaeta; order Phyllodocida; family Sigalionidae; genus Sthenelais; species Sthenelais limicola. The sequence continues at coordinate 52,837,072 of OW804102.1, read as the reverse complement.
TAAGTAAATTGGTTATATTTCCCAAGATCTGTAAGCCTATTATTGTTTTATATTTAAGTTTATCTAAGAATAAAAGATCAACGCAAACATCCGTTGCAAACAAGCTGGGAGATTCCTGGGTACTAAACATTTTCTGGCTGTTCAGAACAAGAGTTGATTTTAGATTTTAGGATTAGATTCTATATTTCATTTGCTTTTTAATGGTATAATCCCAGAGTATCAGATTGATATTCCTTAGTTGTTTTTCTGATCAGAGATTATACAGGTTCCCAGGTCTGCCACTATGACATCTTTGTTTTGGGTGTTGTGGCAGTACGCATGCCACTGGTCATGTGATTGGATCAGATCCATCTGATTGGCTGAGAGTGGCAGTGGCTTTGGCTGCTCCACTCTTCTGTTCAAGGTTTTGTTTTGGTGGCGATTTTAAACTCCCCTCACTTTTAATGTGCAGTTTGCGAGAACTTTTTAATTATTGCTCAAATCAAAAGTTTTACCTGAAGTATTTTGAAGTAAATCTTGCTAGCCAGCTTCTGGGATTGGTTAGAAAGTTTTGACAATCTAAAAATTCTTCAAAAAGGTCAATCATAGGTGGGTTCTACCACTATACTGTTTGCCACTTGGGCAAGTGCACCAGTCCCAAGTTTGAAGAGCATAACATATGTAGCTATTTCTACCAAAATAGAGGTAGGTACCATTGGTCTAGAGAGTATGTGGCACCAGATTAGGTCTATCGTCACAATTTGATGGAAATGAGGGGAAGTCTTAGGCTATTTACTTTCAAAATATAGATTGTTTTTGTACATTGACATTGCCCACCCTCCCGCCCACCGTCCTCCAAAATCGTTTAATTTTAGTGTTAAGTCAACGTGCAAAACGATCGCCGATGCGGCAATGTTTTGCACATCATATGGTGGCCCTACCTGGTGAGAGGGTGAGGAACCATTCTCCGAGTTTACCAGAGCTTTCACCGAGTCATGCTGAGCCTACGAGCATGGTGTCATGGCATCGGAACTAGATCCCTAGAGGCATTAGTGCGAAAGGTCTGGTATGCAGTAATTATACAGTAAGAGCTATAATTTCTAGGTGAAATCTGTTCATATGGGTGTAATTTAGCCACTGAGATAAGTGATGGGTCTTGGGCAATAGGAAATATAAGGTGTTTTTTTTATCTTGGCGGATCTTGCCTTAATAGTATCTGCCTTATGGGCATAGGCGAATTTTCTAGTTTATGTGTTATGCAGGTGCATAATATTTTAATTAAGCCATGTCGCCCATTGGTCTAGTTGGGAAACGAGGCACCTATAACATTCTAAACATTAGTATGTTGAAGCTAACTCGGCTAACATTGGTCAAAAATTAAATATTTTGACCTTCTTCTGCTTTTCTTTTTCAACACATCTAAAACCCAACCAAAAGTGTAAAGGATTCCATCCTGTTGTTCTTGCCACAGGGGTTCATAGATATCTACATATGAAATGAACAACCATATAATTATACATATTTATGCTTTTTTTGTAAACAATGTTTAAAATTGTGGCCAATGAATAAATGTTTAAACATTTGATAACATTGTTATTCCAGGTACCAGATACCAATACTGGGCTCCCACCAAATATAGAAGTTATGAGGAATGTGTCAAGCTCGACCACCGATATGAGCATAAATGGGTGGAAACAAACTGCACTAATAAACTACCGTATATCTGCCACTACTGTGAGAAATACATCTTTTTTTATGTTCTCTCAGGTTTTTGTAACATGGTTTTAGCCTGCGTTGCAACTGTGTTCAGGAGCATGGTTTAGCTAAGGAAAGGAAAATTGTGTGGGAATTCCTATACTTTTTACCTTCCTTTGGCGGTCATCACAACAATTGTGTATTGGCTTTTCCTACCAGCTGGGGATTTCATGCAGGAAGAAATTTCTTGTCCTTCCTACAACAAATCCTTCTACATGTGTTCATGTATTAATGCCTTACATATAGGTTAACTAACAAGTTGGTTGAAGGAGCATGAATATTGCACAAGTTGTGTAGCAAGGAGTGCAATATTCCAGGCGACTGAAACCAATGATTTAGTTAACAGATTTATTATACATGCTTTCAATCAGGAAAATAGAAAAAATATCCGAAGTAGAGTGATTAACCCCGAACGAGTACAGATAAGGGAAGTTGAATTGCAGTATCTGGTTTTTATTTGGGGGTTACCGACGTTTCGGCCAGAAAAATAGAAAAAAATTGAGTCATGAATTTGAGTTTTACTGGTAATCTTAGCAAAAAAACAGATTGGTTGCCATGATAACCCCACATCAATCACTAGTGACCTTGCATAAATAAATCACTCTAGATGGGTCAGATTTTCAGAAAATGTACAATTAGCAGCTGTCCACATTTAGTAAATTCTGCTAAATTAGGCTGCAATTTGGTCAATACTAGGTAAATCCGAGCACATTCGGCATTGCATTGATTCTAGCAATCTGTTTGGTTAGGTTGTACTGTATTTTAAACTTTATTTTCGTCTGAAATGTGGGTTATTTGAGAGGATTGGTGAAGATGAATTGTACATTTTCTCGAAATCTGACCCAGATACGTTGTTGTCAGAGCAATGCGTGTATAATAAATGTAGATTAACAATGAATATAACCTTTACTTCTTAATTTGAAAACTGATATCTGAATTCAAGATAAAAAGAAAAGAAGACATTGGAAAGTGAATGATTTTGGCTTCCTCAGAAATGGAAACCTTTTTATGCAGGTTCTGACTAGATGCCACCCCTCTACATCTGCAGAACCAGCTAACTAACAGCAACAACAGAAATGGAAAGTTTGGAAGATTACATGGCCGATGGCCCACATGCTCTAGGGGCATAATTGATTAATAAAATCCCTACTGTATCTCCCATTTAGTACACGTGGTTAGATAAATCTGCAATAAATAACCTGTCTTCTCTGGGAATATCTACTATTACAGGGACAGGTTCAGGTCAAACATAGTTTGGTTATGCACTCTAGGTCCAAACCCTCAGATCAGATAAGAATGGTATGTCAGCCAACCTAGCTAATCGGTTTCTTGTCCTGGAACTCAGCTTCTTAATGGGAATATAATGAAATTTGGCGGTCTTAATGGAATTATAATGACTCTGTGGTTTGAGAGGCTTTCCCTTCATTTGAAGGGAATCTGTCATGTTTGGGCCTAGACTGTATGGTGATAATAGAGAAAGAACTACAAGATAATATGTGATGTGTTTCAGGAAAATGAGTCATAAGTCGCAATTTGAAAATATGAGATCAAGCTGATTCCAATGATAGTAAACAGTTTAATAATCAAATAAGTATTTCTAGTTTTTAAGTTTGATATTTTCATTTTTGAAAAAAAAAAGAATTTCCAATATTTCTGGGGGGCAATAAACAGTAAAGTAACTAAATTTAGTCCATATGACGCCCATTAAAACGAAAGGATATATTGCATAGACTGTCCTGAAATTTGATACATTGATTGATATAGGTATATATGTGATCAACTCTCCAAAAAGTAGAACATTCCAATTATGTGATCCTGTGAAAAAAACACTTTATCAATTTAAAATATCAATTTTGCGACTTATCACTCATTTTCCTGAAACACATCATATATAGGAAAATACAAAATAAGAGGACAGTGGCACTATGTCATGCATACATTAATCTACTGTTAAACAACATGCAAAGTAATGAAAGATACTTTGAGTTAAAGAATATTGTTTGCCTTTATCCAGCTATATGGGATGTAGGTACCTGTGAAAGTGTCCCAGGAGCTAGATGGCTGGCTATAGGCAGGTACTGAACTCCTTCTTATACTTTGATCATTAGTTTTTTGTTTCCTCTTTGACTTTAGATTAAATAGTTGGAGAAAAAACAAAAGAATCTTAAAAAAACGTTTGACATTTTATGACATACATCTACTTCACCTTGCCCACCTACAAGCTTGTGATTTATTATTTTCAATTACGAAAACATGAATTTATATTATTGTATTCTCTATTATTGCACCATTAATTTAAGCCGTGGTTCCACTGCTGTAGCTGTTTTAAATCAAACATGCTTGAATTGAAGCTACTTGCTCCTGCTTCTAAAAGTGGCGGGACCAAAGAAACAGAAGTAGTAGGAGAGATGTAGCATGGCAGTGGAACCCAGGCTTTACTTGAATGTTCACCATGTTAGCCTAGAAGTTACCTGAATGATCGGACATTACCGCTAAATTGTAATTTATGCAACAGTATAATATTCAACTATCTCACCCTGAGTAAAAACGCCATGCCAACATTCTAAAAAGCAAACATATGGGTCAAATTTTCAGAAAATGTACAATTGGCCTTCACCAATCATCTCAAATAACCCACATTTCAGATGAAAATAAAGAAAAATCAATGCAATGCCAAGTATACTCGAATTTACCTAGTATTGGCCAGATTTCAGCCTAATTTAGCAGAATTTACTGAATGTGTACAGATGCCAATTGTACATTTTCTGAAAATCTGACCCATATAGGCCAGACAGAAACGTCCTACTGAACTGTTCATCCAATGAATACCCCATCAACCCTACCCAACCAGTACACACTTTTCCTCATATAAATTGTATGAATCTCATACCTAACTCTACTCCTATATTCGTTTGAATAGGTCTAAGCCTAGAATAAACTAGCTGTAGCCTTGATAAATAGTTAGACACAGCAGTGGGTTGAAAATCATGGCTATATACTATTCCTAAATTGTGATGTGTTTCAGGAAAATGAGTCATAAGTCGCAAAAAATAGATTTTGAGATTCCATTATATTTGAAAAGATGAGATCAAGCCGATTCTAATGATAGTAAACAGTCTAATAATCTAAAAGGTATTTCTAGATTTTAAGTTCGATATTTTCGTTTTTGAAAAAAAAAGTTTCCAATATTTCTGGGGGACAATAAACAATAAAGTAACTAAATGTAGTCCATATGAGGACCCTTAAAACAAATGGATATATTACATAGATTGTCCTGGAATTTGATACATCGATTGATATAACTATAAGTGATGAACCCTCCAAAAAGTAGAACATTTCAATCATGTGATCTTGTGGAAAAAAAACTTTGAAAAATATCAATTTTGCGACTTATGACTCATTTTCTTGAAACACATCACAATTATGGCTATCTCTTCCACATAGGTGTGTGTCAATACACAATGAAGCACTGGATTACTATGGGGCACAAGTTGCATGCTTAGAGCATCCAAAAAGCCGAATGTACAAACCTGAAAGCAGTGATGAATTTGCAGAACTCAGGTCACACTTGGACAGGCAGACCTCATACTACTTCGGCCTTACACATGAAGAGTGGATCTACTCGTTTGGTAAGTTTGAATTTATCTAGTGAATTTAGGAATTCTTGCCCCTAAATGGGTCAGATTTTCGGAAAATGAACAATCCACAGTTCTACACATCCATCAAATTCTGCTAAATTAGAGTGAAAAATGATAAATACTAGGTATATCTGAGTTTATTCTGTATTGTATTCATTCAATAAGTCTGTCTGGTTATGTTGAACTGTATTTTCTTCTAATTTTCTTCTTAAATTTTGGTTATTTGAGAGGATTTGTAAAGACCAATTGTACATTTTCTGAAGATTTGATCCAAATACTGTCCTTATGCTCTATTTTTTCTTGTTTTAATGAGGTGTGGGTGGGTAACCAAAGCTGTTTTGTCAGCTTGCATTGACCAGATGTATCTCAGTGCATCTATAATGACCTGGCACTACCTGAGGAACATTTATAAGAACTGAATAAACAGTATGAGAACACAAGTCCGCTATTGTTACTCAGCTTTTATAGGCCTACATGCACTGCCTCACTATGGGAGCTACTTTGAAGCACAAAGATCTCCAAATGGACTAACTGCCAAGTGATCTTGCACTATCTGTGTATGGCAGGCTTGTCTATTTTGGACCATGCTATAGAATATATTTCACTTGGATCACTTGGATCACAGATTTATCCATCTAACAATGCACATGATTTTTTTCTAGTTCTGACATTATTTGATACATGGCACAGAATATCAACATATTGAAAGCTTTTTCCTAGTACAAGTACAGTACAGAATTGAATGTAGCTTGTTGATTTGTTGACAAAGTGGTTCCATGGGTGTATACAGCTCTCTGCATGGTTTGCTGCCTAGACGGCCCTACTCAAATGTGCAGGTCCTAATTGCTTATCTGTTTATTTTGACAAATAAACAATATAAAGGAACCTGCTGGCAGACAACCTGGAACTGCTTACTTTCAGATTTGACTCACCTTTTTGTACAACTTTCTTGTATAAATAAAAAATGCTTTGAATTGAATTGAATATAAGGGTCAGATTTTCTGAAAATGAACAATTCACATTCATTAATTCTCTCAAATAATCCAAATATAAGACAGAAATAAGCTTCAAAATGCAGTTTAGCATAACAGAACTGATAGTACTAATCAATTTGACACTGAATATACTCAGATATACCCAGTTTTCATAATTTTTCAGCTTAATTTAATAGAATTTTCTGAATGTGTAGAGCTGGCAATTGTCCATTTTTGGAAAATTTTACCCATAAAGTGCCTGAGGTAATAGCTCCTCTTGTTTGTCCTATAGATCATCCAGTGCGGACGTATTACAACTGGGGCTATGGCCAACCCGCTGCTGGAGATGGCAAGGAATGTGTCTTCATGTCAGCCTCAGATAGTTACAGATGGTACAATTTGGACTGTTACAGTCGCAGACCGTATGTCTGTAGTGTGGGTAAGGAGCCTTATCTCTATTGGGGTCAGATTTTCAGAAAATCTACAATTGGCAGCTCTATACATTTAGGAAATTCTGCTAAATTAGAGTGAAAAATGATGAATATCTGGTATATATCTGAGTATATTTGGCATTGCATTGTTTTAAAGTATCAGTTCTGTTATGTTAAACTGCATTTTGAAGCTCATTTTTGTCTTAAAACTGACAATAGCTGAAGGTGAATTGTACATTTTCTAAATATCTGACCCATTGACCCTTCTGGCATCTCTTCCCTTGTTTGGTTTCATTCAAGTTGTTTGGTTTTTCTACATTTTGTACTTTCCTACTTCAAGGCATAAGTGTACACTATTTCGGACTTGTATGCAGCAGCAAGGATTGGTGGTGGCTTCAGGGGTTGCTAATAGCGGAACTCCACTAGAGGAAAAACGGCGGCAACATATTTTTTTGTTACCCACTAACAACAGTTTATTTCATGTTTGCAATGAAAACGCAAGTGTCAGTTGTGTTCTCACATTCTCTGGAAACTGTTGTTTCTGTATGGATATTTGTTGCAACAAGTTAGTGGGTAACAACAAAATTTGTCTGTGCCATTTTTCTCTATAGTGGAGTCGCCCTATAAGAGGCACTGACTTTGCCAGGCTCAATTTCAGACTGTGTTAGCCATTCTGTTGACACTTCCCTAACCCATAATGTATAATAATAATAATTTATATATCCAATATCAAAATATTTAACCATATGAGTGACATGAATTTTTTACACAGTATGCCACATTTTTAATCAGAAAAAACATTTTGACTTGTATTTTTATGACCATGATATACCATTATTTATATCTGTAGACATATGTGCAGATCAATCAACTATGAAAACAACAACATTTACAAAGACGCGTAAGTAGATATCACAATTCTGCAATCTTTTTTATTTTTGTTATTTTATTTATTTCATTACATGTCCAAAGAATATGTCAAACGAAGCTATTCATTATTCCTTATTATAACAGTAGTCAATAGTTATGAATAAGAGTAGAACTTGAATATAATGTGGTCCTGTTTGAATGTGTCAACAAACAATGCTTAAAACAATAAAATATAATTTTGTTTGTTTAGCAATCACAAATAAAAATGGCACCGTAGAAGAGGTACCTGGTGGACTTCCTATTCAATTCTACTATGGTAAGTGTAGTACTTTGTGACTCCTGCAACAGGTTGGGGATTATATGCAAAGACCTATCATCAACACAGGTTAAAAACAATCTCTATCTTAACCAAGGTAGAAATAAAAACGGACACTGGTGCTATACTAGACGAACGGCGACCTTACCTGACAAAATAGTGAAGCTATCCTCTTACTGGTCTGATCTGTTGCCTCCCCCCCTGTCCCACCCCCACCCCACCCCCTCCCAAATTTCAAACGGAATAGTAAAGAGGATGTGGAATGATCACCTCATAGGAAAGATTTTGTATGTATGTCAAACTTTCTTGAATGGTCCCAGAAGCTGGCTAGCAAGGTTTACTTCAAAATAATTAAGATAGATTTTTTTATTTGAGCAATGATTAAAAAGTTCTCGCATGCTGCAGATTCCAAGCAAGGAGAATTCAAGATGGCCACCAAAACGAAAAATTGAATAGAACAGCAGAACAGCTGCTGTTGCTCTCAGCCAATCATATGATCAGATGGGATCATGTGATCACTGGTGTGCCTACTGCCGCAATACTCACAACTAGTACTATCCAATGACAGACCGGGGAACCCCTTAATCTCCAATCAGAAAAACAACTAAGGACTGTCGCTCTCATATTAAAGGTAGAAACTATGGGATCATCCCATCAAAAAGCTAACGAAATATAGAATCTAATCGTAAAATGTAAATGTCTGCAGTCGTCTTATGGAGGATTCATAAGACTGACTGCAGACCTCTTATAGAAAAATGCCTGGCAACTTTTGTTCTGAATAGCCAGAAAAAAGTTAAGTAGCCGGGAATCTTCTCGCTTGTTTGCAATGATCCTTTATTTTTAGTTTAATTTTTAGCATCTGGCTATTTCCATCACAATAAGAAATACAGAGAAATGCAGAAATTTTTCCCGGCGACCAAGTGCTTTGAAGCCGGAGAAAGTTCTGTTCATATTTCCCGCGGGTAGGTGTCACGTGATAATTGTACACCGTACGTAGGTCGTCACGTGATAAGGGGGCGTGGTGTCTTCCCGCGCTATAAGCCTATAACTCTTATAGGCAACCATCTGGTGCAGTGACAGTCTATTCCACCAGGTGGGGTGCAGGACAGTGCTTGTATTATACTCTCTCTCTAGACCCATAGATGTCTATCTTATGCACTGTTGCTTGTATTGCTGATTACTACTGTATTGCCCTATGTTATGTATGTTCACTGTGTAACTTGTATGTATACCATACGGTGTTGTGACACCCTATTTGTGTTATGTGTAATGTATGGACTAGTCCCTGTGGGGCTAGTGTTGTTTAGGCTCAGTACCCCCTCAGTACTGGCCTCCAGAGCTGGTGTATGGTAATAGGCTGATAGCTGGCAAGGACCAAGAACCTGAGTCAGTGATATGTTCGTTAGTTAGTGCGGTATTAATTAACAGGATCCATAATTCACTACAGTAGAATGTTAAGGGCAACAGAAGATCAGACTATGGTTAAAGGGTAAGACACATACTGCTGTAATTATAAAGTATGAGAACATCCTGTAAAAGGGTAAAGCCTAAATTAAGAACTGTAAAAGGAGTAGGATTTGAAATGCCAGTACAGTTAAACTAGCATTGCCTCAAACAGGATTGAGTTCTCACCCATATACAAATGGAAATAAGTTAGGGATTTACATTTGCACTGCTCAGGTATTTTACAGTGCATGCTGGAATGGATTCCTGACATACAAATGTTTAGCAACATTTTTATTAAATTGAATTGAAAAATCTTTTATTTGTGGAAAAGGTGCATATAATTAATGTGAGGTAGACAGATGGGTTGACAAGCCTATGGAATCATATTCCATGTCTTCCGTCCATGTACCAAACGTACCAAATTCCTGAGATTATTTAAATTGCATAAATGTTTTATTCCAATATAATAGCTTGCAGTGCAAATGATTTGTAATAACCAAATGGATAATATATGAAGCTGAATCACGAAACTGAACACAACACAGGTTGGAGGTGGAATCGATAGATAGGCATGTCCGCCCACTTATTAATTAAAAATAAAAGAAAAAATAAAGAAATAAAGTTCAGTCCAATAGCTTTGTATGTGCATCTGCCTTGTGTGGTGGTAACGTGTGAGTGACAGTCAGACCGGCTATGTGGGTCAGATTTTTGAAAAATGTACAATTCATTTTCGCCAATCTTCTCAAATAACCCAAATTCCAGACAAAAATGTAGTTCAAAATACCCTTCAACCTAGCCAAACATATTGCTAGAGTCAATTCAATGCTGAATATTCTTGAATTTACCTAGTATTGACCAAATTTCAGCCTAATTTAGCAGAATTTACTAAATGTGTACAGCTGCCAATTGTACATTTTCAGAAAATCTGACCCAATTATCATTATCAAAATATTTATAGGAATTGGAGCAGGAGGAGGAGGAGTACTGCTTATTGTTCTCATCATCATATGTGCTGTATGCTGTTATAAGTAAGCATTCATTCAAATTATTTATTTAGGTAAATTTGTCAATGCAGTGTTGATCTTTCAATTGTTTTTCATCCTTTCAATTTGTTGAATACCTAATTCGGATGATGGTTGAGTCATAGACATCTAATAATGGGTTTGATAGATGAGTGTTATAATTCATGTATTTATAGAACATGCATACTTCATCTCCCTTTTCTGTTCTGATAACCAGGATAAATATCACAACCTGTAAAATCGATTACATCATCCAGATATGCAATCAGCAGTATGGTCTTGTAAATGTCTATATTTCCTTTATAATTAGGAAATGTGGAAGAAAAAAGAAAGAAGCAAGTGGGAAGGTTCAACAAGCAGTAAACAAGGCCTACTTCCACCCTGAAGAAGCAGGCCATCCTTCCAGCCAACAACACCACCAGCAGATAGATGATCGTAGTAATGAGCCCCCCATCCCACTACACAGTCGTCCAAGTACAACTAGCAGTAGACATTATGAAGAGATTGGGAGTCGTGTTGGCTAAAGAGGGACAAGCGAGGGTACTGGGGAGGGGAGAGGGGGAGACAGGAGAAGAGGTGGTGGTGGTGGAGGACGCAGGGAAGGAGGAAGAGGAACAAGAGCAGGTACAGGACAGAGCAGAACAAGGGACAGAGGATGAACAGATAGAAGCGGGGACTCTGGGTATCAGAGTCGATCGCCTAGTTATGACCATCAGTACACAGGGTTAGATAATGAGTCAAGCTCCTACATCCAGGTGGTGGACCCTCCTGGGGGCAGTGAACAGTCAAGCTCCGGGGGACACAGGAGGTATTGAGAATCTACTCATTTATCTGTGAAGTTGTCAGAAAATGTACAATTCACCTTGACCAATCCTCTCAAGCAACCCATAGTTAAGACAAAAACAAGGTTCAAATACAGTTCAACATAGCCAAACAGAGCTATAGGCGATTTTCAAAGCTGTCATTTTGGATTTTGATTTGTATAGAATTATGGGCCTAATGTTACAGTGTACAATCTTTAGAAAACATGCAATGTTCAGCATGGACTATTTATGGCTCTAATGTCAATATCCATGTGTGATACATATATCATGACACAAGTCCCCATCTTTCCCAGCATGCATTTGGTTTTCATAGAGCATTTATAAAAGCTCTGATATTGGCGAAAACATTCTTGCAATTTTTTATAAAAAAACATTGCCAAATATTTGTATGTCAGATTTCAACAGAATCCATCACATGATTCACTTTAACAGACATTCACAATGGCACATGCAAATCTCCTATTGCATAAATGTCAACTATTTCCAAATATACTAAACATGTAAAGCTGCTGATTGTACATTTTCTGATGATAACCCATCACATTCTTGTTGCCATGCCCTGAATCATTAAACCTTTTTTCATGTAAACTAATGTAAACAAATACTTCACATCTTTATATTAATCAAGAGTATTATATAAGGCCAATTGGATGCAGTGCGCTTATTGTTTATTGTTTTTTTAAGAAACAAAATATGTTGAAATGAGATTACCTGACAGTCTTTAAATAGGACTAAAGGATCCAAGTGATGGAGTGCTTTCATATTTCATTACATACATATGTGATTTCGAGGGTGTGATTCAAGGGTGCTATTTGAAAAGTGAGCTGAATATCCACAAGATTGATGAAAACCAAGGTAAAATGCTATTAAAATTGAGTTCTCTTGTTGATTTAGAATGTAATAAATAACCAATAGCATTCTGTTTGGTTTGTAATCGATCTCAAAGTTGGGTCAAATCGCACTCCACCCCTTTGGGGTGTTGATTTGACTTCCAATTGTTGTACATACAACATATAACTATAGCAGAATATTCATGAATTCAGTAGAACAGGTCAAAAAGTGAATACATTTGGTATGATTTTGTTCTTGTTGTAATATTTTAACGGAGAATTCAGCTTCAAAACACATGGGATCTTCAATGTTTCGTATTTGTATTTTTTGTTGTAAGCATTTCAATAATTCAATAACTATAGATTTTGTGATGTTCAGTTGATTTGTTAGGGTCAATAATCATTTATTTGACACCACAGAAAATGTAGGAGTCATTCCGTTACTCATACTGCTATTCAAATGTTTATGTAACAATGGAGTGTAACTATTATTGGGTTGTGAGTGAATGACTAAAGCCTATTTTTATTTTATGAAATCAGCTTTGTGAATTTGTTCATGCATAAAAGGGGCCTCCACAAGGTTGCGAATGGGAGTGAATGTCCTTGTGTGTGCCCTTGTGAATGAAACCAGGTTTAATCGCTTACCCACATGACTTCAGCTAGGTCACAAACAGGAGCAAAAGTCATGGAGAAAGCCCTTGAGAATGTGACGCATGAGAACGCATGAGAACTATCTCGCAAATGAAGTTTTATAACCGTATTTCTAATCATCATATATTAACAATTGGTATATATTATATAATACATGATGAGAATGCCCTCTCTTTTAACTAATGCAAAAGTAAAATTTATAGCAATAAGTGCTTTAATGCAACAAAAAAAACAGTTCTTTTAGAATGAGAGTACTATTACGAAAATATTCCCGAATAAACACTGTTAAAGAACTAAGGAAGAATGGGATATGTCACAAACTGAGGATATGTAGGTTCTTTTACACTGAGAGTGCTATTGTGAGAATATTACTGAATAAACACTGTTAAGGTACGATTCCACTGGCTCGCTTGTATATGTGCTCATGGCTCGCTCTTGCTGCGCTTGTTTATAGTGAGCTTGTCATTCGCTCTAGATTCGCTTTTATTTTTAGCGCAATCCAAGCGCAGAGCGATTCTACTAGTTCGCTTCTTTCCTTATGAAATCAATGGTAAATCCCTTGGTGCGCGCACACTGCGCTCTTGGTCCGCTAATTTAACAGATAGAACGAGCGTTGTGTTGCTGCGCTCAAATCAAACACGGCAGATATTAGCGCAACGTCAAAAAGAAGCGCTTTACAAGCGTATAGAAAGCACAGTAACCTATCCTATTAGACCGCTCTGGTCTCGCTCAAACTTCGCTTCTTAGTCGCTCTGGGAAAATAAAAGAGCATATGAAGAGCGGGCCAAAAGAGCGAGCCAGTGGAATCGCAGCCTTAAAGAACTAAGGAAGAATGGGATATCTCACAAACAGAGGATATGTAGGTTCTTTTAGACTGAGGGTGCTATTGTGAGAATATTACTGAATAAAGACAGTTAAAAAAATAAGGAAGAATCTGACCCATTTGTGGAGGCAATGCTACACAGCAGTACTTACAAAATGTAGTCAGAACTGCTGCATCACCAACAAGGACAGCAATATTCAATGGTAAGTAGAGGGTTTGTGTGTAAAACAGTATGTGGGTAAGATTTTCTGAAAACGTACAATTGGCAGCTGTACACATTTAGTAAATTCTGCTAAATTAGGCTGCAATTTGGTCAATACTAGGTAAATTCGAGAATATTTGGCATTGCATTGATTGTAGCAATCTGTTTGGGTAGGTTGATATGTATTTTGAACTTTATTTTTGTCTGAAATTTGGGTTATTTGGGAAGATTGGCGAAGTTAAATTGTACATTTTCTGAAAAACTGACCCATGTCCTTTTGACTGAGCAAATCCTCAGTTTGTAAGGGGAAACAAGAATTGAGGTCCAATTCTCACGGTGGCGCTAGGTCTATCACGTTAACAGCACTGCCACTCCTGCAGCATTCCATCATGCCGACCCAGAATGTCAGCAGCACGATTGCCAGAGGCACCTGGTGGCAATTGAGGAAACCAACAGTAATAGACAGGATAACAGATGGCACAAGAGTTGAAAGCAAGCAACACCATTACAGAATACAATCACTTAAAGTTGTAAAGATTCTCAAGTATGAATTAAAAGTTTTCACTAGTGATTAACTATACAGAGATTGTGTAGTTTTTTTAATTGTCAGAATAAATTAAAAAATACAGTTCTGTTCATGCCTAATGATGTCATCAATTTCCTGGTCCAAGTTCTTAATAATATTTTTCTGCTTAGAAGGCCATCTGTCAGGGAGGAAGCCCCTATTGTCAATATGAAGTTTACTAGATAAGGGAGGGCATTGTAGAAACCATTGAATTGAATTGAATTGAAAAACATTTTATTGCATTCTTTCATTGCCGATCAAAGGGGATCTCCTGCAAATTGGGAGGTTTCAATTCCCCTTCTGACGTTTTTTACAATCTTCTGTGGTAGAGTAACAATGTCATCTCAGTCATTGACTGTCGATGATTCTCTACAAAAGTGCAATTATAAATTTGAGAACGATCAGTCATAAGATGGTGCAATATTTTTAACAAGAGGTTTCCACTCGAGGATATGTTTTCCATTATTTGAGACAACATGGGATAATATTCAGTGGTACAAGACATCATTACTGGACAGCATAACATGTAAAATTATAATGCTTAGCAGTTGCTGCATAGCACCTGCTTGTTAATTTGATAAATTTTCTGCAGTTCTGCACTACTAGTGTACTTTCTGACACTATTGATCAGATAAATAATAGATTAATTGCCAAATCTGTTTGTAATAAATACTAAATTGCACTCTATACGATATAGTACTTGTTTTGTTCATCAAGCTCATCTCAACGAAAGTATGAATCTACATTGTGCCGTTTGATATAAATATTGACAATCTTCCAGACAAGACCACAAGCCGTTCATGGTGGACAGTGGGTTGTTTCATGTGAAATGTTTAAATATTATATAGGCCTCAAATAAATGGAAAAAAATCAAAAAGAAAAAAATCTGAACAATGCAAACAACTCTATCAATAATTGAGTAATACAACATTAACAAGGTGATAGTATCCTTAATGTACATGATAGATGTGATGCAAAGTTATTAAATTCATGTTTGACAAATTGGAATATACTATCTATTATATTATTATTATATATTGGATGAAAAATAGTTCTTCTTCTCCCCATGTCTCAAGGAGTTTTGCCATGAGACGGAGGATGACAAAGTCTGGTGTACAACAGTGATCTCACTCATCTCACAATTTTTTTAAGTTGACAAACATGTAAAAGGAGAAAGTTTCATAAGTATACATGGAACATTTAGAAAAAATCAAAAGTTTAAGTTGGACGTTTCATATTAAAAGTGAAACGTTTTGTAAAAGTCAAACAATTCATAAAAGACAAACATTTCTAATGGTTTCGAAAGAGTTGAAAGTTATAACAAGGCTTGTATATGAGAAATTGGTGTATTGAAGGATTTCGGGCCAATAATGTGTAATTGTATTTCTCTCTAACAAGTAATTGAATGTTTCAGTCCAGAGTAAAGAAGATGATCAATTTATTCATGGGACCAACATCTCTGTATTTGTTTTAATATGCAGCCAAAAATCCAAAAAAACATGTATGTATTCGTATTGTATTGTATTAGTCTATACTTAAAGGATAATGTCTTAATGTCTTATGTTTTTCTATTATGTTTTCATTCATGAGCTTGAAACGTACCAACTTGTTGGAATTGTCTCTTGAAATAAAATTGTTTAAAAAAAAAATTGAATCAGAGACAGTGACCGCTAAGCTATGATCACAGAATTACATCATCAAGATTTGCTCAATTTCTTCTAATATTATCTTCGGTAACTATACTCAAAGTCAAACATATACTATTATAGCATTAATACCCAAGGTTTTGGATGGTCTGAGTGGTCTGTTGCCTGGTGGATAATTCGAGGGGCATTAGCCCCGAGAATTCCCACCAGGTAACAGACCACTTAGACCATCCAAAACCGAGGGTATTAGTGCTTTTAGACCCGGTTTGGTCAGATTCGACTGTTATTTACCACTTACTGACTTTTATTTACCAGTTCTTTTGACGTCTATAACCCCCATTCCTTACTGGAAGTTGCCGGAAGCCATGGTCTATTGTGACAAAAATACACCCCAGAATCTGACCAAACTGGCTCTAAAGAATACTAAGGATGTAGCGACAGTAGTACCTAGGCCGGGGTTGGGATACCATGCCAATATTAGTTTTTACTGATCACAGGATCTCAAAAATTAACCAAGAAAACCAAATAAGTTTTGATTTTACCTATACCTATAACTATTATGAAGCTGTATTATATTGTCACAGGACATCATACATTTGTATCAAATCATACAACAGAATTGCAGACAAAATATTGACAGTAGTCCACTACCAACGACTTGAGGTTCTACCCAAGTCGTACATGTGTGGGTCGAACAAAATTGGCAAAAATACCAATAATTAGTTAGTTGTTGTGGTCGAAATTGTAAGACTTTTGAAATTGTGAATATATATATGCATTTTGGGCTTGAAGCACAAATACCGTTATGGAGTGGATTTATCTTGTTTAAATTATTCTTATTTGGGATAAACATTTTCCCAGTATTGGCTCCTCAGGGAAAAGGTGAAGGAGCTTGCTGAAACCAACGAAAGTAGATGATTCCTAATTGTACTTTCATTGCTAAAACAGAATCTGATATTTATCTGGAATCATTTAATTTCTGTTGGAAATTCGCTGGAAATGCAGCTTTAACGTTGCTACTTCTTGTACACAAATACTTCAATCATTCATGAATGAATAAGGTCAGTGGGGCACACGATAAAAAAGTTCCTCCTTCGACCTTATTTACCACATATGTGTACACACTAAATACATACTCCCACAGTTGAGAATATATATAGTAAAGGTTGAGAAGTAAAGCATAGTTTAAGGTAAGTTTTCACTTTTTATGGTTAATAGTAATGACTTGCTGAGATCACAGACATTGCAGATATCAGGGGCAGGGTTTTTTTCTAACGTTTCTAAATTGGTGGGGGCTAGTTAGCTTGCAGTACGGTCAAATAAGGGTTTGAGTAAGGCTTACATGATTACATAAGTATAAATGCTTATTATCATATTACATTAGCATCAACATTATCTAGAAAGAAGGCTAGCAAAGGTATAACCCGGGGTATAACCTAGCCCTAGCAAAGGGTATAGACAGTCTATAAGAAAGAACACAAAGAAACCCCTCTTTTCCACCTCTTTTCATAGAAATCGTTCTTCCCGTATATATTATATGGATAACAAATCATACCCATCAGCATCAAGACTTTAAATGACTTAAATACATCAAATAATTCTCAAAGTTGGATGTAGACCACCTTCCCCCAACTCAATTCTCTCATCCTATGAATTTTCCTCCCCCAAACTTTATTTGTCATGTGACCATTTTTATATATGAGATTACCCATTTCGGATAACTAATTATCAGCAGGCACGGACATATGGGTCAGATTTCGGAAAATGTACAATTGGCAGCTCTACACATTTAGGAAATTCCGCTAAATTTGGTGGAAAAATGATGAATATTGGGTATATCTGAGTATATTTGGTATCGTGTTGATTTAAAGTATCAGTTCTGCTATGTTGAACTACATTTTGAAGCTTATTTTTGTCTTAAATGTGGGTTATTTGAGAGGATTGCTCAAGGTGAATTGTACATTTGCTGAAAATCTGACCCACATAACGACCCTCAACTACTTTTCTACCTTGGATACAACATTTTGGTACTAGAGGATTTGAGATATCAGGCAAAAATTGATTGTGTTGGAATATTGTCTCAGTACGAAGTTTAGGGACAATAAGCTAATCAATGGAGAACTGGGCTTTATAAATTGTCTCAAAGAACCCAAATTTAAGACAAAACAGATGATCAAATTACAGTTTACCATCATCAAAAAGATTATAAATCAATCATTACAAAATGCATTGAGATATACCAAGTATTTATAATTTTACATCGTAATTTAGCATATTTTGATAAAATGTGTAGAGCTACTGATTGCACATTTTCGGACCATATGACTCACAGTCTCACGAGCATGATTGTTAGAAATTAGTACACCCCCTAGATTATTGTTGCAAAAAGTGTTCTGAGAACAAATATTATATGGGTCAGATTTTCAGAAAATGTACAATTGAACTCCGCCAATGTTCTCAAATAACCCAAATAACCCAAAGTTCAAAATGCAGTTCAACCTAACCCAACAGATTGCTAGAATCAATGCAATGCCGAATATACTCAAATTTACCTAGTATTGACTACATTTCAGCCTAATTTAGCAGAATTTACTAAATGTGTACAGCTGCCAATTGTACATTTTCTGAAAATTTAACCCATATAGGAAGGACTTGGTCCCTGCACATGTTGCACAGATTCTTTTAACTAAGTTTGTTTTGCAGGTTACTGTTTGAGGTAAAAAGATACGATGGATGATCTTGAAGCAATAAGAAAACAGATAATTACTTTTATCCAGCGTTCTAGTGAAGAGAGCCAGGAAATAAAGGTAATTTGAATTACAAGTTTCTCTTACTCTGAAAAAGTACCAATAACTCAGTCAAAATGTCAGGCAGAGTAACATTAATATGGGCTGTGAAAGTATATGAAATGATGATAAATATTTGAATATAAAATTAATTTCTTAGGGTAGCGGGAGGTTGGGTTTGTGGGTGTTGTTCATCTGACCTGAACTGTGCACACCATCAGTTTGGGGTTTGGGTTATATGTGGGTCAGATTTTCAGAAAATGTACAATTTGCCTTCACCAATACTCTCAAGTAACCCACATTTAAGAGAAAAATGAGGTTCAAAATGCAGTTTAACAAAACAGAACTGATACTTTATATCAATACGATACCATATATATCACATATACCCGGTATTCATCTTTTTTCAACCAAACTTAGCCGAATTTCCTAAATGTGTAGAGCTGCTAATTGTACATTTTCTGAAAATCTGACCCTTATATGTGATTTACAGGATGGAAATCTGTTTGGTTTAGAAGACAAAGTTAGTGAAACAGACTCAACAATAAAGATTCGGGGTTCATCCACTTCACTGACCATTTTGATCAGTTCAAAAACTCGGTTAACCCTTTTATTATGTGGATTATACTCTAAAACTGTCAAATGTTGACCTATAATTCAGGCACTGAGTGAGTGTGGAGAAGAGTTGAACATAAGTTATTTACCTGAACAAGGACTCATCAACAAACTACTTCTGGTAACATCTAAAGACGGCACCAAATCTATGATTGTCAAGTATTCCACGGACCTATCAAATGTTGAGGTATGTATGTTTGTGTGGGTCTATATGTGATTCGTTTTAGCAAAATGGGTCATAAGTCGCAAAATATGGATTTTGAGATACTATTATATTTGAAAAGATGAGATCAAGCCGATTCCAATGATAGTAAACAGTTGGACATTTAAGATGCATTTCTATATTTTAAGTGTTTTTTATCATTATTTTTATCATTGAAAACAAAGTTTGCAGTATATCGGGGTGAGTGAGCAATTACTAGTATAGTAGCTAGATATATTAATTACGACAACCCTAGAAATACATGAATATATTTGCTACACTGTCCTGTAATTCAGAACATGTATTCAGGCTACAAGAGGCTTTAAGCATCCCAAAAATTAAAACATTCCCACAAATATATCCTGTGAATAAATCACTTTGAAAAATAACAATTTTGCGACTTGTGACTAATTTTCCTAAAACACATAATATAATTTCAATGGGTCATACCAGCAATAGATGTACCACCGTGCAGGGGATGTATTTTTCTTGTGATTCCTATATCTGAATAGTTCACTAATAAAGCTGCATTCTGAGCTAATTTCCATCAAATTTGGAATTTCATTTTTTTGGTCTACTGATTCCCTACCCATCCAATGGTCACCAGGATTAAAGAATTATCAAAGAATTTTGGCCTCCTTCTTGTGCAAAACTGAAAAATCTTCCTAATTTTTCATTTTGGTATACAGCAGAATCCCACTATTTTCAATACTTTTCTGGCTCTCTCTGCATCTTCCACCATCCTCTTAACCTAATCCTGGATGAAACTTAAAAATAGTATTATTAATCCTTTTTATCCCGATTGCCACTTCAGAACAACAAAGTTCCAAATTAAGTGACGAAAGTTTTGGGAAAAAAATATACATTGATGAAAATGTAGGAAATCCCAATTGATAAAGATTCATTTCCATATTCCAATATTTCATTCTACAGCCCTAAATGTCAAAGAAAGAAAGACCTCCCCTGACAATATGTGATGTGTTTTAAAAAAATGAGTCATGAGTTGCAAAATTGATATTTTTTAAAGAGTTTTTTCACAGGACCTCTTTATTGAAATCTTCTGATTTTTAGTGGGTATAGCACTGATAGTCATATGAATCCATGCAACAAATTTCGGGAAGTTGTATTAAATATATCCTTGCGTTTTGAAGGCATTCGTATAGAGTATATTTAGTGATTTTACTGGTAATTACCTATCCAGGAACATGGCAAACTGTTTTTTTTCCGAAATAAAAATATCAAACTTAAAATATAGAAATACTTATTAGGTCTCCTAGTGTTTACTATCATAGGAATCCGCTTGATCTCCTCTTTTCAAATATAATGATATCTCAAAATCAATATTTTGCGACTTATGACTTATTTTCCTAAAAACGGATCACATATGCCCAATGGCCAGACCATGTTGGGATGTACACATGTTAAACCTTGGTTTGCTTGGGTTTTCCAGTCCAGCTTTTAACTAGTACACAAATGATTCCCATGAAATTATGTGAGATGTTTTATAGTTTGTCAATCCATTTTGGGAAAGAGAGGGCAGTTGCGTAGGCCAAGCACCAAGCAAATTCTCATGCGATTTTGCACCGCAGAGGACTCTTTTGCACTAAATTCTGTGAGAAATGCATGAGAATCGGCTTAGTGGAATAGGCCCTTTAGTAGACACTTTCTAAATACCCCTGAATCCTTTCAAATGTACTAATCTTGACTGATTTATTTTCTTTAAAAGAACATGCAGGAAATGAAGCTTCCCTTAGAGAGGCAGGACATAGAATATCGCTCACTAGTGCTAATGAATGAATTGGTTCCTGGTTGTGTTCCTTCACCTTATTGTTTCAACCCGCAACTCCATATCAGTAAGTGTAAACTTACAACCAAAAGTGATTCTTTAAAAAATGTTTTGTGTCTTACCCATGCATCTAGACAACATTAATGTTAAAGAAATAAGTGTTCAAATTGTTAATAACTATGTGTCAAGCAAAGGTCATTTCAAACATGGTGAATTGCTATGAGATATTGTTTTAATGGTTATGAGGTCACCTGTACATAGCTATAAAAACAGCTGGGGAGATCACACATTCCCAGAACTTGCCTGACAAAAAACCCTTCTTGTGCTTCTTATGGGTCAGATTTTCAGAAAATCTACAATTCGCCTTCACCAGTCCTCTCAAATAACCCACATTTAAGACAAAAATGAGCTTCAAAATGCAGTTTAACATAACAAAACTGCTACTATAAATCAATGTGATACCAAATATACTCAGATATACCCGGTATTCTTCATTTTTCAGCCTAATTTAGCAGAATTTCCTAAATGTGTAGAGCTGCCAATTGTACATTTTCTGAAAATCTGACACATATATTAGATGCTATACTAGCATAGGCCTAGACATCGTACAGCTAACTGGACATAAAAACATTAATTCAATAATTACCATATAGTCTCAGAATTAGCTGTGAACTATATTTTATATAACAGGTAACAATAGGATTAACATTCGCTATGGCACAGGTATTCCCCCAATAATGTAATGGATGTAATATTCCCTCCAGTTAACTTACATTTTATTCATCATTCATTAATCCACAATAGTATAAATCGCTCTGCCGATGAAATATTAATTAAAATTACATTAATTGTGGCATTAATATTAACGATATTGTGGCAGTTATATAACATTATGTCATAGGCAGATGCATTAGATAAGAGAATGAACAATAGAAAAATGATAATTGGGGTGACATATTGGAATTGTCAACCTGCACCAGGATATGATGTTATAAAATGTATTACATGAAATCGCATAATATTGCATAATTGTATGTAACTGATTACACAATGAAAATTCAAATAATAATTAGAGTATGGACTGTGAGTATTAAAGCAGTCTCAGGGCTGCATAACCTTAAGAAATTGCTCAAACCATGACCGACCCTAATGGAATACTACCTAACTTAGAAATAGAACAGAATAGAGCCATGCAGGGAACACTTTATATACCTGTAGACATGGAGATATTTGATAAACTGGTTGATGATTTACACTCTGAGAAATCGTCTGGGTGTGATGACATCCCTATGAAGGTTTATATTAGATTTTTTAAAGCAATTCCCAACCAAATGATCTATGTACTAAATAAATCGGTAGAGGTTGGCATAGTGCCACATGCCTGGAAGAGGGCAACGGTCATACCGATACCTAAGAAGGGTAATGTATCTTTAGTTACGAATCTTAGGCCCATCTCTCTAACCCACGTGGGAGGTAAACTATTGGAAAAACATATTAGTAACCAAGTACAAGAATTACTTGAATTCTATTCAATAATATCTAGCTTTCAAGGGGGTTTCAGACGTAACTCATCTACGACTGAGACAATCAATCTTCTGATATACAAACTATTCCAAAATATTAATAATAAAAGCAATAGTACGTTGGTTTTTTACGATTACAAAAAGGCCTTTGATTCTGTTAGTCATGAGTTATTATTAAAAAAGTTAAAAGCCTACTCCCTGCCACAATGGTTTACTAGATGGATTACTAACTACTTAGCGGATAGGCAGCAAAAGACACGAGCTGCCAATGGGACGTCAACTTATTTACCTATTAAGCATGGAGTACCCCAGGGATCCATCCTGGGTCCTACCCTATTTAACCTATTTGTAAACGATATTTGTAACATAAATTTGAGAGGCACTATGTTGCTATTCGCTGATGACATTGCCCTGCTGAATTCTAATGTTATTAAGACCGATCTTATGGCAGAGTGCCAAGAGGATACCGACAAGATTGCAAAGTGGAGTAAAGATAATAAGTTAGCTATTAGTTTGCCCAAAACAAAGGCAATGTACATTCCATACGCACAGAGAGAAAGCAACACCCTCCCTGTAAGATGTATAAAAATATACGATACAGACATAGACTGGGTTAAAAGCTTTACATACCTAGGGTTGATAATCGATAATAAGCTGAAATTTGATGATATGGCTAATAATGCGGTGAGGAAGGCCAATGCGAGGCTCTATAATATATATATTAATAGACATGCACTAGATACTAATACGAGAACACTGCTGATTAAATTGATGGTGCTTAGCCATCTTGATTATGCAAATGTTTGCTACCTAAACTGTGCGAAGAATACAATTAATAGGTTACAGATATTACAGAATAGAGCCCTTCGTTTTGCCCTAAAAAAGCCCAGACACTATAATGTGCAGAGATTACATGTGGAAAGTAAAACCATGAATGTTAGAGAAAGAATTTATTTCAATGTTGTAAAATTTTTTCACAAACAACAGCACCACTGCAGGATTAACTGGGTGGAGAGAGAGGTCAACGAGATACAATATGCCCTTAGAGGCGATAGGATGTTGGACTTTAAACTATATCGACCGTTAAGCACGCTATATGCTAAATCACTAGCATATGTAGGGGTGCGGATGTGGAATGATATCGGAATTATACATAAGTCAGTAACTGATGTTAAAAACTTTAAGTATCGACTAAAAAATACAATCTTAAATGGAAATATATATATAGAGGAATACTTTAATTAAAAATAATAAGTATGAGCCTGTATGCGATCTCAAGTATGGCAAGTGCCAACGTATACCACATAAATCGATCTGACAATGTAAATGAATATTGTCCTAATATACTATATATATATTATATATATTATATTACACCTTTTCACTGCTATTATTATTATTAATATTGTTATTACTAATACTACTGCTGTTACAAATGTCGAGTACAAGTACATGTACTACTAGCTACACATGCAGACATTCAATTATCGTGAAATTTATAACAAGGAAGTTATATAATTAAAGATAACATATAATCAGCACTCTATTATACCAACCATCATTCATTTTCTTATACTATAAATATCATCCCATCTCATCTCATTAATCCCATTAGATTACACTAAAAGCAAATAAGATAGATACTGATCAAACATGATATGTAACACTGAGATTATGTTGAAATGTAACTGCGACTCCAGGATGCGGCGGAATACAGGGTTCCCCTAGCCGTAAAAAAATATTCAGCATAGGCAGTTGCCATGCTCTATATCCTGAATAAAATTTGTGCAAAAAAAACAAAAAAACCTTGGCATAGCCTTGTGTAATAATTACGCAATTAAAAATAATAAATAATAAAAAAATTATGAAAAGTACAGTGGCAGCAGTGCCCTGTAATGTTATGTAAAATACGAAAAATTGCATAATCAAATTACTTATGCAAAGTTAATTAATGTTTATCAAACGAATTGGAGAAGATAAGAAATGCCAGTCACCCGGTAGTCACAACACTACCATGCTTGCGCTGCTGTAAGGGAGCTAGTGGATGACCCAGATAAAAGTATGATGGCTGCTGTGGTTGGTGAAAAGGTTAAAACCTCGGATCTGCTGTTTAGACTTATATCTGTTGGTGCTTGCTATACTAGAGCATAGGAATAGAATTTAGTTCACTACGCTCACTCACTGAAATTGCTACACCCTCGTGCAATATGTACTTCCTAGAGCACCTTCGGTCACTTTTGTCTGTCTGCAATGCTAAGCCTATGGGAGTTTTATGCTGCCGCTGACTACTTGCACTCACTATTAATACATTTATCTGCACTGAGAGCTGGTTTATTCACATCTATTCATTACATTTTCAAGTTGCCATGGAGTATCTTGATGGATGGCAGCTCTTGGGATCTGTAATAAAATCTGGAAATATAGATAAAAACATCGCCCTGAAAATAGGCCACATGTTAGGCACTTTACACTGGAACACCCACAGGAAGAATTTATCTGAGGAAAGATGGCTGCAACTGCAAAATGATTTCAAGTGAGAAAATTCTTGTTTGGCATGAAAGTTTATCAAGTTGATAAAAAAAATAGAGTGTGCATTCTGCGCACAAACATCCTCATGAGATTCTTTTTTAGGAAATAAACAAAATTGTATCATAAAATCTCTTATTCATTGCATATGTTTATTGCACTATACAATCGGTTGGGCACTTCTGACATTGTCAGGTCAATGAATGCACATACATACCAAATACTTCTTTATTTAAACAAAAATGTGTACATATGGGTCAGATTTTCAGAAAATGTACAATTCACCTTCATCAATCTTCTCAAATAACCCAAATTTCCGACAAAAATAAAGTTCAAAATACAGTTTAACCTAACCAAACAGATTGCTAGAATCAATGCAATGCCAAATATACTCGAATTTACCTAATATTGACCAAATTGCAGCCTAATTTAGCAGAATTTACGAAATGTGTACAGCTGCTAATTGTACATTTTTTTAAAATCTGACCCATATAACTGTAGAATTGAGAGCTTTTAGAGAGTAGTAGCAAGACAAATTCCCTGATGACGTAATGTTCTGGAAGGTTCTAGATAACGCTAGGTCAAATGTTACCCTGAGGTTACATGCTATGTATACATTAAAGAATAATTCAACCGTTACTACTATCATTAACATTATAATCATTAATCATTCATATTCATAAACATATTAATTAGGTTATGCCTTGTTACATAATAATACAAGGCCAGATATGACAGCTTGGTCTTGGCCTTACAGATTCTACAATATGTTTTACAAAACCTTTTGACAATCCATGCCTGTTAGGTTCAGAGGAGTGAGAGATGTCCTGATGTACGTTGATATCGAGGAGTCTTTTCAAAACGAATCAGGTTGGTATAACGCTCCTGAAGGTGGAACCACTCAGTACCTTGACTACAAAGAACGCCCGAAAGTGGCAGGCATGATGGACAAGTGTAAAAGACTGTTTAATAAACAGGAATGCTTCATCCATAGTGACACACATCTTGATTCCTTCATGGTCAAAGGCCAAAGTGTTAAGGTTTGTTACTATTTCTGTTGGAAGCTTCTATTTCTGATTTGTCCCTTTGATTTTTAACCCATACTTCATTTTTGCCTATATATTAGTTATATGGCCTGTACAGACTTTATATGACTGGAAACATTTTTATATTCGTACATTTTGCATTTGTACATTCCCCCAAATCCTATCAATTGTTCATGTTATTTACATGCCCGACTATATATATGTAATACCCAAGATTCTGTATCTCTGTATATTTCTGTATACATCTGGGGCTAGTGAAAAACCATGATTTGGGACTCGATTACCCAGCATAAATAAAATCTTTAAAAAAACAAAAATGCTTTTATAAAATCATTGGGTAGTGCAATAAGGACTCCTGTATGTATATGGTAAATGTGAAAAAGAAGCTTCATAAAGAAAAACGGGGATAGAGACAGAAGGTTTAGTTGTATGGAGTAGTAATGGGAGTGCTATTGAACCAGGCATGATAGTTGGTTTTAATGATAAGAAATAATCACGTGACTTTATGATATCAGTAATAATCACAAACAAAAGAAGATAAGATAATGATTGGTACATTTTATTGGTTCACATAATACATTGAGATAATTGCATTGTCTAAGTGTTATACTCAAGCGATGTTGAATTGTGTGTATATAAAAATGGAACGTTTACAAAGTATTTTCCCATACTGTACTTGCAACATTCGCATCTTAGGCAGAAACCATTTCCACCAGGGAAAACCATACCATTAAAGAATCTTAGAAATATGTGAGGCACACCCAATTTATCACAACACTCATTACCTCTCGTTTTTAAGAAATTTGAATAATTGCGTATGCTTACTTTATACCCGCAATAACATGGTAAACTATCCCAACCAATTTCTAAAAGATCCCTTAACCAATTTTGAAAAATGCGATAGGCATGTCGTTCTCCATATACATTAGAAGCCCACCTAATATTTCGCATACCGTACAAAACCGCAAACAATGTGTGACCGCAACCACTTCCTGAG
The DNA here is from genome assembly GCA_942159475.1 of Sthenelais limicola. NCBI lineage: Eukaryota > Metazoa > Annelida > Polychaeta > Phyllodocida > Sigalionidae > Sthenelais > Sthenelais limicola. The sequence goes on along the minus strand of OW804102.1, from coordinate 52,809,619 downwards.
GAATTTAAAGCAGGGAGAAGAGGTGCTGGTGAGGTTTTGGTGTGCCAGCACAACCTTTATGCTTTGTAAAGAAAAAGAGTGCATACATAAACGGTTCTTCTGGTTGAAACCCACTATATTTAAAAAGATACCCTGCTGGGATTATTATCCCTTTTGTATCCCGACAAATTTTGCTGGACAAGACATACTTATAATGATTTGAGAAATCGGTTATAGCCTTCCCTGTTAGAAACTCAACGTACTCTGTGTCATAGAACACCTCCACTTCCACAATCCATGCGTCCTCAAGTGTCAGAACAACACCTGACTTTAGTTGCTCTTTGTTTGAGAACCCATTTTTCACTAGATCAATGTTCGTGTGAACATACCGCACGTAATCATCTTTTTTACGCATAAGCGTAATCTTTCCACCCCTTTTAAACTCAACACTCAGAGTGGGGGTTATCTTAATCAGAGCCATTGCAAGTCTTGTAGGGAAGGTTGTTAGGTGTTGCGTGTTGTGTTAGTGCTGATCAAGTGTTCAGTAATGATGTGGGTTCTCCCTCTTATTTATACCAATAATGGTGGGAAATATAACCACAATCAAAAGCTGTTTTCTAATATAGGATATATAATCAATGATTAAAATATTATCCAACCAATCACAAAAGAAATGAATGATAAATCTCAACATGTTACTTTCCCAAATGTAAAGTGACTGTGTGTGAACTTTCTATGCATCACCAGTGGGTAATGTTCTAGATTGATAATGTTAAGGTCAAGTGTGTAATGCTTATTTTCTATGAGAAGCTTCGTAATCACGTGATGTCACGTAATGTCACGTGATGTCACGTGATTAATTAAAATGTGTCATCTTATCTTTAAAAACAAACTATCAGGCCTGGTTCAATAGCACCCCCATCACTACTGTATGGCTTATTGCTCTTTCAGATTCTGGATATGGAGTTTTCTAGACTTGGTCTGCCCCAGAAGGATGTATCTACTGTTATTGGTTACTACTATTTGTATGGATTAGAAGGCACACAACCGGCTCCAGCTATACACTCCTTTGGTCAGTACATACCAGGGATCTATTTAAGCATTAAATCCCTGCCTATTTGGGCAGAGGAGGGGCCTATAAATGTGATGTGTTTCAGGAAAATGAGTCATAAGTCGCAAAATTGATATTTTTCAAAGTGTTTTTTTCACAAGATCACATTATTCGAATGTTCTAATTTTTGTGAGGTTTATTCCTTATAGTTGTATCAATCGATGTATTTAGTTTCAGGACAATCTATGTAATATATCCTTTCGTTTTAAAGGTCGTCATATGGACTACATTTAGGTACTTTACTGTTTATTGACCCCCAGAAATAATAGAAACTATTTTTTTCAAAAACGAAAATATCAAACGTAAAATCTAGAAATACTTATTAAATTATTAGACTGTTTAGTACCATTGGAATCGGCATGATCTCATCCTTTCAAATATAATGGTATCTCAAAATCTATTTTTTGCGACTTATGACTCATTTTCCTGAAACACACCACAAATATTCTCCGCCATTATCCTGACATACTACAATATCAGATGGTGCGAAAAAAACAAAATAATCACATTACAATCGCATAACTATTTACCCAGTAGTACAACTGGGCGAACTTATCTAATCAAAAAAGCTAATCGTATTACATTATATTATATTATATTATACTCACCTTACTTTTAACGTGTATTATTATGTGTCTTACTACCTCTTGAATGTGTTAGTTAGTTGTGCTAGTTAATTTTTAACCTGTTAAAATATGTAGAATACAGCAGCAGGTAGAAGGCCACAAATGTTCTCGTGTTATCTGTTCTCCACTGTTTTACTATGAATCATGTCTTGGGATGCTGAATAAATAAAATCTTAAAAAAATAGACTGTGTGACTCACTTGCCCATAGTCCCTCTGAAGCCCAAATATGGTGGGAATTAATGCTTTTAGTCTTGTTCAGGCCCAATTCACCCTGGAGCAACTTTTAAACTAATTGGGAAACCAAATTATCCCTCAAGAGACATTCAGAAAGTAAAGGAAGCCAGAAATCCGCATCTCATTTAAGAAATAAAATCACTATAACTATCATTTTAATTTTTGTTTCAACATCACATGTCATCATCATTTTCAATTTTGTTTTGATTTCCGTTGAAGTATTCAAGGTCTCACTTGTTGCCTGAATTAGAACACACAAGGGGCTAATAATATTTGGGAGAATATGAGGTCTCACAAAAAGACCAAAACAGGGAACTGTATGGAGTGTCATTTATACATATTACCCAAATGTACAGAATTTTAGTAATACTATTCCTAATCTACCTAACCATATTCCTGATTAGCCTTTTTCTCAGTGAACTGGCATCCTATTTCGGGAAAATTAACCCAGCTCGGCGGCCAATTCGGAATGTGCCTACTTGACCCTGACGAAATAAGAAATAGGTTAGCCCCATCTTTTCCGGACCTGCCAGACTACTCCGTATATGGGTCAGATTTTCAGAAAATGTACAATTCGCCTTCACCAATCCTCTCAAATAACCCAAATTTAAGACAAAAATGAGCTTCAAAATGCAGTTTAACATAACAGAACTGATACTTTAAACTAATGTGATACCAAATATACTCAGATATACCCGGTATTCATCATTTTTCAGCCTAATTTAACAGAATTTCCTAAATGTGTAGAGCTGCCAATTGTACATTTTCTGAAAATCTGACCCATATATGACACTCCATAGAACTGTATGGCGGTATGCGCCCATGCCCTCGCCTAGCCCTAGCCACTGACCACCTCTTGGAAAAACACACTCATATCTTGTGTGCCATTCCACCGCTTCTTGCATAGTGGGTAGAGTGTTGAACCCCCTCAAGATCATGCTGGCAGCCCAGGTTTGATTCCGTGTGAAGGGACTTGTTTTTGCTTCAACAAGGGTAGAACTGTCTTTTTTTTGTTATAGTAATCATGAAAAATGTGAGACATATTTTGTTGTATACTAAGAGGAAAGATTGTTTTAAAACACTTTTAAAGATCATCAGCTCCCGCCACACCTTGATATAATTTATATCAAAAGTAGCCTAGATTGTTAGACAAAAACCCAGTACAAAAACAGGAAGGTCTTCTATTTAAATTTACTTTTTACCCAGTGTTACATGGTGTCTGTGTCAATATTGGGTCGGGCAAAGTGTGTTTAGTCGAACCTGAATCAACTCAATGGTGTTTTGAGTTGTCATGAGTTCTTGTGCGATCTAGATTGTCTTCTTGAAATTAATATCAAAACAGAAATGAAATTGAGCATGACTTGGAAACAAATGTTAAAACTGAATGGACTTAAATTTATGAGCGGGAAAATGATTTAGAAATTCAAAATGATTTTGGAAACAAAAATGATTTTCTTTTCAATAATTAAAACTCAATTTCACTTTCCATTGCATGAACATTCTAGTCGTCCATACTTATGGGCCTAATGACTTGAAACGAGTTTCAGTATCTATAGTCGTCCTCAACATCACAAAAACACTGTGGGCACTTTTCACACCCTCGGCACCTACGACCCCAACTGCAGTTACCAGCATTGTTGTTGTTGTTGGCACTGATGATTTTCTTTGAAATCGTGCTTGAAAATACTTTATATAATAAACTGAATCGATAGATCTCTTCCTTTTAGGTATGACACCATTGTGATGGGTTCAAATAATGTACCAGGGTTGAAGTTTACTTGTATTTTGTAACTGGAATAACACGCTGTATGACCCCAACTGATTTCCACTATGACCGTAACTGTATAATGCAGTTACGGGTATACCACTCAATGTTTTTCACCTAGATTACACTGTAGTATAAGCCAGATACATGTATCTGATAACACTCGAACCTAAATGCAACTATAGTAAACACCCACAGAACATGACAGCTACTGAAAACGGCTTTTGTTAGGTAAAAACCAACATTGTTTGTTCTAATGGGAACCCACCTTCCGCCATTTTGAATGCTGGTAACTGCAGTTGAGGTCGTAGGTGACGAGGGTGTGACTTTTGTTGGCATGGGACATGGACGTATGCCTGGCCAAAGTTCTGGTTCTGCCCATTACATGGGTCAGATTTTCAGAAAATGTACAATTGGCAGATCTACACTTTTGCCCAATTCTGCTAAATTAGACCGCAATTTGGTCCGTACTAGGTGAATTCGAGTATATTCGGCATTGGATTGATTCTAGCAATCTATTTGGTAAGGTTAAATATCATTTTGAAAATTAGTTTTGTCTTAAATTTGGGTTATTTGATAGGATTGGTGAAGGTGAATTGTACATTTTCTGAAAATCTGACCCATATACTTCCCTAAGGCAAATTAGAGCTCCATAATTCTATCCAGAATTGTGTCTGAATGAGACTAAAGACATCCCTTCCCTATTGATTCTCTAAGTTTCCAAAGTCACAATGACAATCATATCCTCAAAGAAATAACCTTGTTATTGAGTATGATCCAGACTTGATTCCAATTCGCAATTAGCTTGAGAATGTATGATATCTGCCTAGTGTGGAGCCTTTCATGTATGGGTTATCATTATCATGTGGTTACATGGTTCTAGGTCATTCCCCCGCCAACAATCTCCCCGCCAACAATCTCCCTGCCACAATTTCCCCGCCAAAACCTCCCCGCCATACTAATAATGCAAAATGTAAAAGGTTTTCAGGTTGAACTTTCCAAGGGTCCATAATAATAATGCCTAGCATTTCTTTCTTTAATAGTTCAAGCCTACAAAGCTGCTCATGGTGATGGCAAGCATTGCTTTGATGCGAGTTGGACATCAGAGTTAGCACTGGCTCTCGGCCATGTGCTGTGGCATGCGTAAGTCTTCTCTAGGGCATCAAGATGTGGAAAATAAGATGAGCCTCAAATCGCAAAAATGATATTTTTCAAATTTTCTTTCCACAAGACTTCCTTGTAGGAATATTTTGATTTTGGGGATATTTAATGCCCTTTAATAGTTGTATCAGTATAGGTACCAAATATCAGGACTGCATATTGAATATGCCTTTGCGATTCATCCAATTTAAGGTCATCCTAATGATGCATATTTAACTTCATTACCAGTGATTGTCCATCCAGAAATAGCAGTAACATTTTTTTGAAACATACAAAGATTATTAGATACCTGATAAAGTAGGAATCAGCCCAATCTAACCTTCTAAAGTATGATGATGTCTCAAAGGTTTTTTTTTCGACTTGAGACTCATTTTCCTGTGACACATCACAAATATGACTTAATAAAGACCCAAAACAGATATTATATATGTCTGATGAAACATTGAGATCCAAGAGATATATGTTTCAGGGAAATGAGTCACAAGTCGCAACATTTTTCAAAGTGTTTTTTTCACAAGGTCCCTTTATTGAAATGTTCTGATTGTTAGGGTTTTAGCACTTATAGTCATATGAATCTATGTAACAAATTTCGGGACATTGTATTAAATGTATCCTTGTGTTTCATATGGCCTTCATATGGAGTATATTTAGTTACTTTATTGGTAAATACCCATCCAGAAACATTAAAAACTTTTTTTCAAAATAAAAATATCAAACTTAAAATACAGAAATACTTATAAGGTGTCCCAGTGTTTACTATCATTGGAATCAGCTTGATCTCCCATTTTCTCAAAATCCATATTTTGCGACTTATGACTCATTTTCCTAAAACAGATCACATATCATGTGCTATGTGCTTTTGTGTGCCATAATTGGTAATCAACATTTTGTTTGGTTGACTATAAGTCCACCAAAGTCAAAATCACACAAGACATATATATCATAATTTGCTATACAACATGATCGATATTTAGGCTATGAGCTGAATAGGCTACCTTTATGCATAGATATCAACTGCCTCTATCAGCTCCAATGTTACCCTATTATGTCTTCTAGTATATATACCATTTACAATAGTTTGTATGACAAGTTAGCTATTGGTATTATTTGCCTAAATTAGGTATTTGTTGGCATGTATACATAAACCAAGAAAATCTTTGCATGACACAGTGTAATATATATATTGTTTTCTACTTTAATTTTCAGCATGCTTTTCCAACCAATCAGAGGGAGGTTTCACATGGATGAACCAGCCAAGATAAACATCATGACAAAAGGTTACAAGTTAATGGTCAATCACGAAACATTTACATCACTGGAAGATATATTAGATTTTATTCTGCCTGCTTAAAATTAATCAAGAATTATTCTGTGGAAAAAGGAGCTAATGAAGCAACAAACATGGTGCATCAACTGAAGTATTTTGCTTTTCATTGACAGTATGTGGCCCTGTAATCCTTCATACAAAAGCATCAAAGATCAAGGATGGTGCAGAACAATGTGCAAGAATATACTTTAATTAAACAATTATGTAAAGAGCATGTGTAATAGCATCAACCAATTCTTTGGTTATTCCCGAAGCTTGCTTCCACCTGACCCCGCTGGTGTACTGATGGTGTATAATCCAGAGGTGTAGCAGGCCAATGTTGGTAAGATAACTTACAGTTCTGCCATTAGTTTCCTTTGTGTCATGCACTTATTCTACCTTTATATTGTCACGACCTATAATGCCATGATCATAATTAATATACTATACTAACATAATATCATATCATGATAATGGTATGAATTATTAAATATTATCATATAAGGTTACATTGAATTATAAGTGAATATAAATATTACATTAATTATGCAAGTGACCAGTGCTATACTATGCCATGTCACTAGTAGTTTATGGGTCAGATCTTCAGAAAATGTACAATTCACCAATCATCTTAAATAACCCACATTTAAGACAAAAATGAGGACATAACAGAACTGATACTATAAATCAATGTGATACCAAATAAATTATACTCAGATATACCTGGTATTCTTCATTTTTCAGCCTAATTTTGGAGAATTTCCTAAATGTGTACAGCTGCCAATTGTACATTTTCTGAAAATATTACCCTTATGTAACACACACTATAGGGATTCACATTAACCTACCTAGTAATAATTGGGTTAAACCCAAGTCTCCAACATCTGGTTGGTCAGGTACAGGTTATATCTTATTGGATAATAATATAATGGACTGACCCTGAAATAATACATGTCTTCTCCTATTGGTTTTATGTTAGCGACCCCCTGTGGTCAATTGATTAATATTTCATATCATTGATTAATGGTAATTAATAAACCTGATTGGACGAGGGCACACATGCCCAGAGACCATGTTGGTCACATTATATTTCATATAACTACAATGTCTTGAGAATAAAATATTAGACTCTAAACAGGACCAAATCTCTGCTATTGTTATTATATGGCTCTAGTACTGCTAGTCTAGATGCCTCACTGCTATACATAATACACCTCTAAGGCTTAACCTAGCTCTACCATTACATATCACCTGCACAATAGTAGTTGTATCAATATCATGGGACTTCATGGTTTTGTAACTGTGAGTGATAAATAATAAAAGAGTTTTCTCCTCTTTAGATATGGGTCAGATTTTCAGAAAATGTACAATTGGCAGCTGTACATATTTAGCAAATTCTGCTAAATTAGGCTGCAATTTGGTCAATACTGGGTAAATTTGAGTATATTCAGCATTGTATTGATTCCAGCAATCTGTTTGGTTAGGTTGACCTGTATTTTGAACTTTATTTTCGTCTGAAATTTGGGTTATTTGAGAAGATTGGCAAAGTTGAATTGTACATTTTCTGAAAATCTGACCCATAAAGGCAATAGAAATCCTGTGTCTAAACATGGCAGGTATGATGTCTGTTGAGTAAATCACATAATTGGATGAATTCCTGGACTGGACCTCAACTAAGAGGGTTGGTGGGATAATATATGCACTAATCTATGCAAACCAACCAATGTCTTACTAACCCCTGTAGTCCTATATACCTAAAGTGAACCGGATATATTAAGAAATAAAGTGACCGTAGGTATCTTTTCCCTTCATTCATCTGAGCTCTAGTCAAATGAATACCTCAAATCTACAATATACCCCTGATACATGGTTATATCCCTTTAAAAAACACCATTGCAATAAAAAAGAATTCATGAATCAAATCAAAAGTGCAGCTTCAACATGTTTACGAGAAGCTTGCAAAGCATATGGCAATTCAGCACCCGCCCAATGTCTTCTTCTATCCACATTTCTGGCAGGACTTATATTTAAGTCATCACCCCACTGCCTTACTCCAGCTAACAAGTCTCTATCGGAACCCAATGTCTCTACCTGCACCACATTATGCAAAGGATCCACAAAAACCTCAGCTGGAGCTGGTGCAAGGGGAATACTGCCCACAGCGCCCAATAAAGGTGCCATTATATCTGCTTAATTCGGAAGCACAGCTCCGACTTCATCCCCCTCTTGTTCCACCAGAACACCTGACCCTGATCTGGCGGAGCTACTACATCAACCGGCGCCATTCTCGATGACATGCTCAGCATTATTCTGCTGATCAAACAGCAACATGTTCAGCAACATCATCTTCAGCATTTGGGTCAGATTTTCAGAAAATGTACAATTGGCAGCTCTACACATTTAGGCAAATCAACTAAATTAGGCTGAAAAATGAAGAATACTTGGTATATCAGAGTATATTTGGTATCACATTGATTTAAAGTATCATTTCTGTTATGTTAAACTGCATTTTGAAGCTCATTTGTGCCTTAAATTTGGGTTATTTGAGAGGATTGGTGAAGGCGAATTGTACATTTTCTGAAAATCTGACCCTTTTACATCAGCCATTTGGCTTTGTGATTCTTACAACAAATGACAACTAACAAAGAAGCGAAATGGTCATGGCACCAAATTGTAGTATCTGCTATTTAAGATTCGGCATGGCAACAGAAATAACAACACAAAAACCCAATCTTCCAGTCCTTGCTATAGCCCAAGTCGCTAAATAAGGCCCATAAACATTATGTTTCCAGACATCCCTCCAATTGAACCCTAATAGCTTTTTATTTGTTTATACAAGTTCTAAAAAGTATATATTATCAGAGCTTACAATGTGGGGAACAGTTTGGAACAACTGTCACTTCTTAGAAAATATGTTTGATGGTGAAGTTGCCATGGCAACTGTTTCTGAAAAATTTTGAAATTTTAAAAAAATAAGGACTTTGTGGCAATCAAATCTCTCCCATTTCATGAAAAAATGAAGTGATCAGTAATCAGAATGATAGACCTCCCAGATTATTTTATAAGGCTGATGTCCATTGATGACATGATCTATTGTATTGTAAATGAAATCAAATTAAACTAATCTGAACTCAATTGGAATACTAGTTAGATTAGATTAGATTGAATTAGAATACTTTTATTGACATTCGAAAATGCTTAAATAAAGGGGAGATCACTCCGGCATAGTGGGAGGTTTTCCGCCCCTTCTGGTAGTACAGTTGTCCGTTGTAGAGTACAATATTGCTTCTATCAATGACCGAAGACGATTCTCTATAATGTGTACAGTTGAATAATAGTTGTGATGTATTACAATATGGCACGATAATATACAAAACAGTTTTGGTTCTGTCTCTCTGATGACATAAATAAATATAGCGTGTTGTTATACAAAATAGCTTTGGCTCTCTTTCATTGATGATATGTGTCAGTCATTTAAAGACAGAGTAGCCTAAAAAAAATCATTATTTTATATGTATGATGCTCTGTCTTGGGTTTAAAATGCCTTGCCATTTATTTGTAGGTGGGCCAGCGTTGGTTATTTATTCCAGGTGTAGCCTGCGGTGATACATAGGCCTAAAGCGCGATATCCACTTGCACGATAATTGGTCACTTAGTGGTCACAAACAATCAGTCACCAGCGGTCACCGACAATCGTGCAAGTGGATACCGGGGAACGACAATCGGTCACTTGGAGCATTTTGTCGGTGACGCTTGTCGGTAACCCCTCAATTGGTCACCCCTGCAATTTTTTGTTTACTGGTATGGCCATATCGATGTTGGTTATGATTGGGAAACACATCAATTACATTTGCATCGACGTTTTAGTTCATTTCCACATTTGGGGTTGATTATATTTTATATTGGTCTTTTTAAGGAATTTTTCCGCATTTTTCCAATTATTTATTATTTAGTATGGTTTGGGTGAAAAGTGTTATTTGGAGATAATTTGTACATTTATTTTTATCATTTCTATTATTCATTATAATTATATTATTAGTATTTGTGACTATTTCAAAATACCACGTCTTTAGGAAGAATGAATTTAGCAGAATAAATTCCTTATAATATTATGTGAATAAATAAAGAGAGTTGAAGGCGTTTCTTTTTTTTAAAGAACAAACACCATTTTAGCACTCATTTATAATGATAAATATCAACATTATGTTTATTATTTAATTTCTGAGGCTAAGTATGGCGACCTTCACCTACACCAACACATTTTGGCATATAATCAAACTAAATATATTCATAAATTAACTCTTTTTCCTATCATTTGGTACCCAAAGACATGGGATGTGACATTAGAAATAACATTAAATTAGAGTAGGATAAATATATCGACCTTCGTTTGAAACAATATCTGAGGAAATCACAATTAAAATACAATATAAATGCCTGGTACACGATTATCTTACAAGTGGATACCAGTGACCGACGATGGGTCACCCCTATAGGTGACCGATTGTCGGTGACATTTTTGTTGTGTAAGTAAATACCGGGAACCGACGAAGGTGACCTACGATGGCAGAGAACTGATTGTTGCTCACCTTTGGACACTTTTGTCAGTTGTTGGTTGTCGGCTAAGTGGATATCGGACCTTATTTAGTGCAATTACCTTAGCTTATCTGTTTATTGATTAGCTGTCTATGGTCACCCAGATGGTTATCCAGTACCCAACCTCACATTGCAGAGGGTGAAAGTTATATGAATCTAGCAATAGAATATATAAAAGGGTGTGTAACAACAATAGGATAAATACTAGCATAAGATTTGAAAGATGTAATATAAAAACACAGTAATATAAAAACACAGAAGCATCATCCTCACAACCGAGGAGCCGGGCCAGAGCGGCATTAACCGCTTTGTCTCAGCACCACCACACACAGCGTCACAATCAGATGCATTATTCCAAACTTAATTATAATCAAAATTGACGGTGGAAGGTGATGAAACGCCACCAGCCAATATCAGATATGTTAATCAAAAGAGAGCAGGCTAGGCCCATTGATCACCTAGAAATGCCCTTGACCTACTCCATATAATACATAAAGGACCTTATATAGTCTTGGGTAATATCAACATTCACAACAAGTGTGGAACACTTCAAAATAACACAATGAGGAACGGATCAGATGATCACAAAGATTTAGAAAATAACCATAAAATATGGAGAGTGAGGAAGAATATGGGAGTCATCTGTTTTTGCTTCAGTTCCAATATACTCGCTTTTAATGTGAGTATTCACCAACATCTTCATCTTATGATCCAATATAGCCATTAATTTACTGATTTGGGATGTGTACAATGATTTATGTAATCCTACTCTCTACTGAAAACTGTTATGTTGACTGGGCCAACTGAAAAATCCCTCCCAGGGATGTTGCAAACCCAGTATATAAAAGAAATATTTACCATCAACATTTACCAATTTAACCTCTTATGAAACTTTACCTCTTTTGAAACTATAGTGAATTGAATTGAAAATTGATTTGGCGGTGGTCATCCATTGTTAGTTGAATAAGATATGTTCATCAAGAAAACAGTACAATAATACCACTCACTTTGATTAGTCGGCCTTGATTGACTACAGGTACAAGAAAAGCAGGTTATTTTGTTGGTACCTTTATAGCTTTATAGTCATTTTTCAGATTAATTTTTTTATATTTTTTTACCCATGACCCCATTTCAATGTTCAAATGGGTTGGAATGACTTGGAAAGGGTTATTGAATATGTTTTACATGTATGTCAGGTGATATTTGATAGCTTTAGATAATTTTGAGAATATAGTGACTCATGAGAAAAGATGTATATTTGGTTCTCGCGCTAATGTTAGCACCCCCTTGGGTAGGGGTCACTGTAACCATGCATGACATACAAAATTATGAATGATTTTGTTGCCAAACTGCTTAATTTTGTTTTGAACATGTGTCTCAGTGTGTTTGAATGTGTTTCACCCATGAATTAAGTGATTTGAGAAATAATTTGAGCAAAACTTTGATTTTTTAGTCATTTTTCAGATTATTATTCTATATTTTTTTACCCATGGCCCCATTTCAATGTTCAAATGTAGTTGGAATGACTTGGAAAGGGTTATTGAATGTGTTTTACATGTATGTCAGGTGATATTTGATGAAGTACGAGAATATAGTGAGACGTAAGAAAAGATATATATTTAGTGCTCGCCCTAACATTAGCATCCCCTTTGTGTAAGGGCATTTAATGTGATGTACTCACTTGTAAGGGCATGATTATTATTTATGATAAAAATGTGATAAATGTGTGCTACATGTTTTTCTCTCTGCTTTCAATTAATTTTCATTTGTCTAAATATATGTGGGTTAATTTGAAGGGAAGCAACAAAAAATGAATAGATTATTTGTTTACATTTCACTGGATTCTATCACTACTGGGGAAGTAATATTGGAGGAGGCATGATTTCCCAACTTTAATTAGCCATAATTGATGAAAGGATATTATGATATATAGATAATTACATGAAATTGAAGTCATTTTTATGATTTGAATCAATTTGGAATTTTTCAGTGACATACTAACGATAGCACCCCCTAGAAAGAGGTATGTTGGAAGACCTCTGTAATAGTCCCAAAATATAGGACCAACTGTGCACTTTTTCATAAAAGCATGAAATTTGGCATAATGGTACTTTTTGATGTGCTGATCATTTTTAGCTATAGACCCAATCTGGAATTTTGTTTCTTTGGTCATGGTTGCTATGGAAACTTTCTAAAAAGGAATTTGGCTTTAATAGTCACATCAGCCCCATTTTTTGCAAGGGTAATATGATTTGAGGATTGATTCCTATACAGAAATGTACCCTCTTTCATTTGGACTGGGTCCAACATCTTGGAAATGTGGAACTTGGTCACCATGGCAACCAAATAAAAAAATGGAATGTTTTGGGTACAAAATGAGAAATATTCTATTTTTTATTATCATGTTGCATATCAAAACAAAGCATTCTTAAAGATCAATCGAACTATGCCCATGAATTTATTCTACGAATGTTCTGGTAACCATGGCAACCAGATAACCTCTGAAAAATGAGTCAATATGGGTCCGATTTTACTGTTTGATTTTGCTTATAAATCATGGGTGCAACAATGATGGAATATATTGAATGGATAGCCTAGCTCCTTAGCTTTGATTTGATGTATAGAAATCTTCATTGGTTGTCATAGTTACTGTGGTATGACTCCACAAACATGGACTCAATATCATGGCTACGACCCTTGTATTGGCCCTTGTATAGACTTCCAGGACAGAGTAGCCTACCCCTGGGTATGACCATAAGACCTGCCTGTCAAGTCATTTTCTCTTCCCATCAAGGTCATTTTATTTTAATAGAGTGTGTGGATGGTGCTGATGAAGACAAGACAGCGTGCCAATTATTTTTTTCAAGCCATTTTTGGCCCTTTGTATGCAAATTAGTACCCCTATGCCAAATTTCATGCTTTTATGAAAATAGCACAATTGTTTGGCTTATCGACTAGACTATAACAGGGAAAAGTGAAACAAAGGCTAAAGCAAAGGAAATCTTTGATAGGAAATTCGATCTTTTTACCATACAGAAAAATTGAAATTTATTGAGGCTCTGGTGTACACTTGAATCTATATGCAAAGTTGTGGATAATGAAATTGCCCAAAAAGTAGAAAAAAGACGAAATTAGCAGCATATTGAATGAGCTGTATATTCTATCTATTTCAAGTGAGAAAAATCAAATATTGGGTAATGGATGAAGGTAAGATATGTTGAGGGTTCGGAATATGCAGTCTGTGACTTAAAATTTGAAATTAAAAAAAAGAGGATTTACTTTTTTCCAACTTGAGATCCGATGCGACGATTCTGTTGGAATGAACATTTCTAGGACCCTCAGGGTCTATATTTTAGTGCTGCGAGTTGAATTAATTTATTTTTTTTCAAAAATCCAAAATCACCCCAAATGAACATTTGATACCCTAAAACAGCACAATTGAAAAATCTTACCCTTATTGTATTTTTTTGTACAAATTTATTTATTCAGGAAATTGTTTACAAAATTATAGCACGCTCATCCGTAGATGAATTTTCGTTGTGCCCTGAGATTACAAATATATTTTAACATATTGAGAGAGGGCATGATCAATATTACAATTATCTGGATCAATTAAGTACTAGTTATAAAATTATTGCAAGCACTGCACCGAAGAATTTTGTACAGAATTATTATACTCGTGTTACCAGGGTAATAAAATAAAAAATATTAAATGAAATGCACTGATTTTTTTATATATTGTGGCCCTACTAGTCTATAATACCTGCCCCAAATCTGAGAAAAATCCAATCATATAAACTGGTCATTTTGCATGACGACGCGTCCGACATAAATCCCGCAAAAGTCTCCTAGAAATGTATTTTGCCCAAATTTCACCCAATTTTCATCGCGCGATAAAATGATAAGTTACTAAGTAAATGAACTGAATTTGGTATATGTTATGGCTATGGCAGTTAGTAAAGTGTATCCCAAATTTCATAGAAATCGCTTGATAACAAATGCCCGTAACCAAGGATGGCGCGCCGAAGGTCACTCGCCGAACTTAAACAGGCTGTATCTCAGTTTCCGGCTCCTCCAGTAACCGCGTCCCTTAAATACTCACCGCAACCATAGAAATATACCTAATAGGCCTAAAATTAAGCTCTATACATCATTGGAAAGCTCTTTCCTGCTGCTTACCCATCCAATAGCTAACTCCAAAATCGATTTGGCCGACATGGGACTCATTTTGATAGAGCGCCTCACATATATACATGATAACACACCTATTCATTCTAACAAAACAAAATGTACAACAGTATTCACCAGTAATAAAATCAGTAATAAAATCAATAAAATAGCAGTCAGCCCCTACCCCTACCCCTACCCCTACCCCTACCCCTACCCCTACCCCTACCCCTCCCTGGCCGGCGTTGCTCAACATTTCCCCTCCTCCTCCCCCTACCTCTCTTTGCTGGAGGAGGTGCAACCTCCCCATCCGAAGAAGATTCTGAAGATTCCCTTACCCTGCCCCTTCCCCTTACTGTTCCTCTACCCCTACCCCTACCCCTACCCCTACCCCTAGCTTGAGGTTCCTCTTGAGGTTCCTCCTCCTCCTCCTCCTCAGAAGATTCATCACCACCTAATTCTAATGATTCATCAGAAGAAGATTCCCTGTCCCTTCCCCTTCCCCTTCCCCTTCCTCTACCCCTCCCTCTTCCTCTAGCCCTTCCACTTCCCCTCCCTCTACCTCTTACTGGGGCGACTGCAGGAGCCTGTACAATGTAGCCATCCCCCCCCCCCCCCCCTCCCTGGCCCTTCTTCAGGTACAGTTGGTTTGGGGCACATAATGTCTTTGGTTTCTTCGGTACAAAAATCACGAATAGAATTAAAAAGATACCACTGTCTGTATGCAGACAGTCCAGGAGAAGGTACAATGGGTGGGTTGTCCTGAGGGACATCACCCACATCAACAGTAAGCATTTTAAAAGTACCACTATCTTCAGGGCCTACAAATGGCCTGAAAGAAATAACACCAGGTTTGTCACTAGAAAATTCAAAATGATGATACCCTTTGATACCTGGAAAAGATTTGGAGAAAGGTGACAGGAATGCCTGCCAGTCGTACAATGGAACAAAAACAGTACCCCTTTCATCACCTACAAGTTGGGCCTGGTTGACCCCCCCTGGCGTACTGCGCTGCACACTGGCTTTTAATTGCTGAAGAGAAGAAACGTTGTCCCGACGAAATTGTTTTTTCAAGAGACCAAAGCACCAGTCGGGGGCAAACTTAGTGTGCCCAGTAATAAAAAAGTTAAGTGTAATAGACCTGTGCCTTCCAGTAAGGACACGCCACATCAAATAGGCCAAAACATACCGGTTCTTGTTCTGGCCACTACAATTGTCACAGTTAAGATCTAAATCTTTCTCCCCCAGACCATAGTTTTCAAAGTAATGATTCAGATAAGAAATAACTGCATTTGACCCCTTACTGGTGCAATGGCTCTCATCTATAAGGTAGTTAACTTGTCTAGGCATTCCTTCCATGCAAATACCGAACAGGCCTACCTTCCTCGGGGTGAGAAAATAAAGGGGACCTGGTTGCATCGGGTAAGAAGGTAAATGCACTTGTTGTGCAAAGTCAAAACTGAGATGTACTCGAATGTCACATGAGCAAGGGGCATGTTTGCCAAGGGGGGGTTCACCATTGTCTCTGTACGCTTCTTTTGCATCAGCACAAAATTTCTGATAAAGAGTTCTTTCGGCGGTTACACTGTCTAAATGTTTCTCCTGTTTCTTTAACTTGGCAGCTTTCACAACATCAGGTAAATTACTACTACAGGAAATGTCTCTGTTATTACGCTGGCACTCCCAGCAGAGGTCTGTCATGGGACGACTTGTGACTATTTTAGGAAGATACTTGCGCCATAAATGACCAAAAGTGGAGTAGGCAACAGCCCTATTGCCAGTCTCTTGCATGGCTTGTGTGTAAAGACGATGAACTTCAGCTTTTGTAGAACGGCAGGGGAGAATTAAGATGTCGCCTCTGTGGTGAGAAGATACTCTGCCTGGCAAGACAAGAGCATGTATTTCGGCATAAGATGTGATGAAGTTGATAGTGTTCTTCAGGTCATCTATTGGCAAAGACCTCACAGCACGGTGACCACCACCCTGTCGTGAACGAGTGACCAGACTATCCTCAGCGAAGGATTTTAGCAAAACTGTCAGCAAGTTTTGGCTAATCCTAGAAGTGAAGGGAGAGAAAAGAAATAGAAAAAATAATTAATAATAATTTAATCGTTGACAAAGGAAGAAATTGAACATAATGCAGGATCTTAAAATGACAATACCAAAATATTGATTCTTAGCAAATAATCATGTTATTATGAATAGCTATCTAATGTTCAGTATTAATGGGCACCACAAGATTCATGATAACACTCACTTGTAAAGGAATTTAAAGGTAGCTTTGCAAATAGGCTTGTTATGCATCCTGTAGTGGCTCTTTGGGTGTTTTCTCTCTCCCTTCCACTGGCGCCCCTTCTTGGTTGGACTGCATCGATCACTGTTGTCAGTAACAGTATTGAAAACGCCAAAGAGTGCCATGTCGAGCTCATCTGAAACGACAGTATAACAATAATGTAAAAATGAATTTGTGACTGACTAATATCACCGACACCAATCTTAGTCTGAGTCCCTACAGTTATCCTACGTAATTAGTTATCCTATGTAATTGGGTAGCACGTGTCCTCATTATTTAACAAGCTACAGCTTAAAATACTGATTAAAATACTGAATGAGTATTATACAGGCATGTATGGGCAATGAGGCAATAGAGAAAAACATTATTTTGAAATTACCTCGATCGATTTGGTCATGTTCCGACCGATGAGAGATGCGCTGTTCCACAGTGAACTGGTCTATGCATGGCCCGCCATTAAACAATCGGCAGTTACATCTGAAACGGACAAAATCCTAGATTTTAATTTGCCCATAATGACACAAACAAACAATGTATTTTTAACCCTACATTCCACACGAGACGAGTAAGGAATCTCAGACGTCCCAAGTAAATAGCTACTCCCCAGATCTCGAGGGCCTTAAACTCCCCACGCACGAACAACACCATGCGACTTAAAACATACACCAATTAAATTTTAGAACCTCTAAATATACCCACAAGGTATCTAGCACATATAACAGCATTGGATTATAGATTTGGAATGATTTCCAGGGATGTACATAGCATAGTTTTCAGATCGCGTCCCCCAGCATGTCAACACACACGATAGAAAAGATGGCTGCAGAGCACCAACACTTACCGAAACGTGGAGCACTTTTCCCGTTCCTTGTCCACGATTGCCTGCATGTGATCAATAATAAGAATAGGTTCTGATGCTTCCTCAACTTCTTCTTCGTTCGTCTCCGGAGTTTCAGGCTGATCAGGGACGTCTGGTTCTCCATCTGAGTCAGATTCCACCGTCTCTGTTTCCTCGTTGAACACAAAATACTCTTCGATGAGGTTACGCCATTCGGCGTTGTCGACAACACCTCCCAAATTGGCTCGAGCGATGCCATTAAGAGCTTCTGCGACGGTAGCCTCAGCTTCCATGTTTAAATAATAAACCTTGGTCCATTTAAAACTTTGTTGGAGAGTAAAACACGTCTTGTATCGTCTGGAATCGAGGAATAACTGGTCGCTTCGATTCAAATCCAAGACCACGCTAGAAGATGGCGTCAGCCGGAAGTTGATCTTTCGGAGCGGCTGGACCAATCACAGGGCTGTATCGACCCCTCGTGGGCTCCCTTGACGACCCTAGCAACCATTGTTTACGCCGAATGCACTTGGAGAGAGCTCTGTGATTGGTTTACTTACGCGGCGATTCAAAAGGGAAGAATCCCATTGGCTAGAGGAGATTCGCGGCTTTCCGAGGATACCAAATGTGCTGGGGTACCCTACGATCAAATGTCCACGGCGTACGAGTGAATTTAGTGAAAAATAGCCTTCGGCTCCTTTGTTTAAACCCATCCAACCATGTTAGGAAAATGTTTACCGGCCGTTATGAAGCGTAAATAATTGTTTTTGGTACAAAATATTTTCCAGTCTCAAAAAAAACATAATAAAGATTAATATTACGGGAAAAAAAGTTTTCGACCGAAAAAGTCCTATACCACCTTTGGAGCCCTATATCTCAAAATGAAAGTTGCCGACATGGGACTCTTTTTGATGGAGCGCATCTCATATTACAAATTCAAAATAATGATTTGGTATTTGGTAGCTAGATTTAATTCATTCACATATTTTATCTAGCTATCCTCTGCAGCCTAGGGCTCCTGAGGGGGTATCTAATTTCTCTTGTCGCTACCAAAAAACGGCAATTGTCGTTTGTCCCTAAGGAAATTCTTCTGTCGTTTGTCGCTATATTTTCATAAAACAGCCGAATTTTTGTCGTTAAGGACTATTAAGGTCTTTGTCGATTTGTCAGGCTAAGAAAGTATCTTTGTCATTTGTCACTAGTTGCCTTTGAAATTTGTCGATCTAAGAAAGGGCTGTGTCGATTTGTCGAATTAACCCCTCAAGAGCCCTCAGCCTCTGCAGGCATTATTAGACGTATTGACTCAAACCTTTGAACTTTTCAGGGGCTTCAGATGTTGCAGAGCTCACTTCATAGGAAAGAAGGACTGGGGGTGATTTGTACAGGGGTTCTGTACTTAGTGATGTTATTTTCCTCCCTCCTATTTGCCAATCCAATTGTGCAAAAGTTGGGTTACAAATGGGCAATAGTTTTATCATCCCTTGGCTACATAGCATGGATGGCAGCAAATGGATATGCAGGTGAGGGGAAATTCATCTCTATTGACAGATTTATTGTAGTTGACACTAACTGATTTTGTAGATTGAATAATGTGGTGAGCGAGGGGGTGATACTGCCTAGGATTAAAAAATAGAAAAAGCAGGATTACAAAATCCTGTCTGTCATATGTTCATTGATGAAGTTAATGGGGACAAGTATGCAAATTCATTTTTAAGGCTTGAGTACTGGGATTTATTTTGGAAGATTATAACCAAACACCTGTAGGTCATTCCTCATGTTTTCTTATTCCATTGAGCCATTGAGAAGATATTTCATGAAATAAAACAATTTATCAATGTTTCGGAGTCCTGAGAATTTCATTCAAATAGTTCATAATTTGTGGTATATATTTACTGAAGACTTCAAGGTACACTACTATGTCATAATTTGGGTATTAAATATTTGCTATATCCTCTGCACCCCAAGAGTTGTAGACACAGATATATGGATATTTCAAATAAGTTAATCACAATATGTAATTTTAATCCATTCATTCCTAATCCTTTGATTTCCAGTTTGGGAGATAATGGTTCCTGCATCTGTATTGGTTGGACTTGCTGCCGCTCCATACTGGACTGCAACATCAAGTTATATATTATTGCTTGCGGCCAACTACAGTGAACTCATTGGTTCAACAGCTGACAAAGTTGTGCCTAAGTTCTTTGGCATCTTTTTCTTTTCTGGGGCTATATGTAAGTAGGATGGAATTTATTCTCATGCTTTCTACTGAATTGATTCCTGATGTTGGATAGTTGTAAAATGATACAATTTCTATAGGATTAATGACTGATATTCAGTGGCTAATGATGCACTGGTTTGTGTATAACCCTGAGGTAAACCTGAGGTATCTTGCACAAACAGTGCACCAGCAGGCCCAAAATGGAGGTTGTTAATACTTTTAATCTGCTCCTCAGGTGGTTATAGCCCAAGACTTTCAAGGCAGTGATCAATGGTAAATAATACAAATGAAGACAGATATTTTTTCCTCCTGTTCGCTTGACAGAAATGACTATAGAGGTTCTGTAGAGGTAGACTGTAGAGGTTCAAGTGTCGACAGTTGACTGCTACCAAACCTGTCATGTGCCTACTTGTAATATTTCTTTTTCACTATTTCAGCTGAGGTAATAGGATCAATCATATCAAGTGTCATTCTTCAACAGAAACCAGAAAACATCTCTCAAGTGGCAAATGACCTATCCCTTTGTGGTTACAATGATTGTCCATTCTACAACACAACTAATACCAATTTAGAGAAGCCTCTGTCATCCGTAGTATTTATTGTTCTGTTGTTAGTGCTAAGCATCATATATATATTAAGACAAAAATGACCAAGGGACATAGCGGAAAGACGTGTCATCCCGCGGCGGAGAAATCCGACCAAGGGCACGTAGCACCCGCGGTCGGATACCAAAGCCAAGGGATGATACAGATTTCCCGCTATGTCCCGCGGTTTTTTTTGTATTTATTTCGCCTTTACTTATCAACATGTACCCGAAAATGACAGAAATATTGATAGAAGAGAATTAATTTTCGTCGTGGTTGACATCAACATCTTTGTTTACACAGTGACGCCCGTCATGACTCTCCGTCATGACGCATTTGTATTTCTACGCGCTGTTTTTTCCAACCCGCGAGGGTCAGAACTATATTCTAGAATGCAAAATTATTTAATTCTGCACCTGCACTGTCGTGTACATTGATTTTGCTTACCGTTTTGCAGTAGAATTACTTTTATAAATGTATTCAATTATTTTTTGTAATTTTCCAACTAATTTATATGCGATAATACTATAATTGCTAGGGAACTATATTCATTCCGTATCAACCTGAGGCCTGATACGGCTGTCGTATCGG
This sequence comes from Sthenelais limicola, assembly GCA_942159475.1. Taxonomy (NCBI): domain Eukaryota; kingdom Metazoa; phylum Annelida; class Polychaeta; order Phyllodocida; family Sigalionidae; genus Sthenelais; species Sthenelais limicola. The sequence continues at coordinate 52,788,152 of OW804102.1, read as the reverse complement.
CCTCAGGACTGAGTTGCACTCTCAGGGCTAAGTCAATGGGCCGTACGTATTGACCACACTCAAAGGTGAAATAAAATATTATATACTAGCAAAGTACCCGTCCTCCGGACGGTCCCCCTGTCTCCCTACACTTCCCCCTCTCCCTCTTTTCGCTCCACCTCTTCTCTGTCTCTCATACTTGTTTTTCTCTCCCAACCCCATCTCTGATACTCCCTTCTCCCTCCCCTCTTCCTCATGCTCCCCCTCCTCGCTTTCTCTCCCTGCCCTCTGTCCCTTCCCATACATCCTCTCCCTTCCCCTACTCTTTTTCCTGCCCCTCTTCTTCCCCCCCCTCCCCCTCTTCTATTTCCCCACCCTCTCCCTTTGCCTCACTCTCCCCCTCCTACACCGTCTTCCTCCCCTCCCACTCTCCAATACCCTCTCCCACCCCTTTTCTTTACTCTCCCACTCCTCTGCATGTAGTTGGGTCCCCCTTGAATTGTATATTTGTAATTAAAATGGGTTTTTTTCAGCACAAAACATTATGCAACGAATACACTATATCTCAGTCATTGCCGACTACTATAACTCCAGTATATATGATGTAGAAAAGATGGAAAAACCATAAATTGATCATTTTAGTTAATATACACATTACATATTGACGGAGTAGCTTGTGGCTAATGACGTAGTATCTCACAGGGGCTTTCCCAGGCTATAAATAGAGTGTGGATATCCCGATTTTAAAAAGGCTTCAAAATCATATTTCCACCACAAATACCACCACATACGACGACATCCAGAAAGGGGGGACAGACCTCTACAGATGAGTGAAGCGGTTTGTAATACAACAACTTCCGAGAACATTCGGGACAAAGACACCCTTCTATTCCTTATATGGATTTCTACCTCCTTTCCTAGAAATCGCTCTAGCCGTATATTATATGGATGACCAATCTATTTGCTGTGTTGTTGGAATGTCCTATATCATATAATGGGGTGTTTATCCACATATCCCAAGGGTGCATTTCTTTGTCAGATCTAACCAACATTTCTGGCCTACTGTGAACCTGTTTGTAACAATAAGATCCTATTCTTCATTGATGATTACAATTAAGATAATAATAACGTTCTCTTGCTAGCTAACAAAACCAGGAACAACCATCCCAGGTCAGATGTAGTTCACACTGGTAGTTCAGAATATAATAAACCCTGTCCACTCAAATCCTTTAATAAGATGGTGAGAATGTATTGTTTTGTGATTTTAAATGAAAAGAAGTAAAGGGGGGAAAAAATGACAAAAAAAAACTTTACATATGGTAAGTGTTGAAAACTTGAAAATACGAGATTTGTCACATTCACATTGCCACTGTCTCATATGGGAATATTCAATCATTTCTTTGAGGTATGGACATTGGTAATCTGCTATCTAATCATAGCATGCTGTGCTGTGCCTTTCATGTGTAAAATGCTGGATAGCCCATCTCTATATGAAAGAAATGAAGAACAGAAAGTGGAAAAGAAAAAAGAAAGGAAAACAACTAATCATTTCTTCAGCACTCTGAAGTTATTTAAGCAGAAGGAATGTCTGCTTCTTGTACCACTTACTATATATGTTGTCATGCAGAGAGCATTCATAGTTGCTGAATTTACAAAGGTAAATATTCTTCTTCCTTAGTTTGATTATAATTTTTTTTTATGAATTTTATTGCGAAAACATTTTCAGGCGAACATGATAAACTCATGTTACACAAGTTCAAAAGAGTTGCATAATTAGATCTATATACATAGTATTCGCATGACGTCACCCCAGTCAGCGGCTATCCTCACTGGTAGCCATAATGTGTGGCTGCATAGATAGCGGGAGACACTAGATCGACAGGATTTCCCGTTTCGAATGTTTGCTAATGGCAATTATACTCATTATTTCATCATGACACACTAAAAAATGACCATATAACCTATCAGCATACTTTATATAATATTCTCTAAAACTTTCGGAGGTGAAAACGGCATTTTTGAGGCTTGGAGCACTCATGTCCAGCTAAAGTTGACCCACATTATGGCAAGCAGCAGTGAGTGCTGTGACGTCAGTGAATACTATGCATAGGGGCCTGACATTTAACAATTTAATCTTTTAATTTTTATAGTACAAGAAAATGACACTGTTCTTGGACATTCTATCAGAGAATAAAGTGCAGTATTTGATAACTTACATAAACAAGGCTATCATACACATCAATCTTATCTACTATTATTTTTTTTCGAACAGACAGAATTAAGATAAAAGTACACATTAATATTAAAAAACAAGCCGGGCTGCAAATCATATTTCAGACTCAAAGAATTGAGACTTTTTCCTGCATTTACAGGAGGTGCCTTTCTTAAGAAGGTCAAATTATCACATAACCATGCATTTTCATTCCTATCATTAGATATAATATATCTTTGTTTTTTATAGCACATCAGAAATCGGGGAAAGAGCCCTATACCAATACAAATTTATTCTCCAATTTATTCTGAGAAATATCAGGTAACAATCAATGAATGTACACCTGCATACAAAAGCCAAATGCATGAATTTCCTCCTTATTTTCTTATTAACAGTCCTTTATTGCATGCACTATAAGCCTACAGATGGTGGGTTATTACACAATACCAATATGTGTCTCAAGCACATTCTCTTCATTGACCAGTTCATATGCTACAGCACAATTTGGAAGGATTCCCGTTTTCACAACAGGTACTGTCCCAACATAATTAAATTATGTTCTTCACATTTAATGATCCTAGTAATGTATTATGTTTCTCATTATTGAGCAGATGACAAACATGTAGTTTTTATATTCAAGAACTTTTGCAACAGTCAGATGCACGAATTGACTTCTCACTGCAGAGAGTGGCTTTGACCCTGAGGTCAACAGGGCCAGTTCTACATGCTTCATATATGTATGAATTCACTAAAGACGTCAAATTCTGTCTGATAGCTATCAAAGAATGTGAGAGATTTTGCGCAAGAAATTTAACAAGATTATAACATAAGAGAGTAGTTTTGCCAACTTTTAGGGTGGTAGACCAGCTTAATTTCTTCATACAGGAACTTTGTTTCCGTTAAAATGATAGTGAGTATGGGACTGACTAGACAGGACATGACTACCACTTTTTCCATGAAAAAGCCGACAGGCTACTTCCTCACCACAGAGAACATCATACCTGATACATCGGTGAATGCAACATCACTGTATAGTCTCAAGGCAAATAAGAAAAAATACCCAAACTTATGAAATTGAATAGATTAAGACTTCCCCTCTTGCAGTCAAAATTTCTGGATGGAGGGAAGGGGCCAAGGCTGTGGCAGTGACAGTGGCCATGTAAGCATAAGATGTTGGGGACTTGGGTGGAGAAGTTGAAGCATGGGCAGAGTGGGGCACACCTGGTCTGTACTCATGAACAGGGCAATTTATGGTATATATTATATGGATATTTTTATTTCCATATTATGAAATACAATTTGCAGTGGAAATGAGTAAGCACCATTTGCCAAATGACAGCACTTCCTGAAGTACCTTCGAATTTCTAAATACATTCCTTTATGTTAGCATATATGCATAACATTCCAAAGAGTCCCATCCATATAATTATATGAGTAACCTTTTAATTTTTCCGGTTCTAGAGGCAGCTATTTTAGTTTTTTCCATTAAATTTTGATAATAATCTCAGGTTCAATGGGTGGCTATCTGCATTATTTTCTATCTCACTTGGTCTAAATGCATACTCCAGTAAATGTGTTTTTGTCTATTTGTTATAAAAGATTTCATCAATCTCATCCACATTTGCCTTTTTGTCTTCTGACTGTTGGTGGATCATAAAACAAAAACGGAATATCAGGGGATAATAATTAAACTCTCAACTACTGCAAAGTATATCATTGCGTTTATTATAGGTATAAGATATCTGACACTAGAGGCTTTCCCTATTTTTTAACTTGCTGCCTATATAAAAACTGATGAACTAAAAGTTTCTGTCTTTTCTGCTTGTTTTGATAGCCTGTGTATTAGATATGGCATCATACCTGGTATTGATCTTCTACACCCCATCAGGTCACAATGCATGGGTGTTGTTGCTGCTTGGAACAGGATTTGGTTCTGCGACAGGGATCTGGATGCTCCATCATGGTAATGAAACATAATTATGCTTTAAGCAAAAGAAAGGCTTTTCTATCTGTTCTAAATATTTTAGCAATTGGATACAATGTACAAACTCTGACTAAATGTGGATTCTAACTATTTGTTTGACATTGTAAGCAACAAAAACTGATAAAGGTATGTTTCCCCTGGATCGCTTGTATCTGCGCTCATGGCTTGCCCTTGCTGCACTTGTTTATAGGGCGCTTGTCATTCGCTCTTCATCTGCTAATATTTTTAGCGCAATACAAGCGCAGAGCGATTCTACTGATGCGCTTGTTTCCTATATGAAATCAATAGCAAATGCGTTTGTGCGCCCTCACTGCGCTCTTGGTCCGCTAGTTTAACAGGTAGAAAGAGCGTTGTGTTGCTGCGCTCAAATCAAACATGTCAAATATTAGCGCAGTATCAAAAAGAAGCGACAACGTCAAATTTTAGGAGCATATAGAAAGCGGAATAACCAATTCTATTGGTCCGCTCTGGGTTCGCTCTGAGTTCGCTTGTTAGGCGCTTGGGGAAATAAAAAGAGGGGCACTGAGCATACCAAAAGAGTGAGCCAGTGAATTCACAGCCTAAGGCAACTTTATTTACTCTGCATTATTCTGCTTCATAATTTTCAGTTCTATATGGGGCAGTCTTCAAGAAAAAAGTAACAGAAGCCTATGCTGCACGTACAGCTTTGGCTGCAACTGGTGCAATCATTGCATATGCATATTCAAATTTCATTTGCACTTCTACGAAACTGATCATTGTGTTGGCCCTACTAGTTGTGAGTTACATCTGTTACATCAGTTGGGAAACCTTGCTGAGGAAAAAAGCTGCAATCAAAAACAGCCCTGAAATGAAGATACACCAAATGAAGATTCTATAGGTGTGTCACTGACAAGACCTTTGAAAGATGATGAATAAAACTTTTCTATGATAAACTGTAGTTAATGTTTTTTTATGCCTCAGGCAATTTTGATACAAGGATACAAGGAGGGAGGGGGAGTCACTGATGCCCCCCGTACCAACCCATGCCTTAATGTTAAAAGAGGAGTAAAAGAGACTTAAACAGAACTACATATACATTCAGGAACAACCGCTACAAGTATTCAAGTCTGATCAAAACTGATCATTTTGTCAGCCCTATTTGTTGTGGGTTTTGTAAGTTACATCAGTTGGGAAACCTTGATTAGGAAGAAAGCTGCAAGTGAAAAATTTCCCAGATATTCCCTATTTCTTTTGGCCTGATATATGTGATCCCTGCAACACATACAAGCATTATGAGGTAACATTCCACTTGAGGACCCTGAAGCCTTTGATAAATCAGCTCGCTCTCATTCTCACTCCTCACCTCAAGAAATATTTCAAGATAGATATGTACTCATCATTCATCATCATTTCTACAATCATCTGTCCATTTTATATTGATTTATTATACACCTTGACAAATGTATATGAATCCATAATTTAATTAAATTCATGTTTTTGTAAATTACGATGAAATAGTAAAAGAGATGTTTGCAGATAACCTATAAAAACGCTAAATGCCAGCGATTGTTATTTCTACAAAAAAATTCCTGTTTTCTCTAGTCTAAAAATAAACACGTCCATTTTACTGTCAATATAAGATGGTTTCTGAAGGACAATATGTCTGCTGTTTCTTAGAGTGAAGTAATCGATGTGTAATTTGACAACATATATCATATACATACCCCAAGATACCACATTGTATATAGACTCTCGTCCTCAAAGTAGAAGCAGAAGCATAACACTCCACCATAATGAGTCTGAGTGGCAAATGTTATCGGTCTTTTCTCTATCCTGAAATACATCAAATCATCACTAACACTCCACATTTCAATGTCTGAGTGGCACAGTGAAAGGGAATTATCGATCTATTTTATTTTATCCTTTATCTACTATCTTTTATATATAAACATGTATTCTATTTTATTTTATTTTACCACTTTTTCTTAACTCTAAGATTTGAGATATTGAAAAAATCTGACATAGAACAGCTCATAAGAAATGTATAGTAATCTTTAACAACTGGACACGGAGTTCACTGACTTTAAAATACATCTCGTCAACTTGGCCCAACAGAACTAACCCCGAAAAGGGGAGTTGTGAAACCAAGTGTAAATAAAATCTTTAAAAAAAAAATATCCTAGGATTAATATTAGATGCATGAAATATTGGTAAAGCACAAGTATTTCTTATTTAAAATGACCAATAATTCTGATAACAAATGGAACGCAGGTCAAATAATATATCTTGAAAGGCCCAATGAATGCATATCAGTTCATGTCTATCTCAAAACAAAGAGGTAATATTGATTCATCATCAATAGACACCAATGAAATCATGTGACTTGAAAGACTTTGGACCTACATATATTATGTGGGAACAACATATATGTATGAATATCTTTTATCTACAAGTGTGGATTGTGATAAGACTCCTTACAAAACTGCACTCGTTTAAATAGTACCATGGATAATGTACAGGATGCTAAGAAAAAGTCTGGTGACAAAAGAAAAATATGGAATATAAGGAAGAATGTGGGAGTTATCTGCATTTGTTTCAGCTGCAACATACTGGCTTTCAATGTGAGTAACCCACTAGTTAACAACTGAGATTGATATATGAACAACTTTAAGGGACTTAAAATAATAATAGATAATTTAATTGTGTGACTCATTTAATGATGTTGACTAGATTGATATTTTTGCATGGCACATATTTCATATTTCAAATACTGTTATTATTAACTATTATTTCAGGAATGAATTCATGTGATGATTAGTGATTGTTTTTGCCGTTGCATAAAAGCTGAGATAAAAAATGACATATCCCAATGTCAATTGATTTGTATATAACATAATCATATGCTCATATATACTTACAATTATCAATTTAACAAACATTGCTGTACTTTTCAGGGCCTACAGAATTTGCAGAGTTCACTTCATAAGGAAGAAGGACTTGGAGTGATATGTATTAGTGTGGTGTACTTTGCAATGTTGTTTTCGTCCATCTTTCTTGCCAATCCACTTGCAGCAAAGTTGGGTTACAAATGGACAATAGTTGTATCATCTGTTGGCTACTTATTGTGGATGGCAGTGAATGGATATGCAGGTGAGGTGCAATTCATTGATTGTGAGTTCATGACTCAATAGCAGGATTTTGAGATATCATTATATTTGGAAAGATGAGCTCAAGCCGATTCTAATGGTAGTAAGCATCAAGGACATCTAAATAGTGTTTCTATATTATAAGTTTGATATCTTTATTTTTGAAAAAAAGTTATTGATTTTTTTGGGTGGATAATTACTAATAACTAATAACTAATTTACTAATTACTAAATATACTCTATAGGATGACCTCAGAAATGTATAGATATTGTAACAGGAGGCAGATGAGTCTCCCTTGTTAGAATGACCTCTGCGACCTGGGTTCTTGGAAGTCACTCAGTCCACACGTCCCCGTACATAAATCTATCCACACCTCTGTCTTTAACTCGTCTGTGGACGTATGGGACAGGTGGGACGACTTAACCTGTCAACACCCTTTCCCACTTTATGTCTATTTTATTGCTTATGTTGTATATAAGGCCCAGTGTGGGCCATGTGAGATTGTCACTCCCTGTTGACCATTCCTTGGATGATGATGATGTGAGCCTGTGTGTGGAGAATAAAGCCTTGCTGAAAACCATATTCCTCTTTTCTGATGTCTGACTAGATCGAGCGCGGTCCGAGCCGTCTGAACCCCAAGGTCACGAGTACCTTTCCTACATAAGTCACTTATATCGCTAAGTCCCTTTTCTGTGCTAAACTGCTGCGCTACCCCTGATAGCTCACCATTGGAATGGACTATGTTATTGAGCCTAACTTAGAACAACTTTGGGACGAATTGGCCCCCAGTAACCAATCATCTCCCCCTCTTCCTCCTAGTGGTCAAATAATGAATACCATTAATTCCCACTCCAACAATATATTTGATATATTGCCTTGAAATTTCGTACATGTATTTTTATGACTAGCAGCATTAGGTGTTCTATTTTATTTCCAGTTTGGGAAACAATGGTTCCTGCATCTGTATTGGTTGGACTTGCTGCTGCTCCATACTGGACTGCAACATCAAGTTATCTATTATTGCTTGCTGCCAACTACAGTGAACTCATAGGTTCAACAGCTGACAAAGTTGTGCCTAAGTTCTTTGGTGTCTTTCTCTTTTCCGGGGCTATATGTAAGTAGGATGGAATTAATTCTTAAGCCTTTCATTGAATTATTTTGGGGGGTTTGGGGGTTGGTTGGTTAGTTTGTTTTATTTTGTGTTTTTTTTGTTTGTTTTTTTGCTTGTTTTTTTGTTGTTTTGGGTGGGGTTTTTTTGTGGGGGTGGGGGGCGGTTTACATAGAATTGAGATATTTTGAGTCCAGGACCCTGTTGTATTGATAAGCTAAGTAGGAAAGATTTGCTTCAGTCAGTATAAATTGTAGTCTGATATCATAATAAGTTAATAAGAAAAGTTATGTATCATTTCATGCAATTTGTCAGTTCAAATTGTGAGATATTTAGTGAATTTGTCTATATACAAGAAAAGAGTGATTAGAATCCACCTACTTACCTTCTATTTTGAAGATCCACAATTTTACAGCTGGTAATATTCCTACCATATGGGAATTATTTTCTTTCCTTTCAGTGAAGGAATTCCCATAAAATAATTCCTTACTTAACTGATACAATAGGCCCAGGTGTCTGCTTCAGACACCTGTTTACTTGAGATTCTCAGATTTTGCAGCAGGGAGGGAATTCTTAGGTTCAAGGAAGGAATTTTATATCTTATATTCCTACTACAGAAATGTCCTAACACAGCAGGGAATAATAGCTTAGCAAGGAGCATTTAAGTAGGGATTTGTTATGAAACGGGCTTGCAAGGAATTTTAAGTAATGCATGTTAAATTTGGAGTAGATGATTTTGGCCGTAGATGGAAAACATATTTATATATATATAATTTAAACCCAAAGTTCAACGACATATTTAATTTATGACTCAGATTTTAGAATTTTAACTGACTTTACAAGTTTTTGATATGCAATCACTCAAGGACCTTGTAGAATGGAACTGACATTACATTTTCAGCTGATGTAATTGGATCAATTATATCAAGTGTTGTTCTTCAACAGAAACCTGATAACATCTCTGAAGTGACAAATGACCTATCCCTTTGTGGTTATAATGATTGTCCATTCTACAACATGACCAATACTAATTTAGAGAAGCCTCCGTCATCTGTGGTATTTATTGGTTTAGTAAAATTGCAGGCCAATCGTTTTTAAATTGCTATATGTTTCACTATCACAACATTTACCAGGGAGGCTTAATGTAAGATCTCTGAGCCTATACATTATATAATATATGGGTCAGATGTTCAGAAAATATAAAATTGGCAGCTGTACACATTTTGTAAATTCTGCTAAAGTAGGCTGCAATTTGGTCAATACTAGGTAAATTCGAGTATATTTGGCATTGCATTGATTCTAGCAATCTGTTTGGTTAGGTTGAACTGTATTTTGAACTTTATTTTCGTCTGAAATTTGGGTTATTTGAGAAGATTGATGAAGGTGAATTGTACATTTTCTGAAAATGTGACCCATATATGAGGCATTGCAACAAACTAAAGTGATCAAATAATTTCAATAATTAATTCATCAAATTCACATCACCTCTGCTTCAATCAATAATATGACCTCACTTTTTGCAGGTGTGGACATTGGTGATCTGCTATCTAATTTCAGCTTGTACTGCTGTGCCTTTTATGTGTAAATTCCTCGATAGCCCATCTCTATATGAAAAGGATGAGGAAACTGAAAGGAAGACAACCAGTTGGAAAAATGTCTTCAGCACATTGAAGCTAATTATGCAGAAGGAATGTCTGCTTCTTGCACCAATAACAATATATGTAGCCATGGAAGGTGCTTTTATAACTGCTGAATTCACAAAAGTAAATATTCACAGCCTTATATTTGTTATTGCTCATTTATACAATATGTATGTATGTATATTATTCATTTAAGACAGTACATGATAAAAATATAAATAATTTACATCGGAAATGGATCGGTCCTCTTCTGTGGCAGCCACAGCTCTTCCGGAGGGTCCCTTAGACTAGACTTTTAAGTTACAATTTACGGTATACAGGGCTATAAAGTGACTAGTTACCTACACTACTGCAATGGGATGCACTAGCTATATCTTTATCAAGGTGTGACTCATGGTATTGAGTTTCCTTGTGAATAATTTCTTGTGGACATCTTCCCTTTGTTAAATTTGGATATAATAAACGAGTATTGATATTTCTCTCTATATACCCGGGATAATGATTGGCCCTATTGTACCAAAACAATCATTTGCATCTGAATGGTTGAAATACCTGAAGATACAAAATGACTGGGGTGCCATTTGATTTTTGAACTGGAAATGCTTGCTTTTTGGATCACATCACCTCAATGTGGCAATCTGATTGGTCTGCAAGGTGTGAAAGCCCACCCCTGCCCCAGAATGCAAAATTTGCCTTTTCCACATGGCTATAGCCTCAGATATCGGGAATAATGTAGGAGAAAATTGATAATAATCTATAATCTTATCTATCAATAATAATGAATACCAAATGCCTCTTGGTTTGATTTGAAACTTCACTGTGGTTTGCTTAATGTTACCAAATTTTGATATCAGCTTATAGATCTTACAGGCACTCAACAACAGGCACTCAAATGCTTGCAACATTTCATTTTCAGTCCTTTATTTCATGTACCATTGGCATATGGTTGGTAGGGTATTTCACTATGCCTCAAGGGGTGGCAAATATAGTTGCTTCAGTCATCGGTTCATACAGTACATCTCGATTTGGGAGGATCCCTGTTTTTACAATAGGTGACCCATCACATCTTTCTTAATTCATTTGCTTCACTTTTGTTAATATAACTCATATATGGGTCAGATTTTCAGAAAATGTACAGTTGGCAGTTGTACACATTTAGTAAATTCTGCAAAATTCGGCCGCAATTTGGTCAATACTAGGTAAATTGGGGTATATTCCACATTGCATTGATTCTAGCAATCTGTTTGGTTAGGTTGAGCTGTATTTTGAACTTTATTTACGTCTGAAATCTGGGTTATTTGAGGAGATTGGTGAAGGAGAATTGTACATTTTCTGAAGATCTTACCCATATATGATGTTTCTGGATGAAGTGTCCCAAATTAAAAGAAATGTATAAATTGATTGCATTTTCTGCTTGTTTTGATAGCCTTTGCATTAGATATGACATCATACCTGGTATTGATCTTCTACACCCCATCAGGCCATAATGCATGGGTGTTGTTGCTGCTTGGAACAGTATTTGGTTTTGCAACAGGAATTTGGGGTCTCAACAACGGTAATCATAATTATAGGGAATGATATTTTGCTTTTGAATCTATTCTAATGTGGTCAAATAACTAATATGACCAAAGATCTGATAGGGCCTATTTCTTGCAAATCGATGGAAAAATGTCTATTGTGGTTGAAGTGTTTGTCCAAAGTTGAAGTTGATTTAGAATTTTAAAGTTTTAAAGTTCCAGATTTCATCGTTTCTGGTTCATACTTTTCAGTTGTGTATGGCTCGGTGTTTAAGGACAAAGCAACAGAAGCTTATGCTGCACAGTCAACATTGAATACTCTGGGTACAATTATTGCATATACATATTCAAATTTCATATGCACGTCTACAAAACTGATAATTTTGACAAGCCTACTAGTTGCTAGTTACACTAGTTACATTGTGTTGGAAATCATGATTAAGAGGAAGACAATTGAAAATGAAAGTGAAACCAGCGCTGAAAGCAAAGATAATTCGAAGAATGATCCTGTTGATGCACCATTAATAAAATCAAATGACCCGCCAAAGACTGATTCTACATTGAAAAATGAAAATAAAGATAATCTGTGAATAAAGTTATGTGTCAATAAAGATATATGTGGATTTATACCTACATTGGTGTTATGTTGATGGTTTCTTCATTGTGATCAAGCCCTTTTGAGACCCTGTATATGGCAGTCATATTCGTAAGTAGCACTATCAATGCTTAACTACTTGCTAGTTAGTTGAAAAATACTTAGAGGAAAGACAACAAGTCATTCCCATGCATGATGTCTCTATGTGCACAGGGTGGTCGAAATGAATGTTATTTTCGAGTGGCCACAACTTTTCTTCAACTTAAAGGGTATCAAGCAAGTTTAAGGCAACTTTCCACTTTCTATTAGTTCCTATTAATGTGATTAACTTCCTCTCATAACTGCTCATATCTGCTTATATAAATTGTGTTTTTAGCGATGTATTAGCATCAACATCAAATTGAGACTGGGAGATACATATGGAAATATGAGTAGATGAAGAAATTAAAATAGAAATGATGTGTAATAATCTTGCTTGATACCCTTTAAAGGGTCACTAAAGGGGTTAATGGTCACTTTTGGGCTGACAAATGTTATGGATCCAGAAGTACAACACCCAGGTCTCAATTTTTACGATTTCATTTATGACTGACTAATAGTGACTCACAGATCCAACTGTGAAAGCTTAAGCCCGTTTAACACTAGAGGGCATTGAGGTCCTGTGTGACGTCAGAAGGTGGCTCCTGAAATGTACACTATGCCCCTCCCGACTGTTTTATTATGTACATTGCATGTTCATTTCAGGATTTAGCCACATAATGACGTATGCAGTGGGGTGAGTGAGATTGGTTGCTTTACGCCCTTATCAACACATTTAATATGGTTATATCAAGGGCGGGAGAGCTGAGATGGAGGTAGTTTATGATCATACCCAGGAAATAGAGATAGGGAAGGAGGGAGAGAGACAGAGAGAGAGGAAAAAGAGACAGAAAGGCACTTTATGGCCATACCCAGGACCAGTATGCAGTGGGGCCCTGAATGGACTGTTAAACTGTGGGATTACCTTTTCCCTCATCTAAATCGGTAAAACTCACAAAAAGTGCCAACGGGCCCATTACATTTGAATATTATAAATAGCTAAGAAGTTGGTTATCTCATATGTTGGGGTTTATATTAGCAACAAGGTTTCATTTAAGCTTAAATGAAACCTCGTTGATATTAGTGCCCCTTTAGGATGTGAATCGCACAGTCAAATGTTATGCTCATGGAAAATGAAAAAATCAAATCAAATCTTTAGACTTCACAATATGCATAATTCATTACATGACGAAATGATAATGAAAGCAAGAACAATGTTTACGAATGTGAGTTTATTTATATGCATTGTTATAAACCCTGGTTACCACTGCTCGTGAAAATTGTTGTCATATTTATATTGTATAATATATAACAGTTACTTTAGGAGATGCTCAAAATACATCGTATTGTTAGTCATGTGTACATGGAATTCGATATGGCATACAGATAACGATATTTCCATAAGCAACACTTTGTCTTCAACAAAACTATTACTTTACTAAGGAAAAAAAAAATAGGTGTGTTTCCGATTTACCCCCCCCCCCCCCCTACCTAGAATAACCTTACTCTACCTAAAAGTTTTTTTACCATACCTTTTTTTTCCCCATCATATCTTACTTTTTTTGGATTTTTTGACAAAAAAAGCTTATAAAAGCAGGAAAACTGTCAAAAAGCACATTTCCCATGTTCAAAACAACTATTGTTATGAAAAAGACATTTTTTTCAGTTCCTGGGTGGTGGTTTCCAAACAAAAAAAATTAACAAAAAAAAAGTTACCCCCCTACCTAGTTTTCAGCCAGATAAATCGGAAACACACCTATTATTTTTTTTTTGGCCTAACTATATACTAGTAGAAGACTCGTTAGCTTTTATAACGACACGATTCGTCTGAGCCACTATGTCCATTTTTTCTTTTTTAGCTTTATAAGGTTATAATTTTATTTCATGTGATCCCAAAGGTGTTGTTCCGGGATGAAATTCGTGATATCTTTCTTCTTCACCATCCTCAACTTTTGCTTTTGTTCTGAGCTAAGGAACGCCGAGATTATTTTCCATGTGGCTGCAAAAGAGAGGTTTCTTTGATTCATAAATACTGTAAGGAGTTCATTCAACGATGGTTGTAACATTTCTCCAACCAGGCCTATGAGGGTCAGATTTTCAGAAAATGTACAATTGGCAGCTCTACACATTAAGTAAATTCTGCTAAATTAGGCTGAAAAATGAGGAATACCGGGTATATCTGGATATATTTAGTATGGCATTGATCGATTTATAGTATCATTTCTGTTATGTAAAACTGTATTTTGAAGCTCATTTTTGTCGTAAATCTGTGTTATTTGAGAGGATTGGTGAACACCAATTGTACATTTTCTGAAAATCTGTCCCACTAGTGCCCCGCATGGTTTTAGCAATACATATTCTAAATATTCATTCGAGACCCAATGTCTTCCGAGGTCCATTATGATAATTGGTTTGACGAATTATTTGTTTAAAATAAAAATGAAAAATTTGCAAAACATTTTATAGTACATTTGGTCCTGGCACTATGCAAGTAAGCTCTTACCTGATAGCAGAAAAGGCATCTCATAGTTGATCATGTAAGCTGAAAAATGGTAAATTGAATGTCTAATTTCCTGGGTTGGTCGTAGCAACAATATAATACTTATTCGATCAATAATACAGTACAGAAAATAATACTCTCTCATTCTAAACCAAAGGAGAAGTAAATTAATTATAAGGCATTGACCACTACCGCAAAACCTTTTATCTGGTGCTACTCGTCCTTGCAATAACCATCAAATGCATGCTGTCAGAAAGCCAGCCTAGTAGTTTGATATATAATATTTTTTTTTTTGCACACAAAATCTTTATTCAGGAAAGGCTGATCAACAAAACACGCTCACAATAATAGTGATTTTCGTGATGTCCTGAAATACAATTCCTTAGAGGTGGTAGCAATTGTTATAAAGGGAACAAACATTACAGACGATTAATAAAGCACGGTCGATTATTATCAATTGGTAGGTTTAAGAGAAATTTTTAAAAAAAAGAAAAAAAGAAAAGATGAATGATTGATGAAAGTGATGAAGATTCCGGACTTGTTAATCAAAATTACTAATTAAGGAGTGGTAGAGGTGTGTACACACGGTGTGTAAATCATTATACATAGACCATTTTTCTTTTTACACAGAGAACGTTAAATTATTATAATCAAGGTATCACACTCAGGAACAATTTAGTATTACATGACATTTGATAAGGAAGAAATACAAATACAGATACATAGATATATATAGACAGGTATCAAAGTAGTACAGACAGCTGAATACAGGGCTTAGCAGTATTGTCAGAGTTACAACATAAACATAAGAGAAAACTTTGTCTTAATGTCGCTACAAGAGACGACTACAATAGGGGATAGGGAGCTATAGATTGTGATTAGCTCTACTAGCAAATATCTTATCGTGAAGTAATACTCTCTCATACTAAACCAAAGGAGAACTAAATTAATCATAAGGACCACTACGTCCAGAGGGTTAGTGGCCCCAGATAACAACAAAGTCAAAGAACTCTTAAATGAACTAGGATATTATAGTGTTTGGCGGATAATGAAACTTTAGGCTATTTTAAAAGGCTTCGCCGACCGCCGACCGCCACCCACCGCCACAGCACATCACCCATGTTGCTGGCCCCATAGCCGTCTACATGGGACGCCGAGTAACGTTTGGAAGGGGTGATCCCATTGGCTGAGAGCCTAGCTGAAGGTTGATGTAACGCGCCCTGTGATTGGTCGATTTTTTCCCCGGAGAATACCGAAGATGCGATGCCGAGTGTTACCGAAGATGCCATGCGGCCGTACGCAGGGTAAAATATCTGTTCATGCTTTAGCATAGGGGTCAGGGAATCGGTTATTTCTCACGTATTATACCAGAAAGACCTTGTTGTATTGGAGGCAACCTAAGTCTTGTTATGACCCAATGTACACCGTTATATGAACAAGACCATTGTGAAAGGTATGTTACAACACCTGTTATATCCACATACCGGACATAGAATGGACAGCTGGTAACAGGCTGGACACACACTTTGCAATGTACACCTTCTATTCAGTTACATTAAACACTTGCCAAATAGCAGCCTTGCAGTTCACATCTTATATTATCAGCTACCAAGATTTTCATTTAATATAGAGTAGATATTATTCTTTAGGGAATAGTACATTTATTTATGTGTATCATACACACCATGATATCACACTGGTGGGAACCCGATATAAGATCAATTGGTGCAGAAATATATTCAAAATTATATTTGTAACAAGGAGCTGAGGGCAGGATCCTAATAACAACAGAAGTTTCCTGCCACATGTGGATAGCAAGGTATCTTATAGAGTCAGGACATGGGACTCTATAGGAGAAGGATCCATCTACAAC